>QNTS01000518.1:651996-668113 GCA_003317085.1 Hucho hucho | reverse complement strand
GTGATCAGGCCTACCACTGTTGTGTTGTCAGAAAACTTAATGATGGTGTTGGAGTCGTGTTTGGCCAATCAGTCGTGGGTGAACAGGGAGTACAGGAGGGGACGAAGTACACACCCTGAGGGGCACCCGTGTTGTGGATCAGCGTGGCAGACATGTTGTTGCCTACCCTTACCACCTGGGGGCGGCCTGTCAGGAAGTCCAGGATCCAGTTGCAGAGGGAGGTGTTTAGTCCCAGGGTCCTTAGCTTAGTGATGAACTTCGTGGGCACTATGGTGTTGAACGCTGAGCTAGGTGTTCATTTTGTCCTGGTGGGAAAGGTCAGTGTGGAGTGCGATTGAGATTGTGTCACCTGTGGATCTGTTGGGACGGTATGCAAACTGGAGTGGGTCTAAGGTATCCGGGAGGATGCTGTTGATGTGAGACATGACCAGCCTTTCAAAGCACTTCGCGGATACCGAAGTGAGTGCTACTGGTCGGTATTCATTTAGGCAGGTTACCTTCGCTTCTTTGGGCACAGGGACTATGGTGGTCTGCTTGAAACATGTAGGTATTACAGACTCAGTCAGGGAGAGGTTGAACATGTCAGTGAAGACACTTGCCAGTTGGTCCGCACATGCTTTGAATGCACATCCTGGTAATCCATCTGGCCCGGTGGCTTTGTGAATGTTGACCTGTTTAAAAGTCTTGCTCACATTGGCTACCGAGAGCGTTATCACACAGTCATCCAGAACAGCTGGTGCTCTCATGCATGCTTCAGTGTTGCTTGCCTCAAAGCGAGCATAAAAGGCATTTAGCTCGTCTGGTAGGCTTGTGTCACTGGGCAGCTCACGTCTGGGTTTCTCTTTGTAGTCCGTAATAGTTTTCAAGCCCTGCCACATCCAACGAGCGTCAGAGCCGGTGTAGTAGGATTCAATCTTCATCCTGTATTGACGCTTTGCTTGTTTGATGGTTTGTCTGAGGGCATAGCGGGATTTCTTATAGGTGTCCGGATTAGTGTCCCGCTCCTTGAAAGCGGCAGCTCTATCCTTTCGCTCGATGCGAATGTTGCCTGTAATCCATGGCTTCTGGTTGGGATATGTACGTATGGTCACTGTGGGGACGACGTCGTCGATGCACTTATTGATGAAGCCGATGACTGAGATGGTATACTCCTCAATGCCATTGGATGAATCCCGGAACATATTCCAGTCTGTGCTAGCAAAACAGTCCTGTAGCGTAGCATCCGCGCCATCTGACCACTTCCGTATTGAGCGAGTCACTGGTACTTCCTGCTTTAGTTTTTGCTTGTAAGCAGGAATCAGGAGGATAGAATTATGGTCTAGAGGTGGTCTAGAGGTGGTCTAGAGTTTTTTTCTCTTCTGGTTGCACGTGACATGCTGGTAAAAATTTTGTAAAACTGGTTTAAGTTTGCCTGCATTAAAGACCCCGGCCACTAGGAGTGCCGCTTCTGGGTGAGCATTTTCTTGTTTGCTTATGGCCTTATAGAGTTGGTTGAGTGCGCTCTTAGTGCCAGCATCGGTCTGTGGTGGTACATAGACGGCTACGAATAATATAGATGAGAACTCTCTTGGTAGATAGTGTAGGCTACAGCTTATCATAAGGTACTCTACCTCAGGCGAGCAATACCTCGAGACTTCTTTAATATTAGACATTGCACACCAGCTGTTATTGACAAAAAGACACACACCCCACCCCTCGTCTTACCAGACGTAGCTTCTCTGTTCTGCCGGTGCATTGAAAATCCCTCCAGCTCTATATTGTCCGTGTCATCGTTCAGCCACGACTCGGTGAAACATAGGATATTACAGTTTTTAATGTCCCGTTGGTAGGATAATCGTAATCGTAGGTCATCCATTTTATTTTCCAATGATTGCATGTTAGCAAGTAGAATTGATGGCCATGGGAGTTTACTCGCTCGCCTACGGATTCTCAAAAGGCAGCCTGATCTGTGTCCTCTTTTCCTTCGTCTTTTCTTCACGCAAATGACGTGGATCTGGGCCTGTTCCCGGGAGAGTAGTATATCTTTCTCGTTGGACTCGTTAAAGGAAAAAGCTTCTTCCAGTCCATGGTGAGTAATCCCAGTTCTGATGTCCAGAAGTTATTTTCGGTCATAAGAGACGGTAGCAGCAATATTATGTACAAAATAAGTTAAAAAAGAATCCAGATCTATGGCCTGTTTGGTTTTTAATATGACCCTGTAAAAATAACAGCAGTGAAATAAGCCTGCTGGACAGTGCCTGAGTTCAGGACTCTGGTCCTGTCTCCGCTGGCCCTGACCATTGCAGGGCTTTTTTTACAGCAGGCCGACCTCGTCAGAAAGGTCCTCAAAAGGAATTCCTTAGTGTGGTTCCAGATCTGTTTGTTCTGTGTTGCTAACTCCTATGGTCATTGGCGTGACAATGTTGGCAAACAGCCCAAACAGTTCTGGGACCAGGTTAGGAGTTTAACATTTTAGTCCCCCAACCAAGGCCACAGTATTTTTCAGTACAATTACATTACGTTTCTATGAGGAGACCCAGCCTCTAAGACATATAGTGCGAGACATAGCATTCTTCCTGTCTTTTCTCCCCGTCTCCCCCTCTGTTCCTCGAGAGCCAGCAACAGTGAGTGCACCCCTGGACCTGATTCCCACCCTCACTCTCCGACCACAAATTCCTATAAAACGTAAATCATCTACAATTAACTGTTAAGTCTGCTGCTTAATTTCTCTGCTTGAGGTTGTGGTGTATATTACTGGATTACCTGTTATTATGGAGCCTCAGAGTGAGGTAGAGTGGGTGGTGGATGTTGTAAGTCTCCAAAATATGTCTGCAATCCTGAGGTAAAGACAGTTCATCTCAGGCTTCAGCTCAAGCAGCTGGGAGATCTAGGGTTCTCTTATTGTCTTCTACTTATGCATAGCCTACATTTAATTGGACAAGCAACCAATTGGATATTGCGTTTGGACAAGCAACCACCACTTCTTAGACATGGTCAAAAATACGTGGTCTTGGACATGGTCTATAGATAGCTACTCTAGCCTATGGTGACCAATTATGGCTAACTCTCTTGGCAGATGCGACAACACCCTTCAGAAATGAACATTTTATTTTTTGTGAAGTTTTATTTGACACATACAGTACATGACAGTCACCTGGCTGAACTCATAACAGGTCATACCAGGTCGCATTCCGAACCGCATCCAAATCTGATTCTAAATTTAATCTAAATCTAAATCAAAGGTCAAAATGCGTCCTGACATTACTGGACTCTGGTGGAAAATTGGCACTCATGTTATTTTTGCTGTGACGGTTCCCAACCCGACACCATACACACACACAAACACAACAGGCTGGGTGCAGAACAGGGTCAGCCGCAAAGCAACACCCTTGGAGCAGTTTGGGGGATCATTTCCATCTATGTACATTGATGATTTTGAGGCAGCACTCAAAACACTTTCTTTTAAAAGCTGCTTTTAAGAATAATCAAAGCAGTGCTCAAAACTATTTCCTTGTTCCATTTTTTAACTATTATTTGAAAACCATAGATTTATTTGATCACATCCATCTTTTTCTTGACCAAGTCCTCAGTGAACTGGTACCGTTGGCACCCAGTTTGCATTCATGCCTAGTTATGTAAAAGGTGTTTGGACTGAGTGCAGAACCATGTGAAATGGTGATCTGCTAGAGCTAGCCCTGGCACTTGTCTCCGTGTAGTCTAAATAAAATGTGACGATCAAAACACACCAGTTCAGACCAGAACAATATCATGGTGTAGGGTGATGCATGTGTCAACATCATGTTCTACAAGCTCAGCACAACTTGCTGATGAAACACTTGGATTAACCTCTCCTCTATTCCTGGGAGTGTATAAAAAAAAGTTTCTAGAAGTGCTGATCAATGATCAGGTACCCTCATGTCCTTATAATCTTATTCATTATGATCTAAAAAGGCAAACTGATCCTAGATCAGCACTCCTACTCAGAGACGTTTTGCATACTGGCCCAAATCTCAGGTGAGTATTTCATTTCTACCCCAAGGACATACAGCTGTTGACATTTATATTGAGAACGCTCCCTCTTGTTGACTCATATAGTCAAGATGAGACAAATGAAAAAAAGAGGGGAACAGAAGACAAATCTTACGAAACAGGAACTGAGATCATTACCTATATTGGGGCAAAGTGCACTGGATAGATCATGCCTGAGTTAAGAGAAAGAACAGCTGTGCAGTTTTGGGAAAATAAGAGAAAATACTGATACTGGTCACACACATACATACAGGTTTCAGTTTAACACTGTAAAAGCTATCAATAAATTTACAACAACAAAAAACGTAATTAAAGAATGACCAAAGGATATGAAAGCAATACCAATCCCAGAGGGCCTATTATGCACTTGTTGACAACATTGGATGAACTCTACGCTATGGCAATTCAAGTCCATAACACAAAACTATACAGTAGTAGGCTTACTGTCCATATTGCTGTGCAGGTTTATTTGTCAGTGTTGTGTATAACCTAGGCCTACCTGTTGTCTGTCATCCCCACCTACCTGTTATGTGTGTCTTGCAAAATAATGATATCAGCCGTAGCCTAGATTGCAATCAAATCACAATTTCCATTAAGTTATTTGGGGGAGAACTTGCAACTGTGTATGGTGTGAATATACTTTGTTTGGGCTAATTGAGTGACTGTCAGTGACTGACATAACAATAGAAAAACTGCCGAGGCACAACCAAATGTATAATTTGCACCTTGAGTATTCTACTATTCTTACTCTCAACAGTAAATTGAGACCCCGTCTTTTGGAGGCGAATTCATCGCGAGTTTACAAAAGGGGGGCTGCCAATTTCCCAATCCCTGACCTACATGACCAAAGCGGAGCACAGTCCGAAGGTTCGAAGTTAGAGGGAGGAGATTTTTCTCCAATGTCGGGGCGGGGTCTTGTGACTCACCACCAACTTCCTCATAGACAGTAGAGCCGGTGATCTGTGTCACTCTTCAACATTGTACAGTTAGAGGTCTGAGTAGACTGCAGTGAAAAAGGAACGGGAAAAATTGTACGGTATAATAATCTGCCACTGGAGTAGCGACCGGCAGAAATTATCACCGTTTGAATGTCTGGCGACACAGCGCGAGAGGTGGGCTTCGATTGTCAAGTCGCAAAGGTGCATTCAACAGCAGATATAACGTCGGGTAAGCTCGATCACCCATTCTACCTACAAGAGTGAATAGCTAATTTTTCGCCATCATATCTCCACTGTTCTTAGGTAGGCCTACGTAAAATCTAGAGTAGGCCTACACACACGTTTCTTATTCTTTGCACATTGATATATTGATGAAAACCATCCTCTTTATTTTTAATCATTCTATTGTGCTATTTTGAGGCCCATTCATTACGCATTTTAGCCTGATGTCAGTAATATAGGCATAATATGCATTTATTGAAGTAAATACGTTTTAATTTGAACTTTTCAGTTTTGAACTTTTCATTTGCAAAAGGGAGGCTAATGAAAAGAAGTTCAGCAGTACTCCCGGATTCAGAATGAATGAAGGATAGATACAGCAATGCCTATAATCCATGTCAGGATAGGAAGAAAAGAACATCAGACAATTTAGAAATAGCCTACTTTGTAGCAGTTTTGTCCATATTATACTAATGAGACTAAGTAACCTGAGAACAACTGGAAATTGAGACTTGACTATACTTATAAACTTTAGTTTTCTGCTGGACAATGCAACTACGGGAGTTATAAAGTAATTCTATAACAGTATGCTTTTGTTGTCTCACGTTTAAGCATAAGAGCCTCAGAATGGGATCTTGTGACTAATGATATGTCAATTTCCATATGAAGTTTCTACTTTTCAAATTTCTAAAGCAACAAATGGTCAATAGCTCCCACCTAAACCACTCCAATTATATCCTTATAAGTATAGTAGGCTATATCACTTCATTCATCGATTTCTCCAAGTCTCAGTAGGTTGGAGATATATTTAACGTCTACACATTGTTATTATGTCTACTAACTCAGTGTTTAACCATGTCTTCTATACAAGGGTATAGAAGTGCTGAGATATTTGGAGGTTCTCTAGACTGTAGTATCCCTGAACATGCTCCAGTTGCACTGAGGGAAAATGAAAATTCTTACCACTTAGCACCTTCAGTAATTACACACAGCGATAACTGGGACTGAAGACAGAGGGAGCCATGAGTGGAGAAGAGAGTGAACGATTGCAGGGAAAAGGGGACTATTCTTGTCACAGGGAGTGCTGGGCTGTCCAGTGTCCACAGATGGCCTGCATCCCAAATGGAACCCTATTCCCTACAGTGGAGGCTGCTGAGGGGAGGACAGTTCATAATAATTGCTGGAAAGGAGCACATGGAATGGCATCAAACACATGGAAACCATGTTTGATCCTATTCCACTGATTCTGTTCCAGACATTACCATAAGCCTGTCCTCCCCAATTAATGTGCCACAAACCTCCTCTGATTTCCTACAAAAATACAACACATAGGGCCCAAATGTCTCTGGTCAAATGTAGTGCACTATGTAGGGAATAGGGTGCCATTTGAGACGGAGCCATGGAATACTTTCCACCACTATTCCCTCTGTTTTCCCTGGCTTTCGTGCTACATGTCGTAGCCCAAGGCTGTCATCAGGACTGGCATGCCTGGGGCATCCTGGCTCTAATGGAGGTAGCTAGCTTAGCAGTTCCCTCCTCATTGACTCGGTGGTCAGTCCCCAATGCTGAGCAGTTCTTGGTTAGAACACTTCTGGAACCAGTATGGAATAAGCAGGAAAACCTGGGAATTTTGCTGCATGTTGCTGTCTCATCTGTTGCTGTTTCACACATGTTACATTGTGCGAGAAAGGGAAGATAAATCATACCCTTAAATAGCAGTGTTACCATGCTTAATGTGAGTTCCAGACTGACTAGGAAAGGCGCCAGCGCAGTTGGTTCTCCCTTGCATGCTACCTGCCTCCTGCTTCACCTGGGAAAACTTTAGAGATCCCTGTTTTTCTACACTTAAAAGACTACAATAGCCACAAGGCTGCTGACAACCAAAGCAACCATTACTGCAGTTGTTTAGCAGTTAAACCCTTTCCTTTAGTTTGTTTCATCTAATAATGTTATTTCTACTTCAAGTGGCGCACACTTTGTTAATAACCCTGTTTGGGATAGGCTTCCCGCTAGTGGGACAACTTCCGGTGAAACTGGAGGGTGCGCAATTCAAATAAATAATCATTAAAATTATGGATATTAAACATTTAGGTACATATAAGTGTCTTATATCGGTTGAAAGCTTAAATTCTTGTTAATCTAACTGCACTGTCCGATTTACAGTAGCTATTACAGCGAAAACATGCAATGCGATTGTTTAAGGACAGCGCCCCACATCAAAATATTTTTCCACCATACATTCACAAATAACGATTAAATATTCACTTACTTTTTGAAAATCTTCCTCTGATTTGTCATCCAAAGGGTCCCAGCTATAACATGTAGTGTCGTTTTGTTAGATAAAATCCTTCTTTACATCCCAAAAAGTCAGTTTAGTTGGCGCCATTGATTTGAGTAATCCACTCGTTCAACATGCAGAGAAAGGATTCTGAAAATCTACCCCTAAACTTTGTTTCAACAAGTCAAAATACATTTCGATTAACTCCTCAGATACCCTAAAATGTAATCAAACTATAATATTTCTTACGGAAAGAAGTATGTTCAATAGGAAAATGATTTTAGCAGGTGCGTCCTGTCTTCATGGAGTGGGCAAACACGAACTTCCAAGACTGTGTCCCTGTACTAAAACTGATATTTCTTATTCGTTTTGAAGTTACAAGCCTGAAACCTTGAACATAGACTGCTGACACACTGTGGAAGCCATAGGAATTGCATCCAAGGAGCTAATTTTCAATATGACATTTTATTTGCCATTCTAAGAGGATGGTCTCTCTCTTTGGACTTTCTCCTCCCATATCTATTGTGTTATAATCTCCTACATTATTTTTAACATTTCTACAAACTTCAAAGTGTCTTCTTTCCAATGGTACCAATTATATGCATATCCTGAGCAACAGACAGTTTACTTTGGGCATGTCATTCAGGCGGAAATGGCGAAAAAAGGGTCCTAGCCCTAAGAAGTTTTAATAATATGTATTAAATCATATGAAATAATGTCACTCACCCACGTAAGTATACCTGGATGCACATGTATCAACTTTGAAATATGTTTCTTTGTTTGGCTAATGGCTAGGCTAATGTGGATTCTACCTAAGCACAGACATGGCAGTGGTAATAGCCTGCAATTCACATCTCCCATGTAGATTTCCAAACATTGTTCATTTAGCAGCATTGCTGCGTGAGCTAGGCGATGGAGACCAACTACAGCGCTGCTCAATTCACTTCCCTTTCGCCGACGTAGGCGGTGACTCTTCTTCCGTCGGCGGCATCATTTAGGTTGCCCCCTAGGTATACTTTTTTGGGCTTTGAACCGAGCGTGAACTGGCAGAGTTCCCACATTGGTTGTTGCGTCACCTCGCCTTAGTTGAGGAACGCACCCTTGTCAGAGGTCTGACAAACTACAGTGTTCTTTGAAGGAGCTCCTCTTCTGGGTGTGTCAGTGTTGGTACAATATAACAGATGCTCAAGCTAATTTCTAAATCGGCACCATTCCAATTACACTATATATACAAAAGTATGTGGACACCCCTTCAAATTAGTGGATAAGGCTATTTCAGCCACACCTGTTGCTGACAGGTGTATACAATCGAGCACACAGCCATGTAATCTCCATGGACAAACACTTACTGAGTCAGGCATAAGATTTGACTGATTTTTATAGGGCCCTACCTCTGTAACTCCAAAATGACACACTACATTATTTACCATTCATTTCTCTTGGGCACAACATAATCTGGGGCACAACATAATCTGGGGCACAACATAATCTGGGGCACAACATAATCTGGGGCACAACATAATCTGAAAAACAAACAAACTGCAAATGCATCCAACAAGTTTGTAGAGTCACACGCTTGATGAAATCATTGCGTGCTAGGAATATGGGACCAAATACTAAACTTTTGACTACTTTATTTATAAGAAACTTCGGCTCTTTTTAGTGACTCAGATCTTTTCGACTCCTTCAGTCAAAAGAACAAATCTTTCGACTAATTTTGTTCATTAGAGTCAGTAATGCCCAGAACACACAGGACCCCTTACCAGTGAACAATGAACTGAAAACTCGAAAGAGTCATGGTTCTGCAAGCCTCTCGTCATTCATCATAAGGGGCTTATTGGAGCTGTCAGTTGTCACTGAGACTTGTCAATTGTTTAAAGCACACTTACATTTTTTGTTTGCTCGGCATTTGAAGTTGTGGCCGCAACCAAACTAGATTGTGAACAACTCTTGGCAGAATGCATTGCTTGACTGCCGTGAGTGTGATTGGCACCATATCGTTCGCGAATTGCAACACCCCCAACGATTCATTCTCGAGTTCGAGTTTGTTGAGCAAAGGCTGTGTATGTTTTGGTTCTTCAGATCTGGCCATCATAACATTCAATAATAAATTAATTGCATTAATTCTTGCACCATGCGATCAATTATCAGTTCTATACATGTATATAATATTTTTGTGTATTTTACCCACCTTTTCTCCCCTATTTCGTGATATCCAATTACGATCTTGTCTTATCACTGCAATTCCCCAACGGGCTCGGGAGAGGCAAAGGTTGAGTCATGCGTCCTCCGAAACATGACCCGCCAAACCGCGCTCCTTAACCCCGAAGCTAGCTTCACCAATGTGTCAGAGGAGACACCGTTCAACTGATGACCGAAGTCAGCCTGCAGGCGCCTGGCCCGCCACAAGGAGTCACTAGAGCGCGATGGGCCAAGTAAAGCCCCCCCTGGCCAAACCCTCCCCTAACCCGGACGACGCTGGGCCAATTGTGTGCCGCTCTATGGTACTCCCAGTCACGGCTGGTTGTGACACAGCCTGGGATCGAACCCAGGTCTGCCGTGCCCCTCGGGAGGCCCTTGTATTTTATTCTTTATGCCGCTTGCAGCATGATCTGTTTCCCTGCGCGCGTATATGACAGACAGCTGTTGGTCGGAGCACGGCTCCTGAGCCACTGAGCTGAAGGAGTGCGTATTCAAAAAGTCATTCAAAAAGTAATTTAAATAATGAATTGTTTGCGAACTTCACATCATTAATCAATGTCAGTGTCAATCATTTTGATTAAAAAAAGTGTTAAACAAAATCTCTTTCTCTGAGCTATTTTATTAGTGTAAAACAGTTTCCCAATTTTTTTTTGCATACAATATTATTTGAATCATTTATTTTATACAGTCATTATTCCTAATCTTTATCAAGGGTGTCAATAATTTCTGACTCTACATGGACAGTGGTAGTTCAGCTCAAAGCCATGTACTGCCCTCAACTTTGAAATAAAACAAATAGCTCTTCCCCTCACTTGTACACCACAACTCAACTTCCTCTTATGAAGAGCTGTGTATCTGTAGTGTTCTGCTGTGCCAACAAGGCCAGTCTGGTTTTACAGTGACTTTTTTTTCACAAGAGGGCAATAAAAGCCAAAAGTAAACATCCATTATGTAATATGTAGTGTCTGGCATTCCTGCCTTGACCCAGCTTATGGAGTATATAATCTATTTGTTTGCCTCTCTCTCTTTCCTATTTTCTCTCTATGGCGTTTTAAGCGACCACATCACATTCTGTTCCCCGGGCGCCGAAGAGGTCTCTGTGTTCTGCTGAAGGTTAGCAGTGCTATGTTTTGGAGTGGTGCCATGTTTGAACTTCAGTGGGACCATAATGACTTGTAATCAAATGTATCAGTCACATACACATTTTTTGCAAATGTTATTGCGGGTGTAGTGAATTGCTGGTGGGTGGGTTTGGGGGCTGACAGTTTCAAGCCCATAGTACAACGATGACGGACAATCCACAGTCAAATGCTTGCAGGTTGTTAGAGACTGGAGTGTTGAATTGTAGTTTTGACACTGCACACCTTTCTTTCTCCATAACCTGTTGTTGAGGAAGCTACTGGAAGCTGTTACTTTTTGTGGTCTGCTTGCTGTCTATTTGCTGACTCTCAAACACTCTAAGGGGAATCAGTATTGGGGTATGTGAAATATTGGTTAAGATGGCCAGTTACTTTAAGACAGATGTAAAAGCTAACCAGGCAATATGAACACTAGTTTTTCAGAAAATAGAACATTATAAAGGTATTGAGCACACAAGTGGTCCTGAAATGGACTTGTCAAGCATTACCTCCAAAGCAGGCTTTTGTTTCTGTATCCTATATCCTCAAACCCCAACAGCCATTTCCCCCTTCTTCCTGCCTTCCTCTGGTAGTCAGACTAGCCACTAACCAGGCACCCTTCAATTGAGTGTGGGGGTGTGTGGCCTGCAGCTGGAGTGTGTCTGGCCTGTCTGTGAATGGGGGGAAGTGACCTCATGTTTCCTGCGTGAGTGGGGGTGGGTGTCCAGGTGCTGCAGTGTTATTGTGAGGGGGCACGGCTTCCTCCAACGGCTATTTTGTTGGTAAATGGCTGAAATCCGATTCTGAGAGTTTGACCCCCTGCGGGAGGCAGTGTAGGTTTTTTATTTTTTATTTCACCTTTGTTTAACCAGGTAGGCCAGTTGAGAACAAGTTCTCATTTACAACTGCGACCGGGCCAAGATAAAGCAAAGCAGTGCGACAAAAACAACAACACAGAGTTACACATGGGATAAACAAATGTACAATCAATAACACAATAGAACAATCTGTATACAGTGTGTGCAAATGAAGTAAGGAGGTAAGGCAATAAATAGGCCATAGTGGTGAAGTAATTACAATTTAGCAATTAACACTGGAGCGATAGATGTGCAGATGAGGATGTGCAAGTAGACATACTGGTGTGCAAAAGAGAAGTTAAAACAAAAACAAATATGGGATGAGGTAGGTAGTTGGTTGGATGGGCTATTTACAGATGGGCTGTGTACAGCTGCAACGATCGGTAAGCTGCTCTGACAGCTGATACTTAAAGTTAGTGTGGGAGATATAAGTCTCCAACTTCAGTAATTTTTGCAATTTGTTCCAGTCATTGGCAGCAGAGAACTGGAAGGAAAGGCGGCCAAAGGAGGTGTTGGCTTTGGGGATGACCAGTGAAATATACCTGCTGGAGCGCGTGCTACGGGTGGGTGTTGCTATGGTGACCAGTGAGCTGAGATAAGGCGGAGCTTTAAGACTTATAGATGACCTGGAGCCAGTGGGTTTGGCGACGAATATGTAGCGAGGACCAGCCAAAGAGAGCATACAGGTCGCAGTGGTGGGTAGTATATGGGGCTTTGGTGACAAAACGGATGGCACTGTGATAGACTGCATCCAATTTGCTGAGTAGAGTGTTTGAGGCTATTTTGTAAATGACATCGCCGAAGTCAAGGATCGGTAGGATAGTCAGTTTTACGAGGGTATGTTTGGCAGCATGAGTGAAGGAGGCTTTGTTGCGAAATAGGAAGCCGATTCTAGATTTAATTTTGGATTGGAGATGCTTAAAGAGTCTGGAAGGAGAGTTTACAGTCTAGCCAGACACCTAGGTATTTATAGCTGTCCACATATTCTAAGTCAGAACCGTCCAGAGTAGTGAAGTCAGGCGGGCGGGTGCTGGCAGCGATCGGTTTTAAGAGCAGTTGGAGGCCACGGAAGGAGTGTTGTATGGCATTGAAGCTAGTTTGGAGGTTTGTTAACAGTGTCCAAAGAAGGGCCAGATGTAGGTGCTCCCTGCTCTGCTGTCTCTTCTCCTCTCTCTCTCTCGCTCTCTATCCTGTCTTGTCTCTCTGGTATAAAGGTTATTTAGGCCATATGTTGTTCACTTCTCCCCTCACACCTTTCACTCTTTCTATCATAAATGTTTCTTTGGTCACTCCTATGGCATTAAATAATCCTTAGTCTACCCGATCTTGTCAATGCATGTTGTGTAAGAGTTTGGCTATTCCAATAACATTTTGTGAGAAAGCCCTGTCCACTCTCCTAGTTGCGTTGGAACTGCGTGATGTCAGCGCCCGCTCCTTAGCTCTTGTGATGAAGCAGATGTTTAGGTGCAGGATTCCTGTTGAGTCATCACCCCCAGTCATGTATCCGGCTTTGTGAGTCAGCCATGACTGGTTCCCTGGCTGCGCCCAGACCTACAGCAGGAGGATGTTGTCTACTGCAAGACTATGAGAAGTACAGCTATTGAGTTGTTGAAAGGCGTGTAATCATATTTAGGCCCCTCTGCACAAAACAATCATGTGACATAGTACGATTTGTGTCCTGTATTTTAAGCCTCATCCAAAAATAAGAATTAGACAAATGAACGCAATTGGCTGAGGATGATCTGACATAAAGAGGACAGTTTGCAAAAAAAAATAAAAAGGTTAAAATCCAGGCATATCACATGATTGCACAAAACACATGGCCCAGTCATGCAAGACGGACTGTCTAGTTAGTATCAACACCTCCCTCGTGATTAATGTTATCCTGTTCGAGAAGGTTCATCGTTTTAATGGCACATCTATAGTGAGTTAACCTGCAATCTAAGTTGAACTGTTGTGAAACAATAGTGAGGACAGTGTTCAGTCTGGTTTAGGCAGGCTGATGGTTGATTTCAGCTTTTGGCATGCATTTCTATCCCCCTCGCCTAAACTTGCAACACTGTTAGAGAATGTGCCCTAGAACACTGGCAGCCACACCACAGTGCCTTGTCAGTTGTAAACATCACTCTTATTTCCCATTTTCGAATAAATGGAGGCCATAAATAAATATTTTTTCCAGCAAACATGCCTCCAAAACCAACAAGCAAGTCACATCAAGCCGTGTAAAAGTGCACAAGGCATACGTTGCAAGTTTGAGGACAAATTGCAGCGGTTTTGAGATAACGAATAGGGGGGAGAATGTAGGCCAATAATAATTTAGTAATCCTATTCTGGGGCGGCAGGTAGCCTAGTGGTTAGAGCGTTGGACTAGTAACCGAAAGGTTGCAAGATTGAATCCCCGAGCTGACAAGGTAAAAAAAAATTGGTCGTTCTGCCCCTGAACAAGGCAGTTAACCCACTGTTCCTAGGCTGTCATTGAAAATAAGAATTTGTTCTTAACTGACTTGCCTAGTTAAATAAAGATAAAATAAATAAATAAATTGTCGCCTAGGTTTACACCTCCCGCAATGTATGTGATAGAAGTCATTGTTCATCTGGAGTGTCATGGATTTTGTGTTCTCCTTTATTTGGGTTCCTCTCACACACCAAGCATATGGCCTACTTGGCCATCACTTTGAGGCATAGTGGCTTGCTATGATCCCCACCACAAAGTGATGATCAACAGCCCTGAACAAGCCCCGGCACTATTGCTAATGCTAACGATACAACCAGAGGGCATTAAAGGGCCTGACCTCTTTCCACAACAGCATGCTCACAAGGCTTTCTCATAACAGGGATGTCTTGGCGTAGCAATTTGCCTGCAATCCTTGTTTGTTCCAACATGCCATCAGCACCATCAACACCGCTGCAGTGGCTTTGTCTTTATATGGTTCGGCTACCCACCTCGCCCAAGCACTCACTCGCACACACTGAGCTAATTGCCAAGGCCGGGGTATTAGGCTTGATTGCTGCCCAACACTTAATGAGCCTAGCCTCCCACCACATCTGCAAGAAATGAAACCAAATGACTGTGACATCATCACAGATGTGGCGTAATCGGAGGAGAGTCTGTGTGTGTGTGTGCGCATTTCCTTGAATTTGTGTGTGTTTGGATGTATGTGGACCCCTTTTGTGGTTGTTATTCACAGCTCGTCTTTTCTGAAGGGGCTGTGGTGAAGTGTGTACGTGCGTAAACTCCTCAACCCAAGTTATGGATTGGCTCACCCTGGACGACCCATCTTGCATGAATGCGTTAAAAGCTGTTACTTGTACAGATTAGATATGCATTTTCTCCTCTGTTAAATTCATATGGCTGTTTATTTGGAGCACAGCTGCGAGTGAGTGTGTTCCCCTCTTTAAGTAACACAAGCAAATCCCTGCTCTGCATGATGAAACTGGTGGGTCATCAAGAATGTAACTCCTTATCGGGTATCTTCAGTAGCCGTCTCCTCTCTCTCTCTCTCTCCCTCTCCGTAGTTGAATAGACAGTCGAGTTCTCTCCTCAGAGGAGGCAGGCTGAGACAGGCCAGACCGACCTGCCACATTCACACATTCCGATAAAGGTGTGAGCGTATGTCACTCCGTGGACCTTAAATCGAAGTGTATATGACAAGTTGTCTAAGTCCAACATAAACATAGGGGAGTGTTTACTTGTCAGCAGCATGGGTACAGGTTGGCACTATTGTGCAAGAGTCAAAGGCAGAGTAAAGGGGAGGGAGGGAGCGGGGGGGGGGGCTGGTCCCATCACAATGCCGAGTACTTGCAGGAGCCATAAATGGGAGAACGTGTCCTTGGCTTGGCTATAAAAGAACACAAGCTCCTGGTTGATGAGGAGAAGAAGACAGAGGTGATTTACGACAGGACGAGCAATGGAGAGCCACTGCCAGGGATCTTGAATGAAGGGATGCAGAGAGGAGATGGAGAGAGGAGTGGCCCAAGAAAAACACCATTAATGCTTGTAGGCATATCGGTCAGTTGCCTGTCACAGCATGGCTTAATCTGAGATTACTGCAAGTCCCTACTGTTTGGTTGGCGTTCAGTGCATACTAATGCTGTTGACTCTCGCTTGTAATGGTTTGTGTTAAGCACTAGGCGGGAGAAATTCTTCTCCCTTTTTTTCTGCGCTTTAAAGGTAGACTCGGTAATATGACGTAGATGCAGAAAATAAACACATTTCACAGTCTAAAATAAAAAATAAACACAGTCTTGCATCTCTCATCTCTATCTGCAGTGCTGCTCATGGCGACGTCATTTAGCTGAGTCTACCTTTTTAATTCAACAAAGAGCGGAAGAGAACATAATTTTATCAGACACACTTGATTAGACTGTTTACCTTTTCTTTTAATGTCTTTTGTCAAACAATCGGCTCTATGAGATCATTGGACTAATGTACTCCAAAGAGCGTAATCTGTTTGTTCGATAGGGCTCGCAGAACCAAAGGGCGGATTAAGCCCAGGA
>QNTS01000518.1:585215-650552 GCA_003317085.1 Hucho hucho | reverse complement strand
CTTAAATGCCATGGAGGTTCTGTTGATGTTGTTGTGTCTGCTGTTGTGCACATTTCTTTGAGGTTCCCAGGCCTGTTAGACTCAGTAATGTAATGTCCAGACTTTCTGGTTCTCTGATCAAGACTTTTTATAAGTGTCTTTCTACTGTCAATCAAGACAACCTTTTGTGTCTCTTCATTCGAGAGGAAAGAGCATTGGAGGGTATTTTTTAGGAGATGTCTTCATTTGAAGGGGAATGTGACATCCATAGAAACAATCTATTGGAGTCTATGTTCATGATGACATCACTCCCATGCCCCTGACCATCAAACACCAAGCTGACCCTTACTGCAGATGGAACCCTATCCCTACACATGACCACTGACTTTGACCGTGACCCTGAACTGAAAGGTTTTAGAGGACCTATGGTCAGAGTGAAATCTATAGTTTCCCAGCTGCATTCCTGTTTAGGACTATTACACCCACAGAGGCAGTATTCTTCAATCAGTTTCAATACTATGCTTAGGTTGTGAAAAATACTAATGTTGCTATAATGTTGCATTGGTGTGGGCTGGAATATAATCGCTGCTTTGCACTGTTCAGCTCTCCTCAAAAGGTGTAGAGCCGGGGTGCTAGGTAACCCACCCATGCACGTTGCCATCTCCATTCAGACTAACTTAATGGGGGTTGCCAGATTACCTCTCTATTCTTCACTGAAACTAAGTCCAGCTGTACATTCTCAACACATCCACCCATTCCTCTCAATGAAAGTCTGGCAAACATTATTAGTTGTTTGTTCTGTACTTTTTACCATACGTTAGTAATTCAGTTGCATTTTAAGGGGAGTAGGAGACCTAGGCATCCAGCATCAAACAGAACCACATCCAATGCAAGTGCAAAATAAATGAAATCAATGAGTAGAACGGGGGAGCGCCAGACTGCTTGGAAAGCAGTACAGCATAGGGCCAATGACACCAACACCATGACTTCACCCCGAAAATATTTCACCCCCCTCGGCTGCCCTCATCCCCTCGCCGGCTTTCTCAAAGAAGCTGGTAGATGGAAACTGTATAAGATTTTGTGATGGCTGAAAAAAAGAACCCCACTGGTAAAAAAAAGGTTGAATCAACGTTGTTTCCACATTTCAACCCCAAAAATCGAAGTGATGACGTTGAATCAACATGGAAAAGTGATTGGATTTACAAAAAGTCATTGACGGAAGGGCATTTTAATATTTTTTTCAACCATAAAAAAAAAAATCTAAATCCAATGACATGCTGACATTTTTTGGGGGAATTCACAAAAGTTGACAACTCAACCAAATGTAAATCAAAGCTAGACGTTGAACTGACGTCTGTGCCCCGTGGGACTATGATGTTAAAGAGGGCTTTCGGACTTCTTAAGTCTGCATATAGATGATAAGGATCATTGGTCAGACCACGTCATACTTGTTCTCTGTTGGACACCGAGATCATTTGTGTATGGTGTATATGTGTGCTCCTACACATTCTTGTGTTTTGTATGTGTGTGCCAGCTTTTTAACCTTTACAGTGTAGCCAGATTGAATGGTGTTTACTGTAGAGTGCCGTGGAGTGCATTTTATTTCACCATCTGTGCAATTCTGCTCCACTTACTCATTGCTAGCTCTAGCCTGTGCTGAGGATCCACTGCACTCACTGGGAGTCTGGGCTTCATCACCACTTATGCCAATTCTGTGACTTCAGGTAATACGTCTTGTTTTTTGCCGTGGTATAGTTTTGGTATCAAGTATTGTCATGGTATCGAGTATCGTGATACTAAACCTGGTATCGAAGTAAATATTCTGGTCTCAAGTCAACACTACTTCCTACTCTAAGCTGTTCTTAAGTCCTAGTCTTGAGGTTTCTCCTATACTGTTTCCTATAGGCTATCGTCTCCTAAAGAAGAGACATGCATAGGACCAGAGTAAAAGAGGGAGCTGAGAAAGACCGGGGAGATTGTGGTTCATAGATTGAGAGAGAGATAAGACATGTCTGATTGGGACTCGACATATAATTCAACTCCACTATCTGTGTTAACCGAAACACCTGTGCTTGCTTACGTTGTCTCTTTATTTAACCAAAGCGTTGGGTGGACTTTGCATTTTATCACTTTGTGGTGAATTAGGCGGAGAAGACGAATAGTGTTTTGCATGGCTGCATGATAAAGAGATCCCATGTGACACAGCGAGATAAGAGCGTGACGGATTGTGGCTCTCCTTTGTTAAAGTCTAAAACCGGATTTCTTAGATTGGGGTCTCCTTCAACCGCTGTTGAACACACCAACAGTCAAGTTCCCTGTCCATTCGCACCAAGGTATATCTGCAATTTTTTATAATGATTATGATGATAAAAATGTGTCTTCTGAGCATCTACTTTTAACAACCTGTCACTCCCCAAATATCTTCTGTGACAAGGAAGCAATGACCTGCCCTTGACCTGGCTACTACTAGTTCTGACTAATTTTTCCACAGCAGTGGAGGCAGAAGAAGGATGGGACCAGAGTGAATGAGCACTGAGAATGCTACCATCTTTCATGCACAACTGAACGTAGCCCAGGTTCTCAGGTTGGAGAAGGGCAGAGAGATGGAGGGGTGAGGGGGAGGGTAGCAGAGGGGAACGGGGTGGAGTCCTTGGCATGGCAGCTTGATTTATGGACACCTTTTGAAGTGAGCTCATTCCAGCCGCATGCACAGCCTGCGTTCTGAATATCAGAACCGGGGGGGGGGGGGTTGTGTGTGTGAGCCAGGGTGTTCTCCCCGCGGTACGGAGAGGGAAAAAAATGACCCGCGGGTCGCTGACCCCCACTGGCTGCACCACTCACATATTCACTTCCTGATTTTGTGGCAATTCATCAGCATGCATTTGGCCTCCGACGCTAAAACGAGCAACGCAGACTTCTCCAACAGACACGTGACATTCTCTTCTCTCGGGTCCTATGTGAAGGTCAAAGAAAATGAGAGGGGGGGGGGGAGAAAGGAGGTGGTCCTTTTTGATGGGTCCGCTGGGGATCGTAAAATTGGGTCAGGAGAGGCGTGTTTCGGCACAAGCCAGCAGTCTTTCCTTTTTCTTCCCTCATGCCGGACTCTGGAAGGATGTTTAGTAACTGTGTGGTTGTGTAAGTTTTGTGTCATTATTCCCAAGTGGCCTAATGATGATTTTCATGGCCGGTGTGTATAAAAGTTGACACTTTTCCCTGTTATGTCAGCTTCAGTGAAATCACTGTTTGAATGAGCACAGCTTTCATTGGTCTCTTATACCAGTGAGGAGAGTAATTTGGCAGGATTATGCCTATTAAACCCTAGTGCTTCTTATCCCAGTCTGGTCCGCTCTCTGTCTGGACTGATTATCCACTCAGTGTGCTTTGATGACTATGACCAGGATCTGCCCACTTTGTTTTTAGAGCTCACTTCCTAAATATATCAAGTTGTTTGATCTTATCGGGTTCATTTATGAGCGGAACAGTCGGAATTGTGAATATGAGCACTAATTACACTCAATGGGAAGTCCCAACAAAGAGACTTTGTTTTCATCCCAAATGGCACCGTGTTCCCTATATAGTGCCCTATGTTTGACCAGAGCCGTATGTACCCTTGTCAAAAATTGTGCACTATAGGGAATAGGTTGCCATTTGAGACTCAGCTTTAAACAAACTTCTGGTGTGTGTATGCAGCTGCTCACCGCGTCTGGTCTTCCTGCACAAGTCACCCATTGTCCCCCGATTTTTATTTATTTATTTTTGTCTTTGAACCCTCCATCTTCCCATTTTTTAGCTTTTCAGCGTAAAGAAATGGTGTGTACGTGTGTGTGTGTGTATGCAAACTTTTGCATGTGCTGTATATGTTTGTGTGGAGCAGTGGCCTGTGTGTTTCTTCTACTTGCTTGTCTCTGTATCAGGCGTGTTTATACAGTACGTGTCTTTTTTTCTGTGTGTGTGTGTGTGTGTGTGTGTGACGGGATCTGTGAGAGCTCTGGGATATATCTCTGTTCTGGGGACAGGAAGGTGCAACTGGCCCCCGCATTGTCTTTGACCCCACGATAGTCATAGGGGTCACCGTCCAGCAGGAAAGGAACCTACTTCTGGCCTCCTCTACAAATACCAGAATGAAATAAATGGTCATTGTGTTTTTTTATGAGTGGAAAATTCAAATTTGATATGTATCAGACAGGCCATCTGGGGGAATGGGACTCTCAAAATAGAAATGCCTGTCGCTCCACCACCATTATCACACCTAGTTATTAGGTCTATTATTCTATTTTTGTACAGTGGATCTTTAGTACGCTGCTTTTAATATGCTTCTGTTATACTGTCCCTTACTGTACATACATGGATTGACCTGATCCTCAGGTTCTGGAGGCTTTTGGCCAACTTTCCAAGAGTTGCATCAATTTTGTATATGAGTTTTATTTTGGGCACCTTAGATCCAGCTGTCAGCTCCTATGCCAATGACATAATGTGTTTTTTTATCAGGGTAAAAGTAATGAATTCAGCCCACGAGTCATGTACAGTATCCCCTGAAAGTGAAATAGTTCATCTACGAGCATGTGCATACTCATTCAGTGCAAAATTGATCATACAGTACATTGAGTGTGAGTCAACATATTTCACATTGCCACAGTATCACCTCCAGAACGCTGGTTGCTGCCCTCAGTGAACTCTGGGAGGACTAGAAGCAAGGGAAGACTTCACTGCCAAATGTTTTATGGTGCCGGGGAATGAGGGCACTGTTTACACGTTTCCAAGGAGACCTTACTCTGTGGGGAAAAAAATAATAATAAAAAAAGGACCTCTGCATATTACTGGAAATTACTTTTAACGGTGATTCATCCCAGTCGTTTCCCATTTGGCAGATTCCCTCAGCATTTTCTGGACATTTTCCCTCAAATAAACCCATCTTTTCAAGGTCGTGGAGTGAGCGAGAGAGAGAAAGGGGTGGTTTTTGGTGACAGCAATTTACTCTTGTGAGTAAACAGAGAACATAGCTATGGTAGATGAGGTCAGCTTTGGTACTCATTACAAGTGTACCTACTAGGAACGTTATGCAACACTTCTAATAGGACATGTCTCAGATGCCGATACCTGCAAGCCACAAAGCCTCCAGCTAGTCCTTATATAGGTTTGAAAGAGAGCGAGCAATCGGGAAAGAGAGCATTGCCACATTGACCAAAAATCTGGCGTCTTAACCCAAGGATCAGGTGCCACCATAGCAATCATGAGTGGCCGTGTGTGTGAGAGGAATAATTGCTTGCAGTTGTGGCGAGCAGCAATTGCATGTGGCCATCAAAGGGTGCTCAAATTGCTGACTGTGCGGGCTCTGAAACTCTACACCAGCTCCTTGATGCCCTCGCTAACTGTGCTGAGACGGCAGAATCAGGCGACCACCTGGGAATGAGCAGTTTTACACGAGCCATTTTGGCTCTGTGGCGCATGGTCTAGCCTTGGTTTTTGGTCTGTGTGGGTTGGAAATAGCCATGGACCTATAAAAGGCGGCAGGGAGGTAGGGCATGAGGGGATGATGTCAAATCAACTTGCTGATGTATTCATGAACATTGTGCTTACTCTATGTGAAATGGTCTGTGTAGCATTTGACTAGCCAACTTTGTGACCAAGGTTTAAGGGAACTACACAGATGAACATTTGGTAAGCAAATACAGAATGTGAAGTGCCATTCAGGTCAGATCCCTAGAAACCAGGAAGGATGGAATTTGCATTGTCCGTTACAGACGAAAGGAAATCCACGGCTCTGGAAAGGAAGGATAAGAGGCAGCATGTATCTTTCACCACTGTCTCTGCATGATGGACCGGGCTCTGAGAAATGCCTTTGTACTGTATATCAAGTTCCTGGTGTCCTATCTCAGCCTTGAGACCAGTCCTACTACAGAAGGGGTCTCCAACATTTTCTAGCTACTTTTAAATTATGAAACATGTTGCAAGCTACTCATGAATTCTTTCCTAGCTTTCAAATAGGCACTATTTTGTATTTTCACATTCTGTTTTATTTTTCCTGGTTTGGGATTATTTTCCAGTTTTTCACTCTCAATATTGCAAGTATTCGTAGAGAACAATGACATTGGATGTTCTAAGTCCATGTCAATGCTTAAATTGCATCAGAAAATTTGAGGGCTGGGAAAAAAAAAAAAAACATTTAGATTTTTTGGTGTAATTCACCTTTTAATTGTGCATTTTGCAAAAGAGGAATGTGCTGGTCTAGTGATGTTTTTACTGCTGCATATATCCAGTGGTGGAAAAGTACCCAATTGTCATACTTGAATAAAAGTAAAGATACCTTAAATGACTCAAGTAAAAGTGAAAAAAAAGTAAAATACTACTTGAGTAAAAGTCAAAGAATTTGGTTTTAAATATACTTCAGTATCAAAAGTAAAAGTATCAATAATTGCAAATACTTTTATATTAAGCAAACCAGACGTCACAATTGTTGCGTATTTAAATAATTAACTACGGATAGCCAGGGGCACACTCCAAATACTCAGACAATTTACAAATGAAGCATTTGTGTTTAGTGAGTCCGCCAGATCAAAGGCAGTTGAGATGATCAGGGATGTTCTCTTGATAAGTGTGTGAATTGGACCATTTTTCTGTCCTGTTAAGCATTCAAAATATAACAAGTACTTTTGGGTGTCAGGGAAAATGTATAGAGTAAAAGGTACATTATTTTCTTTAGGAATGTAGTGGAGTAAAAGTAGTCAAAAATGTAAATAGTAAAGTACAGTTACCCCAAAACATGACCTAAGTAGTACTGTATTTTTACTTAAGTACTTTACACCACTGCATATATCACGACAGAGTTTGCAAATCAAAATCCCACCTGATTTATATAAATAATCATTATATAAGGTAAGCCTACTTTGCAGTTAACATTTAATTGAGAAGGTTTTGGGGAAAGTATTTTTCTACCCAGAAGACAGTTCTCATTGTCACGAATTGGTTACACGAAGTGAATAAGAGACAAACGTGCGCAGCACACAGACATACAAGGGCAATATTGTTGGAACTTAATTGGCAGATATTGTGTCACCTTTGGCTTTTTAAGCCAATTCTGGCTAACTAGGAGTGGGATAATGTCAATGTGGATTTGTTTGGTTAGAGCTTGAGATGTCTGATACTTGTGAGATTTGTTAATGACAGTTTGCGCTGGAACATGTGAAAAATACATGCACTTTCAGAATTGTTTGTCGAGCTAGTGATAGGTGGGCTGCGAGCTACCAGAATTCGACCTGTTAGAGACCCCTGTACTGCAGCATAAAATGTGTGACTGAATCCATTTCTATGACTGGATAACTGACCTCCAAATGAGAAAATCACAATTTCCGTACCAAAGTGTCAATAAGTCTTCACAGTTCAGAAATATCTGACAGATTTTGTGTTTTGTTTCTGGGTCCAGACATAACAGCCTTGTGTCTGGCGACTGGGGAGGTTGTTGTGTCTGGCTGTAGGTACAAATGAGGGGAGCGGAGAGGGAGGCGAGATGTAAAACACCGGCAGAGATTAAATTGTCACCACGCCAGTGAAGATATTGCATAGGAGGACTCCCTTCGTTTCCCCTTTTGAAGATTAGTGCAAACACCATCCTCTCCGGAGACCAGCAAGGCTGACCTGCTGCTGAATCACTCTGAAAGGGAGCCAGAGTGTACTGACCTACTGTAACTAAATATTCTGGTCGTACTGCTCTAGTAGCGCAATTCTCTTTTAGGTGGGAGAAATACAATACTTTTTCAAGGATCATGCTAAGGCAATGTGTGTTAGTTCTGTTGCAAGCATTAATGAAACTTGCCACAAAATAACTACGACTTCCCATGGTATCTCCACATCTGCATTTGCACCTTGCTCCAATGAAGCCTCAGAGGATGATATTGAGCCAAACCCTCCCCTCACTCTGCCAGTGTCTGTAGTCTTCAGTAGGGTTCTGTTTTCAAAGAGATGAAAGAGATGCCCTGGCCTATCCTCTGGATCGGAGTGCAGATGATAGGCAGCCCAGCCAGGGGGAGGACAGGACAGGACAGTGACGAGAATGATGGGATGGCCATGTTTGGTAATAAATCTGCACGGTGCTGCTGGTCAGTGGGAAACGGGGTAGCAAGGGGACTCCTGGGAATCAGGGCCATGTTTTGTTTGTTTGTTCAAGGAGGAATAATATACTCCACCTTCTCATACAGTCATACAGTGGCTTCTGAACTGTACTCACCCCACTCCATATAATACACTCCCTACCCCTACCAATGTCCACTAGGGCCCTAACTGAGAACATCTACTGTAATGACTGTCAACGACTTGCTTGCTCCTTTTTTCAGACATTTCTCTCTCTCTCTCTCACCTTAGACTTAAGTGCTATCTTGTTTATAACTTCATACGGTATCTTTTACTATGACTAGCTTTTTATCCTTTTGTTGAACATGATCTCTATATAGCCTTTTCTCAGCTCTTTTGTCTCTGCATTCTTTCACTTCCTGTGTTCCCCTTGCAATGCTGATAGTCTTGTCATTATCTTTCCATCAACTAGTGTTTCCCACTCAGATCTAGGCCGATATCTTTTCCCGCTTGCTCCCTGTCTTTGTCACTTACTGTACCTCTCGCTTTCTCTTTCTAGCTCTCTCTGTTTTTCCCTCTGCCCTCTTAACATTTACCGGCAAATACCAGTGCTGCAGAGAGACACCCCTTCCTACATTCTCCAGTCAGTGACTGTCCAAAACCTCCTTTGGCATGCTGGAGTTGACTGCATACTTCCCCGAATCCAAACCAGATGTGAAATTGTAATGTATGGCAACGTTTTTTCTTTCTTTTCAAAGGAAGACAAATGTGTGCCAAAACATAGTCTTTTGACCATCCACACAGTGAAATAACAATACATCCAAATACATTTTCCAAAATCTAAAGCTGTCCTTCATGATTGGTTGAAAAAGCACTGTAGGATTTAGGATAATTCTTCTGTTATTGTTTGGTGTTGGGGGAGCGTTATGGTAAGCTTGGATAGACAGTTCGCAGAGGGGGGGATATGACAATTGCATTTTGGGCTGTGCTTTACTTCTGAGAGTAGCTATTCATTCTTTCCTCACAATGAGCATGTCCTCTCTTGGCAAGTAAGAATATGGTTTTATCACAGTGTAAATTTTGGCATTTACAGAAGTCCGTAATAGGCCTACAGCAATTACTGATGAGTGCTGTGTTACCTCCTTTTCTGTGGTAAACTGACATTCTCCATAAGATGCTCTAAATCACCACGAAACTCTGTTAACTGTTCCATGTTAAGCCCCATTTTTCCCTTCGGGGCCAGTTAGCGCATATCCTTCTACTCACTGTGCAAAAGTAAACCCTGCTAACATTCTAGCGGAGGTTTGTGTCCCACATAGGCCTGTCCTTTTCCTGGGTTTCCTCTGCCTCTCTTCAAATCTCTAAATCACATCTCTCCTCTACACCTGCTTGCTCATTAAAAGCTAAGAGAAGAGACAAATGACAAAGGCCCTGCCACAGGTACTCATTTGGCCTCCTTTATGTTTACGACACTCTCCCTCATTGGAGTCCTCAGTGTCCTCCCACCACCACACCAGGCTGTGTTTAAATGCTCAGGGACAATGACAGGTTAGGCCTCCTGTGTCTGGTCTTCTGCCCAGCCCTCTTTTGGTGAAGTCAAACCCTCCACATAGGAACAGTGTACCGCTTTCTCACTACTGAGCTAAACTAAGCTGAGCTGTACTGGGCC
Source organism: Hucho hucho (assembly GCA_003317085.1). Lineage (NCBI taxonomy): Eukaryota > Metazoa > Chordata > Actinopteri > Salmoniformes > Salmonidae > Hucho > Hucho hucho. The sequence continues at coordinate 640,840 of QNTS01000518.1, read as the reverse complement.
TGCCTGTTTACGGTTCCAGCGTAGTTGCTGGAACCATGTGGAAAGGACGATATGAGAAGAAAATATCTGAGCCAGCACAGTATGGTTTGAGTCTGCATGATAGTATGAAAATGGTCAGTAGAGACAAAGCATCTCGGTGCTGTTATTTTATGGATCACAGAGAATAGCGATGGCCACAGCAGTAGTGTTTTAATGGGTCTAAGAGCCTACTGATTGTAGCCTCATGAAATGTGTGAGGAATGAGGATGTTGGTGGGTGGTCCAGGTTGTTCTCGTCTGAAAGTGGGGGAGAAAAGGCATAGAAGTGGCAACTCTTCAGCTGGAACCTCTGTTTACCAACGACGTCCGATCTGTGGCTCCACTCCGAGGCTGGAAGCGTAAACAGCTGCGGCCACAGATTGCGCAATGGCTATGCATCCTGACCCGTGGAAGCTATGGAGTGCTGGGGCGGAGTTGGCCTGTTCCAACCGCAATTAAGGAAGTTATGCATTGCTTATCAGGAAATGTTGGTTTGACGAAGGGTTGACCTACCAAAAAGCATCAGAGTTTAAGATATGCCTCAATAAAGGCATTTTAATCATGACGAGTGAGTGCCTTTGTACTCCTTGTTTTTTTTATGTTGAGTACTTTTGGAAAGCAGCTAGCTAGGTTCTGTGTCATATTATCCCGATGTGAATTGTCATTTGTCAGTTAGAAGCAGAAAGCATCTTTGTGGTCTGAGTGTCTGTTCATTGGGTTTTTATAGTGACTGTGTTTGTAAGCGTGGTGTAATCTCGTTTTCATTGGGTTGTTATAGTCACTGTTTTTGTAAACATGGTGTTATCTCATTTTCATGAGCAATTTCCTCTGCTTCCTCTGACTTCATTGGCTCACCCCTTCCTCATAGTTACTGTAGTGTCTTTATCTGATACATCGAATGCCAGCGAGTGCAGCTCACAACTAAAAAGTACAAACAGATGTTGCACATGAAATGCAACCCCTAGTTTGACTTTATGTGCTTCATTGTGCCTCTAGTCTCTCATGTCTACCGACGTGCATAGGCCGAGTTACAGTGGCTTCAGAAAGTATTCATACCCTTGACTTATTCCTCATTTTGTTGTGTTACAGCCTAAATTCAAAATGTATTACATCGTTTTTTTCTCACCCATTTACACACAATACGCCATAATGACAAAGTGAAAAACATATTTTTTCACATTTATTGAAAAGATCTAATTTGCATAAGTATTCACACTGCTGAATCAATACTTTGTAGAAGCACCTTTTGGGTAAGTCTCTAAAAGCTTTCCACACCTGGATTGTGCAACATTTCCCCATTATTTTCAAAATTCTTCAAGCTCTGTCAAATTGGTTGTTGATCATGGCTAGATAACCATTTTCAGGTCTTGCCATAGATTTTTCAAGTAGATGTAAATCAAATCTGTAACTCGGCCACTCAAGAACATTTACTGTCTTGGTAAGCAACTCCAGTGTAGATTTGGCCTTGTTTAAGTTAATTGTGAATTCATCTCCAAGGGGAATTCATATCCCAGTGTCTGGTGGAAAGCAGACTGAACCAGGTTTTCCTCTAGGATTTTGCTTTTTTTATTTTAACCATCTACCAATAGGTGGCTTTCTTTGAGAGGAATCGAAAACCTCCCTGGTCTTTGTGGTTGAATGAGGGACCTTACAATTATCTGTGAGTGGGATACAGAGATGAGGTAGTCATTCAAAAATATTGTTAAACACTATTATTGCGCTCAGGGAGTCCATGCATCTTATTATGTGACTTGATAAGCACATTTTTACCCCTGAACTTATTTAGGCTTGCCATAACAGTGGTTGAATACATATTGACTCAAGACATTTCCGCTTTACATTTTTTATTAATTTGTAAAAAAAAAATAACGTAATTCCACTTAGACATGATTGGTTATTGTGTGTAGACCAGTGACACTTAATTTTTAATTTTTTAATCTGTTTTAAAATAAGACTGTAACACAACAAAATGTGGAAAAAGTCATGGGATGTGAACGTTTTCTGAAGGCATTGTACTTATCTAGCACAAGACCTGCAGTAGCTAAATCATTGTGTCCTCAAAAGCCTAAAAAGGCAGTTGAACCTGACAGCCTGTTGATGTCCTGATGTTAAGGGAAGTGGCCAGGCAAATGTCCAGTCATCTTGGCCTCCTAGCTTTCTCCTTGGAGAGTGTAGTCCTTGAATTATCAAGTGTTTAAATCCCAAAGGACACTGGCCTTGCCTGGCCTTGCCTTGCCTTGCCTTGCCTTGCCTTGCCTTGCCTTGCCTTGCCTTGCCTTGCCTTGCCTTGCATTCCTGTTTTAAGAGTAAAGGGATTGTAATCTTAATGACAGTCTAACACAAACAGGTTCTGGACCATGACAATATTGTTGTGTAATTCATGCCATTGACATTTAGCATTCGTCACCAAATGAAAAGTCTTATCTAGCGGACACGGCATGATGCATTGAGTAAATAAGACCGGGAGAGGTTCCCCGTTTGGCGAAGTTTTGAAATGGCCATTGCGTTGGACGGTAACACAAATTAACTTTTCTCGATATGCTCAACCGGGCCTTAAATTATATACTGAAGTGTCCAGCGCTGTATTTTCTACCCGTCTCAAAGCCAGCCAAGGAGCTTTACTTTGTCTGGAAGACATCCAGACAGTAGAACTGAGGAGCACAATGTGGTGGTATGTGTTTATCCAAACCCAACGTTTCACTTTTCCTCTGCTCTGATTTATGACGTGTCATAGGTTTCAGATCCAACGCCAAGATTGGATTTCCCTCTAAATGTCACCCTCTTCTTTGCTCTTTCTATCTATTCCATTTGATTTCTTCTTAATTTCTCCACTCTGTCTTTGCCTTTTTCTCTGTCCCCCTCATATTCCCCATTCTAGCCAGTTTAGCTAATGCAGCAATTGTCATGTTAAATTCGAAAAATACTAAGCAGGTCAATATTAACTGATACACTACATGACCAAAATTATGCTGACACCCCTTCAAATTAGTGGCTTCGACTATTTCAGCAACACCGGTTGCTGAAAGGTGTATAAAATCGAGCACACAGCCATGCAATCGCCATAGACAGACACTGGCAGTAGAATGGCCCGTACTGAAGAGCTCAGTGACTTTCAACATGGCACCGTCATAGGATGCCACCTTTCCAACAAATGAATTCTCACATTTTTTACCTGCTAGAGCTTCCCCGGTCAATTGTAAGTGCTGTTATTGTGGAGTGGAAATGTCTAGGAGCAACAACGGCCCAGCTGCGAAGTGGTAGGCCACACAAGCTCCCAGAACGGGACCGCCGAGTGCTGAAGCATGTACCGTGTGTAAATCATCTGTCCTCTGTTGCAACACTCACTACTGAGTTCCAAACTGCCTCTGGAAGCAACGTCAGCACAAAACTGTTCTCTGGAGTGATGAATTACGCTTCATCTTCTGGCAGTCCGACGGACAAAATCTTGGTTTGGTGGAAACCAGGAGAACGCTACCTGCCCGAATGCATAGTGCCAAATGTAAAGTTTTGTGAAGGAGGAATAATGGTCTGGGGCTGATTTTCATGGTTCGGGCTAAGGCCCTTAGTTCCAGTGAAGGGAAATCTTAACGCTACAGCATACAATGACATTCTAGACCATTCTGTGCTTCCAACTTTGTGGCAACAGTTTGGGAAACAGTCCTATTTCAGCATGACAATGCCCCTGTGCACAAAGCGAGTTCCATACAGAAATGGTTTGTCGAGATCGGTGTGGAGAACTTGACTAGCCTGCATCGAGCCCTGACCTCAACCCCATCGAACACCTTTGGGATGAACTGGAACGCCAACTGCGAGCCAGCCCTCATCGCTCCCAAAATCAGTGCCGACCTCACTAATGCTCTTGTGGCTGCGGGTACTTGCTTCTAATGTTCCAACATAAAGTGGAAAGCCTTCCCAGAAGAGTGAAGGTTGTTATAGCAGCAAAGGGGGGATCAACTCTATAATAATGCCCATGATTTTGGAATGAGATGTTTGACGAGCAGGTGTACACATACTTTTGGTCATGTAGTGTATCTGTAAGCATTGACTATGTAATAGTCAGTTGTGAATCTTCTTTCATTGCACTCTAGGATTTATTTTATAAGGGTGCATTGTGGATTGCATTCCCTCCTCTCCCATTCACAACATTCATTGTTGACGTGACAACACAAGTATGAAAGGAAGCAGAGTTATTTGGCAACTACAGGAAGTATAGGTCAGCTGTGCTCTACTGCTTTGCGTATACTCGCCAATACTCAATGAAACCTATTCCCACACATCTATAGAAACACAAAACCATCTAAACAGACACAAACACAGGATAGACACAAAAAAAAGGTATAGACGAAACAAAATTGTACACTTGTCGTGCCATTTATAAACCCTTTGATTGGTCAGAACAGGACACTGGCTCTAAGTCCCTGGGGAGCCACAATGTGGTTTGTAGGGCTCGATGAAATCAGTAAAAAATTGCCTGATTCCATTTAGTTTTTTCAAGAATTCCATTTTCTCTGTTTTGTTTTTCCAAGTTTTACTTTTTTAATAGAAAAACAACTGTGCGATGTTTCTGTAGCATGGCTGTCATTACATTAGCATTATTGCTAACGGCTTCACAAAGTGATAGACAAACGCGCACGCACACAAAGACGGGCATTCCTGTCTCTTCAGGCATTTTGTTCATGTCTAATTAAGATCTTGGGCAGATTTATGCATTTTCTAATAAATTCAATACATTTAGATTGATTTCCTACTAAGTTCAATAAAAAATGTAATATTGTTGAATTCCGTTTTAATGTCTGGATTGCATGATTCTGTTCGCATTCTCCGCAGCGCGGATTTTATAGGGCCCTAGGTTCGGCCTGTAAAACACCATCATTAAATGCTAACATCTTGGTTGGTTAATGGTTTGGTTGCATTTCATTTAGGTTCTTTGTTACCTGAATACTTAATGACATTCTAGACGATTCTGTGCTTCCAACTTTGTGGAAGACCCTTTCCTGTTTCTGCATGACAATGCCCCCGTGCACAAAGCGAGGTCCATACAGAAATGGTTTATCGATCTTTGTGGAAGAACTTGACTGGCCTGCACAGAGCCCTGACCTCAACCCCATCGAACACCTTTGGAATGAATTGGAACGCCTACTGCGAGCCAGGCCTTATTGCCCGACCTCACTAATGCTCTTGTGGCTGAATGCAACCAAGTCCCCGCAGCAATGTTTCAACATCTAGTGGAAAGCCTTCCCAGAAGAGTGGAGGCTGTTATAGCAGCAAAGGGGGGGAACAACTCCATATTAATGCCCATCATTTTGGAATGAGAAGTTTGACGTGCAGGTGTCCACATACTTTTGGTAATATAGTGTATATGCATTGATGTTTTTATATAGACCAATGGTTAGTTAAATGTGTGTTAACTATATTCCTTTGGGCTGCAATAGGAAGCCATCTTTGTTTTACCTCTACTCCTCCATGTCTTTGAGATGTTGTAATATAGGACAACTATTGGAAAGAATCTGACGGACTGGCTTATCTTGACACTTTTCCTGAGGAGTGGCAATCGATTGTATGGGAGTACTCTTTGCACACCAGACTTGCCTGACCAACTGCAGAGCGCTGAGTGGTTAGAGAAGTAATATTCCTAAAGAGGCCAGCTCATGTCTAACACACAACCACTCCCCATATTCTGATAGTCTATCTTTTCTTTTCTCACACTTTAAGATGTCCATTTAAGGCCATTCATGTCCTTTTCTTCATGTATGTCCTTGAAAAAGAACAACAACCGTGGTCTCATTCCCAGTCCGTAAAATAGAAGAGGCGTTTTGAAACCGGGAGCACACGCTCTTGTTGAAGTTAAAACCGTTGTAGTAGGTAATAATAACAAGGTTTTGTTGACCTTGTTTGAATCTCCTTTCCACACTTTGGATAGGAGACTCAAAGATACAGCAGCATTGATTGTGGTTGATGTATGTGTGTGAGGACACTGAACCTTTTGAGGATCTGGGTTTGTGCCTGTGCGTGTGTGTTTTGTATGTGTGCATATATATGTATGTGCTTAATCATAGAGTACACACAGACTAGCAAGAGCTTGAACTCTACACAGAACACCTGTTGGGTAAAGTACACAGGGCGATGTCGCTGTCTAGTACGTCAAGGGCTCTCCTTGCCATGTTTACATCGGCTGAGCTCCAGCAGCCTAGCGCTTACTCATCAACGCTCTGATCACTCCGCCAGACTAATTCTCAACACATGATTATAGATGAAATGTCCAGAAATGACACAAGTACAGTAGCTATAGCATCACGTTTTTCAGCCTCTAAGACATGCATGTGTTTCCCATAAGATTTACACATGTTAGTAGTGTGCACTCCGGCTATAGATAGGCATATAATGTACTTGGTTTATTTGGTTGTCTCATACTTCTCACCCTTTTTTATCCACATTTTGAAATCCTTTTAGAATAACTTTCTCTGCTCGTGCTCTTAATAACATTTTCCTTCACAACAACTTGTCTCTCATCAATGGTATGCCTGTGTCCGTAGTTGTGAAACATTAGACGGTTATGTCATCATTTGATTGTGTCGCATACTTTGTGGAACTCGCTACAGTCTCTTTTTCTCGACTGCCGGGGACTGTCTCTCTCTTATCTGTTGATGTAACACACTGTCTACTGCTTTGTCTGGCAACTCTGACCGTAGCCAAACAGACATTTTACAAGCGGATACTCTCATTGGGCGTTGGGACAGGGGAAGAGTGCTAGGGACAGTTCCCAGCGCGGAGTGCAACGGCCGGCTCGTTTGGAGTGAACCGAAGCGCGAGCAGAGTTTTATCAGGGGATTAGCGGGCCATCGGTTAAACCGGACCGAGCACTGGGGTTGGTGTGAGGGAGCCCTAGCTAACCCATCTCTGGCGCACATCCTGAGTCTGAGCCTGATCAAACGGCATATAGTGCTGACTGACTTGCTAGCAATGAGTAAACAACTTTCATAGACCCATAGAGAAAGCAATCAGCCGCTCTATTGTTTTATTTATTTTATCTCCATGCATAGAGAGAATTATATTGCATTGCTAGGGTTCTATCTCTCTGTCTCTGTTGGGTCTCCATTTTACCTACAGTATATATCATTTACAGCATCTGGATATGTTTCCATTGAGCTAAATGTCTTTCAGGCAGTTGCAAATTCCCAAAGGGAATGTATGTAATATACCAGAATGTAGTACTAGTGGAGTATAAGTAACCTTTCCCTACTGTAAGATATGATGTCATAAACAGAATTGTTGGGTCGTTGGTCATCCTTGGTGGGGGAGGTAGTGCTGTCCTAGAAGTCTCTCTCAGGGGAATGTGTCACTCACTACTCTAGTGTTTGGGAATGTTATGAGCAGAAAGTGGTTTTTCTTAGTCACTGCGCTCCAAGCCCAGAGAATATGGACTCCTTCCGGGAATCCGGGATACACTGGGAGCAAAGCACTGTGAGAAATAGTCTAGATCGTAGTTCACTGAGTACCACTTCCACCCCCTACAACCTTCCACCCCCCCCCCCTTTGAGCAAACAGCAGCCCCCTCACTGTCTTTTTAGGGGGTGGTGGTGATTGAAAGGGGGGTCGTCTTGCTTCGGTTTCTGGATTCAATCACTTGTGGAGCCCCAGGGTCATACACTGACGTCATGCTCTCTCGCTGAGAGCCAAGGTCCTGTGGCATCCGGAATTCATTCATTTACCCGTCAGGGCTGTCCGCTCCCCCCTCACGGATTGTTACTCTTGCATTTCAATACTACAAGACGTGAAGTCTAAACAGCCCGTTATGTCCTACCATAAAATGTATTTATATATTGGGCTTTGGAATATCGACGATTGTAAAGTTCCCATCCATAGTTTGGAGCCCTTTGGGCCACTGGCTGCTTCCTAATCTTAACTGATTGCTGGCAGGCGGGTTATTGTAGCTCAAGCCCTCGTCTCCCCGGGGGCCATAAATACTTAAAAAATAAAAAATAAACGTCCTCTCACTATCAACAAATATTTGTATGAACACAAGATTCAACAACTGAGACCTAAACTGAACAAGTTCCACAGACGTGACTAACAGAAATGTAATAATGTGTCCCTGAACAAAGGGGGGGGGGTTCAAAATCAAAAGTAACAGTCAGTATCTGGTGTGGCCACCAGCTGCATTAAGTACTGCAGTGGATCTCCTCCTCATGGACTGCACCAGATTTGCCAGTTCTTGCTGTGAGATGTTACCCCACTCTTCCACCAAGGCACCTGCAAGTTCCCAGACATTTCTGGGGGGAATGGCCCTAGCCCTCACCCTCCGATCCAACAGGTCCCAGACGTGCTCAATGGGATTGAGATCCGTGCTCTTCGCTGGCCATGACAGAACACTGACATTCCTGTCTTGCAGGAAATCACGCACAATGAGCAGTATGGCTGGTGGCATTGTCATGCTGGAGGGTCATGTCAGGATGAGCCTGCAGGAAGGGTACCACATGAGGGAGGAGGATCTCTTCCCTGTAACCCACAGCATTGAGATTGCCTGCAATGACAACAAGCTCAGTCCGATGATGCTGCCCCATGTTGCCGGTGATGTCTGGTGAGGACCTGCCTTACAACAGGCCTACAAGCCCTCAGTCCAGCCTCTCTCAGCCTATTGCAGACAGTCTGAGCACTGATGGAGGGACTGTGCGTTCCTGGTGAAACTCGGGCAGTTGTTGTTGCCATCCTGGACCTGTCCCGCAGGTGTGATGTTTGGATGTACCAATCCTGTGCAGGTGTTGTTACACGTGGTCTGCCACTGCGAGGACGATCAGCTGTCTGTCCCGTCTCCCTGTAGCGCTGTCTTAGGCGTCTCACAATACGGACATTGCAATTTACTGCCCTGGCCACATCTGCAGTCCTCATGCCTCCTTGCAGCATGCCTAAGGCACGTTCACGCAGATGAGCAGGGACACTGGGCATCTTTATTTTGGTGTTTTTCAGAGTCAGTAGAAAGGCCTCTTTAGTGTCCCAAGTTTTCATAACTGTGACCTTAATTGCCTACCGTCTATAAGCTGTTAGTGTCTTAACGACCGTTCCACAGGTGCATGTTCATTAATTGTTTATGGTTCATTGAACAAGCATGGGAAAGTGTTTAAACCCTTTACAATGAAGATCTGTGAAGTTATTTGGATTATTAAGAATTCTCTTTGAAAAACAGGATACTGAAAAAGGGACATTTCTTTTTTTTTTTTTCTTGGTTGTTTAGACATCTCCGATGCACTATTGGTCCAGCCTTCACATAACTAGTGCTTACATCAAACGTAAGTGCTTTCTGGCCATACTTTGAACGACTTGTTTGCAAGTTACTGATACAGATGAACTGGGAAAGGGCAATAAAGAGGATGATGTCAGAACACAGGCTAACCTTTGCTTTCAGTACCGCATGAGTATGCACATGCCTGGTCTCGTTCGCCTGTTTGGAAAGCAAGGCTAGCACATACCTGGTGCAGCAGATATGTTTTGGTTTGATGGTGCAGCCTACATCTTAGCCTTGTGTCATATGTATAGACAAGTCATTTGCGTGAAGCTAGCTAACATTTACTTTGGCTCACTAAAGAAAGTCATAGGTATTGAACCGTGGGGTTGCAAGCTCAAATTCCATCCAATCATCCATGTTCGGTTTAACCAGTGACGCCAGCCCCCAGTTTCATGACTATGAAGTGAATAATGGTTGAGTCTCTCAGGTCCTCGGGGGATAGGTATCAGTTGCCTCATTAGTTGTAGAGATGTGGTAGGCTAGTGATGTGAACCAGAGGCAGCAGGACTCCCCAACAGTAACGCTCCCTAATTTATGGTTCTGCTTATTGAAGGGGGAAGAGAGGGGGTTGAAAGTGGTGTCATTTCAGAGAGAACACATCAGTGGGTTGTTTACATTAGGAGCAGGTGAGGACATTTTTATCTTGACTCCATCACCCAACTAATTTAAAGCAATTCCACATGAATGACTCAGATTTTTTTATTTTAAAATCTATGTCAAACAAAAGCCAATGATTGCGAAGTTAAACAAACCTTACAACTCTATGCACAAGGACTACTTCTAATAATTTCCACAAATGTAATAAAAACACATTTGCTTGAACAGTGGAATTGCCCGTCACCGAGAGCTGAAACATGATAGTTTAGGTCTGATGTTGTCTTTGATCCAGTATCATGTGTTGTGGCGATTGCACTATTTGTGTGTGTGTGCATACCTCTAAAGTCTTGATTTCATTATTTTATCAGACACGATTATTATTTCTGGGTGGTTGAACACTTATCACAGGCTTTCCTTCAGAGACGCTGTAATGTTTTGGCAACCAGTTACCATTTAGCATAATGCGCAAACAATATTATTGTGCACTTTGTGTACTTCAGCTAACATCTAGTATGCCATCAAACTGAAGTTCCTTTAAAAACTGTATGTATAAATATAACATTACAGTATATGTTAGTGAATATACACTACATGACCAAAAGTATGTGGACACCTGCTCGTCGAACATCGCATTCCAAATTCATGAGGATTAATATGGAGTTGTTCCCCCCTTTGCTGCTATTAGGATCAAATCAAATTTTATTAGTCACATGCGCCAAATACAACAGGTGTAGACCTTATTGTACAGTGAAATGCTTACTTACAAGCCCCTAACCAACAATGCAGGGGGTACCAGTACAGAGTCAATATGCGGGGGCACTGGTTAGTTGAGGTAATATGTACATATAGGTAGAGTTATTAAAGCGACTATGCGTAGATAATAACGGAGAGTAGCAGCGTCGTAAAAGAGGGGGGGGGGGGGCAATGCAAATAGTCTGGGCAGCCATTTGATTAGATGTTCAGGAGTCTTATGGCTTGGGGGGTAGAAGCTGTTTAGAAGCCTCTTGGACCTAGACTTGGCGCTCCGGTACCGCTTGCCGTGCGGTAGCAGAGAGAACAGTCTATGACTAGGGTGGCTGAAGTCTTTGACAATTTTTAGGGCCTTCCTCTGACACCGCCTGGTATAGAGGTCCTGGATGGCAGGAAGCTTTGCCCCATGATGTACTGGGGCCGAACCCAGGTCTGTAGTGCTTTAGACTGCTGCACCACTCGGGAGGCCCAGTAAGGCCATTCCACTGCCAATGTTTGTCTATGGAGATTGCTTGATTATATACACTTGTCAGCAACGGGTGTTGCTGTATATATAGTGTATGTAGGCCTATCCTCGATTTGTGTTTTCACAAGTCGACTGTCATGAGTTTGACATGAGGGTAGTCAGTCTTCACCGCTGTCTCGGTTGGTGGTCCACACAGATCTCTATCTCTTCCCAACATAAATATTTACCTCAGAAATATTTGCATTTACCGTTTCATTCCTTTCATCTCAGAGACAGTTGATTCAGAGGGGATGATAGTGTTACGGAGGAGTGCAAGCAAAGCCCAGAGTGATAGCTCTGTCCAACTCCTCTCTCTCTCTCTCTCTCTGTGTCTCTCTCTCTCTCTCTGTGTCTCTCTCTGTCTGTCTGCGTGTGCATCTCGCTTTCATCACACAGCAATAAAAGTTAATAGCTGTTTTGAACTACCTCTCATGAATGCCATGTCTCCATCTCCTGTTCCCTCTTTCTCCTCTTTCACTCTCCCTGTCTCTCTCGCTCCATTGAGTGTTAAGTTTTAGTTAAAGTTCAGTTACAGGTGAACAGTAGAAAGTGAAAAGAATGACAGACAGAAAAATGCTTCCAAATGACAAATTTAACAGACAAAAACACTGCAGGTGTTAACATTTAAGTTCACTGATGGGTACTGATGTCTCTCCTTTCCAGAGTTCATCTTATCTCCACCCTGCATGTCCCCCTCTCCCTGCCTCCTTGCCGCTCTCCTTCCCTAGCACAAAGGGTTCATTTAAAGGCTCATGTTCATGCCGACACTGTTTTTCTGTTGCAGGGATGGAACAAGTCACAATGAGCGACCGGTTCGACTGCGAGAACTGCAAGGAGTCCCTATACGGACGCAAGTACATCCAGGCAGACGGGGGAGAGGGGGACAACCCCTACTGCATCCCCTGTTACGACAGCCTGTTCGCCAACACCTGCGACGAGTGCAAGGAGCTAATCGGCCATGACGCCAGGGTAAGACTTTGATTTTGTATCCACTAGTGGGTCATGTTCATTAGGGCATGCAATACTTGTGGAGTCATTTCAACACTGCAAACTGTTGTTACATGGTAATGAGTGGTAGTTAGTAGTTATCTTGTTAATTATGCATTCTGTGTGCTAAATGAGGCAGTTGTCTTTCATGGTCTGAATGTGGCAGTGCAAGGTTTAGGCAAATTTAACATGCCATTACAGTTTCCAACCAAGCTCAACTTGCCAGACCATGAAATGTTGTGTGAGGAAAATGTCTCCTTGTTCCCCACTATGAATGCAGTTTTAATATTTCCTTCATGGAAAACACAAACAGTTGATCATTTGCTACAGTAACAAGAGGGAGTGGATGGGGTGGGATAAGCGATGAGGCTGCAAACTTGGCTAGCACACACACACACACACAGGAGGCCAATGAGTTATCATCAACACCCTCAGAAGCAGCAAGCGGACACTAAATAAAGCCTGTGTTTGTCTTCGACCACTCAAACTGTTGCTCTTCCCTGTCAGGAACTCTCTCTCACTCACTCACTCTCTCACACACACACACACACACGATTGCATACACTCACACATTCTCTCTCTCCCCTCTCTCCTCTTTCCCAACTCCTTTCTTACCTATCAACTCTCCCCTATTTTTTTTATATATATTTTTTACCTTTTATTTAACTAGGCAAGTCAGTTGAGAACAAATTCTTATTTTCAATGACGGCCTAGGAACAGTGGGTTAACTGCCTTGTTCAGGGGCAGAACAACAGATTTTTACCTTGTTAGCTCGGGGATTCGATCTTGCAACCTTTCGGTTACAAGTCCAACGCTCTAACCACTAGGCTACCTGCTGCCCCATTCCCCCTGTTCATAACGAGAAACCCCAGTGTTAGCTTGAGTTTTCCAGGTACTTGCAGTGTCAGGATGACCTGGGAGTCACCAGAGTTGTTTTCATTACAGATCCGGAACACTTTAAATTAGATGTATAATGCACTCTTTTCAGATAATTTACAATACTTGACCATTGTGGTCACAGTAGTTCACTGGTCATTTGAAACAGGTCACCAACAGGGTGACCAATGCAATTGTATCCAATGTACATGTGTAGCCAATAACTTCTACATTACACCTTCCATTACATTGTGTGGCCTACATTGCACTCCTTTTCCAGGAAGTCCTAGGAATTTGTGTCTATAAATTGTCTTGGATGGAAGAATAGAATGAAAATAAAGTACTAATCTTGCAAAGGTAACCAGTATTTTTGACCTGCTCCCAACTTCTCCAAACACGACAAAAAAGGACAGGGTCAGCAACAGTGCAGCGCCCCTGGAGCAGTTTAGGAGTGGCTTGCTCTATGGCAGAACGGTAGTGGATGGTAGCTATGATTCTGATCTCTACTGTTGCCCTTGTTGTATCTCCAGGAGCTGTTCTACGAGGACAGACACTACCACGAGCACTGTTTCCGTTGTTTCCGCTGTGACCGCTCGCTGGCGGACGAGCCCTTCACCAGCCAGGACGAGGCGCTGCTGTGCAACGACTGCTACTGCAACGAGTTCTCATCCAAGTGTGTGGCCTGCGACAAGACCGTCATGCCAGGTACTGGGGGGGGCATGGGCATGGAAACACTATGCATGTAACACTATGCATGTAACACTGGAGGCTGGTGGAGGGAGAAATTGCTCATTGTGGGTGTAATGAAATGAATGGAACTTTTCCATTCATTCCTTTCCAGCCATTACAACGAGCCCATCCTCCGATTTAGTGACACCAGCCTCCACTGACATGAACACACTCACTCCTAGCATATATATTTAACATAGGTTACACATAATGTACACTACGTGACACAAGACTGTAATCATGATCTCCCCCACGTCCTTGGAAATTGTTTGTCCTTGCGTCACCCTGGCACTGTTCATCATTTGTGCAACTGAGTGTTTAAGATGGTCTGAAGATATAGGCTACTGAACATGAAAAGCACAAAGAGGCTTTGTCGTAAAGCTTGAGATCTAGAGAAAAATCTTTGACAATAAAACATTTGCACCTAGCCAGAGAAAGAGAGATACAGAGAAAGAGAGAATGTCAGCGAGACAAAGGAAAGAGAGAAGAGTTAGCGAGTCAGCGCGGCCGGGGCAGAATGTGACAGAGTAATTGACAGTTTGCCTTACTTGCTGTCTCTGAGCCAAATCCCTGTGCCTTGGAGAGCGGCCAAGTGTCTGATGATAACGAGATAAGCCCGTAAACTATTTCAGCACCACTGTATCAGCCAAAACGAAAAAAAGTTGTAAAATAGAAAATGATTCCAGGAAGAGTGTGGTGGAGGTGGTGTACCTTTTTTTCTTTGTGGTTACTTCTCTTTTAGTTTAGACAAAAATTCCCTTCACTGTATTCAGTATGCGTTGATGGTGTTGGATGGTGTCAGTAGAGATGTCAGATAGCTAACTGTAAAGATAAATATATCGTGTTTCCAGAGCCTGGAAAATAATGACATGTTTTAGTGCCAACCAGATTGGGTATAGTGTAATATTATTCACACTTTATTTGGACTTAGAATTTTTCTTTAATGAGTCGGACGAGAGGGATTTACTCCAGACACCCGAACAGGCCCTCATCCCCGTCATTCGCAGGAGAAAGAGACGGATGTAGGGCGGAAGATCGGGGTGCCATCCGTACAATTGGCCAACGTACAATCGCTGGATAATAAAGTGAACTAAAAGCACGTATATCCTACCAACGGGACATTAAACTGTAATATCTTATATTTCACCGAGTCGTGGCTGAACGTCAACCTCTTCTTGAACTGCACTGTTGGTTAAGGGCTTGTAAGTAAGCATTTCACGGTAAAGTCGACACTTGTATTCGGCGCATGTGACAAATAAAGTTTGATTTGAATAACATACTGGCGGGTTATACACTGTATCGGCAGCAGCCTCTGGTAAGACATCCTAGTCATAGACTGTTCTCTCTGCTACCGCACGGCAAGCGGTACCGGAGCGCCAAGTCTAGGTCCAAGAGGCTTCTGAACAGCTTCTACCCCCAAGCCATAAGACTCTTGAACAGCTAATCAAATGGCCACCCAGACTATTTGCATTGCCCCCCACCCCCCTTATGCTGCTGTTACTTTCTGTTATCTATGCTTGTATTATAGATAACTCTACCTACATGTACATATTACCTTGACTAACCAGTGCCCCCGCACATTGACTGTACCGGTACCCCCTGTATATAGCCGCGATCGCTATTGCTATTTTACTGCTGCTCTTTAATTAATTATTTGTTACTTTTATTTCTTATTCATTTTAGGTATTTTTCTTAACTGCATTGTTGGTTAAGGGCTTGTAAGTAAGCATTTCACTGTAAGGTCTACACGTGTTGTATTCGGCGCATGTGACAAATAAAATTTGATTCGATTTGGATGGTCCCATATACAGTACCAGTCAAAAGTTTGGACACACCTACTCATTCAAATTATTATTTATTTTTTTACTATTTTCTACATTGTAGAATAATAGTGAAGACATCAAAACTATGAAATAACACATGGAATCATGTAGTAACCAAAAAAAGTGTTAAACAAATCAAAATCTTTTTTATATTTGAGATACTTCAAAGTAGCCACCCTTTGCCTTGATGACAGCTTTGCACACTCTTGGTATTCTCTCAACCAGCTTCATGAGGTAGTCACCTGGAATGCATTTCAATTAATAGGTGTGCCTTGTTAAAAGTGAATTTGTGGCATTTCTTTCCTTTAATGCGTTTGAGCCAATCAGTTGTGTTGTGACAAGGTATGGGTGGTATACAGAAGATAGCCCTATTTGGTAAAATACCAAGTCCATATTATTGCATGAACAGCTCAAATAAGCAAAGAGAAACGACAGTCCATTACGTTAAGACATGAAGGTCAGTCAATCGGGAAAATTTCAAGAACTGAAGAAAAAAAAAACATCAAGCGCTATGATAACTGGCTCTCATGAGGACAGCCACAGGAAGGGCAGACCCAGAGTTACCTCTGCTGCAGAGGATAAGTTCATTAGAGTTACCAGCCTTCAGAGTTCAAATAACAAAGAGACCACTACTAAAGGACACCAATAATAAGAAGAGACTTGCTTGGGCCAAGAAACATGAGCAATGGACATTAGACCGGTAGAACTCTGTCCTTTTGGTCTGATAAATCCAAATTTGAGATTTTTGGTTCCAACCGCTGTGTCTTTGTGAGACGCAGAGTAGATGTACGGATGATCTCCACATGTGTGGTTCCCCCAGCATGGGGGAGGAGGTGTGATGGTGCTTTGCTGGTGACACTGTCAGTGATTGAATTAGAATTCAAGGTACACTGAACCAGCATGGCTACCACAGCATTCTGCAGCAATACACCATCCCATCTGGTTTGCGCTTAGTGGGGCTATAATTTGTTTTTCAACAGGACAATGACCCAACACACCTCCAGGCTGTGTAAGGGCTATTTGACCAAGAAGGAGAGTGATGGAGTGCTGCATCAGATGACCTGGCCTCCACAATCACCCGACCTCAACCCAATTGAGATGGTTTGGGATGAGTTGGACCACATAGTGAAGGAAAAGCAGCCAACAAGTGCTCAGCATATGTGGGAACTCCTTCAAGACTGTTGGAAAAGCATTCCAGGTGAAGCTGGTTGAGATAATGCCAAGAGTGTGCAAAGCTGTCATCAAGGCAAAGGGTGGCTACTTTGAAGAATCTCAAATATAAAATATATTTTGTTTTGCTTAACACTTTTTTGGTTACTACATGATTCCATATGTGTTATTTCATAGTTCTGATGTCTTCAGTATTATTCTACAATGTAGAAAATAGTAAAAATAAAGAAAAACCCTTGAATGAGTAGGTGTGTCCAAACTTTTGACTGGTACTGTAGATGATCTACAGATGGTCATACTATCAACAAAGTATATTTAGCATCTAGGGTTAGGTTTAGAATAAGGGTTAGGGTTAGTTACTTGTTCATTGAAATGTTGTTGAACATCTACAAACCATGTACTGGAGTTGGGACTATCCAAATAAAGTGTTACCTATTATTCTGATGTTGTGCTGTCACTAGTGGCTTCTTGCCTAGGGTGTAGTTTTGCACTGTCAAGCTTCGCTTGGTAAAGCTCAGGTGTCATTTTCCTTAGAACTCCATACCAAACTTAAATCACCTCAAGAATACCCCCTAAGCCATTTGAATGGAATCCTGGAATCCTCAGAAGCACTCTGTCACTTAGATGGATCTGATACTATTTGAAATCTTTCAAATACTTTGAGCATTTGCTTTAGACTGCCTGGTGTACCAGGTGGGCGGGGTTTGCAAATGTTGGACTTTTCTATTGGTTCCATTGCAACAGGCAAGTTCAATCAAGCACAGCTTTAAGTATTAGATTTTTTTTTTTTGTATTTGAAACCAGGTCTGGATTGAGCTACAGTACTGTCGGTTGCCAGGGATATTCAGCCAAGCGATGAAGTGTTGTACACTCTTGACAGGGCTTTTTCTTTTTGTTCTCACTCAATTTTCCCTTCAACAAAATATTTCCTCAACAGTGGGACATTCTGTTGCTATTATCGCTGTCAACTGCCATTCATCTTCTGACTTGGACCTTCTTTTTCGTTTTTTTAATGCTTTTTACTTCAATATTGTCTTCTACCAAATAAATATCTACTTCTTTCTCACTTCATTTTTCCCTCCTCTCTCTCTATCTCTACACTCCCAGGCACAAGGAAGTTGGAGTATGGTGGCTCCACATGGCACGAGGGATGTTTTATCTGCCACAGCTGTGAGCAGCCCATCGGCTCCAAGTCCTTCATCCCAGACAAGGATGAACACTACTGCGTGTCCTGCTATGAGGACAAGTTTGCCCCACGCTGCACCCGCTGCAAAAAGGTCAGTGTAAAAATTTTCTCCAAATTCCCTCTTTTTATTCGGCAGAATAATATCCCTGCTTTTCCTTATTTCCTGATTCTGGGAACGAAAGGGGTTGTGTGGCAAAAGCCTTAACAGAGGGTATCCATTCTGTATTATTAATTTTAAAAAAAATATCACATCTATTGAGTGTATTCCATTCTATCATTTTGACTTGTGGTCATTGACTAACTATGATGACCTTTGACCCTCTCTTCCCTCCAGGCCCTGGCTAAAGGGGGCGTGACATATCGGGATGAGCCGTGGCACAAGGAGTGCTTTGTGTGTACGGGCTGCAAGGTGCAGCTGGCAGGGCAGCACTTCACCTCGCGCGAAGACAACCCCTACTGCCTCAAGTGCTTCGGCAGCCTATACTCCAAGAAGTGTGAGGCATGCAGCACACCTATCACAGGTAGGGCCAAAGGTCATAGACAACTATTATGACCCAGTAGCAGGGGGCAGTTGAGAAAGGCTGCTATAGACATGTCTTTTTTTCTGAGGATCCAGGTTTACTGAGTAATTGTTGGCCATGTTCCAGACTGCCTACATAGCAGTCGCGCACCAAATCTCAAAAAGGATGGATAACATGGCATTCAATCATTGGTTATTTCTACTCGTGGCGACTGCTTTGCAGATAATCCGATTGCACATGTTTATGTATGGGAGGAGACCTCAGTGGCTACTTGCTGTTTGTTAAATAACAATTTCAATGTTGAAAATAACACCTTTCTGTCTTGTCCAGGTTTTGGCGGAGGGAAGTACATCTCGTTTGAGGAGCGCCAGTGGCACCAGCCCTGCTTCACCTGCACAGAGTGCTCTGTCTCTCTGGTGGGGGCGGGCTTCTTCCCCAATGGAGACCAGATCCTGTGTCGCGACTGCAACACCAATAGCAATCTATAGACCACACACATCGTATCGCCCCTCTCCTCACACACGCCCGCCTAGGTCAACCCCAGGGCCCCCCCATCACTCCCAAGGTTGTTAACACAGACCCACAGACTGCCTCTCAGGTCATGCCAACACACATACAACTTGCTCACTAGACCACAGCTCGATCCCTCATCCTCCCCCAGAGCTTTCTGCTGCTTGCTGTCAAATACCAGAGCTAAGCATCAGGCTACTGAAGCACAGACACAGACAAAAATCAGCCAGACTAAGGTTGATCTGACTTGGCAGAGGCACGTTTTCATTGTTTTCATTGCCAAATAGACCTACTTTTCCTTCACCTGTATGTATGGGTGACTTTTAGGTCCGATTATGTTTGGTTTAACAGAGGAAAAAAGTCTTATCTTTGGACAGAACTGAACCGTTATGAACGTTAGCTGAACGATTAACTGATTAGTGGTGTCATTTGATGGATCGCCAATTATCTACCAATCAAAATAATGATCTACCAAAGAAATGTAATATCTGCTATCAAATAATTAACTGGTATGGGGGAAAACCATGGATCTGAATTCACTTTAGAATTGAATTCCAGTATCACTATTCCAGTGTGCTGTATTAGAGGCTATAGCATTTTAATATGTGAGGATAACATTGACCAACATGCAAATTGTCCATCGAACATTGGTCGAAATCATACTATTTTGATGTAGTTGCTATCTAGACTGGAGAGGGGAGATCCACTCCAAGGCTTTCCTTCTCCACAATAAGTTGTGACTATGTGAAAAAGTGTTATGTGCCTTTAAAAAATGCCATACTTTATATAGTATGTATTATCAAACCAAAGAAAAGAAAAAAGCTTACAGCTATGCATACGTTTTGCTAGATTTTTGTATGAACGCATCACCACTAATCTATGAAAGCAACACTTTGTAAAGCAGCCACAGAACACTGATATTTACTACATTGTAAATATCTTATGCAAGTAAAATATGTTTGAGTGATTCAATGCTGATAATTGCAGTTTTGTGCATATGACTGTTCTCCTGTGTCAATTAGGTTTCAAAGCAGTATTTGCTGTCATGCTTTAGTTGTTACTTAACCTGTAGCCGTCTCATGATTATTTCAAGAGAATAATATGTTGCAGTGGTTTGTTTATGCAGTTGTCAAACACTGCTCCAGAAAGTAGTATACCAAAGAATAGGTCCAAGAGATTTAGAAAAAGATAGAAATTGCGAGAACGTGAAAAGAAAGCTTGGTGTGCTGGAGAAAACCAATGAAGTCAGTTAAGACATAAGCAAAACGTTGTCATGTATTTGCACTATGGCTAAAATATTCCCCTTGCTCCCATAATCTGTGAACATACAAACGCAACTCGAGCATTTATATATGGAGCAATATCTAAACCACTCTTTGCCTTTAAATAACTATTGTTTACTTTTTTCCATGTTGAAACTTATCTATGATATTTTTCATCAAGCGTATTTCATTTTTTTTGCCTTTGTAGTTAATCTTTCTGTTACTATCGCTGTTGTTTGATAATAAATGGGCTAGTCCCAAAGATGCTGAGCTGCATTTCATCAACTAAGTGGTATGCATGTCTTTGTCCTTACCTGACATGGGTTCAAATACTATTTGAAATAATTTAAAATACTTTAGCTGGGCTTTATTGAGCTTGCCTGGCGCAATGGAACCAATAGAATAGTCGCAAAACTGCAAACCCCACCCATTGGCACTTCAGGCAGTCTAAGGCAAACGCTAAAAGTATTTGAAAGATTTCAAATAGTATTTGCCTAATAATTATATTGATTGTTGCTGTTGAGTTTGTTTTTATATTATTTAGATTGTCACGTATAGAAAAAAAAATCTAAAATATCTTTATTTCATTACTTTGAGCTTTGATGCTGGCAAGTCAGAGTTGGCAAATGTGCTTTTTATGATTCTAAAAAAGATGGAGAAACACGCCATCGGTGTGATGGAAGAGTTGATTCAAATCAGTTAAATGTATTCTGTTAAATTGTTCATTTGTATGACCTGTTTATAAAATGTTATTAAAGAAATCTTAATTGAAACTTAGTAACTTTCATTTAAAAATTATAATCATGTTTCATCGAAAACCAGATGTTTTAGACTTTAGTTTTAGTGAAACACCTGTATTCTGGTCTTAATTTTGACAGTTTGTTGCAAAAGTGATATATTTTGGTATTTTAGTAGTAAATCTAGCTCTTTTTGCTCTTAGTGGTTCAACTCTACCATTGAAATTGGGATGTAGAGGCACCTCAAGGGAGTTATTCAGTATGAAATACACTCCCTTCTATATGAGCTGGTGGTACCACCTCAAGGCTGAATATAAAAGCAGGTGACAGCAATGGTCTTGGAGTGTGCCAATTAATTATTGCATGATGCTTCCTTGACTAGACTACTGATGTTACACAAAATTCAAAAGGAAGTTAGGCACATTTCCGCATATGACCAAATTGAACATTTATACACGTGCTTTTACGAATAAATAAAACATGTAGGCTACGAGGATTAAATGTTCGTAGCTACATCCATTGTAACAAGAAATAGATGGCAATGGTGGTCATGTCAACTAGTTATTTTTTTTCCCGAACTGCAATGAGTGATTGGTGGCGCAGTCCGATAGAACAGTTGGCTCATAGTTCAATCAATCAATCAAATGTATTTATAAAGCCCTTTTACATCAGCCGATGTCACAAAGTGCTGTACAGAAACCCAGCCTAAAACCCCAAACAGCAAGCAATGCAGATGTAGAAGCACGGTGGCTAGGAAAAACTCTAGAAAGGCCGGAACCTAGGAAGAAACCTAGAGAGGAACCAGGCTCTGAGGGGTGGCCGGTCCTCTTTTGGCTGTTCAATGATTGTGAGTTCTAATTCCACATGGGCCTGTATTTACAATATTAATCCCGTGCCAACACAATTCTAATTCTGAAAAGTGAAAGCGTACTTGTGAGATGGGTCACCCTGGTAGTAGTTTTAGGTTTTAATACAGTACCCAAGACCAATCTGTGAGTTAATTTGACCATTGGAAAAAGAGGTACTGCGTAAATACTGCAATGCAGGTTGGATTGAATTGAACCGCTTGTCTTCATTTTCAAGGTGATGATTTCAATTTTCTTCCCAACACAATACTGCAATACATGTGAATCTGCATTTCAAATATTTTTTTGTGCTCAATGGGTGATAGGTACTTACTCTGCAAGTGGCAATAGATGTCAGTAACTGTCCAAAACCATATTTACTTCTGATGCACATTATTTTACTATCAGTACGTGCCAGTGGACTTCTGGTAAGTATGCTTTAGTGAAAAAGTGTTGGGATCAGGTACAACTAAATTCACCCACCCTCAAAATGAATATTTACGAGCAATTCCCCCCACCCACAACTTTTCACCTGAATGCATTTTTTGTATTTATTTGAAGGGGTTGGGCAAAGGCTGAAATTGGTGTTGAGATTTACTCTAATGTTTGGGTTGCTGTTGTGCTAGTGATCTCATACTGAATACAGTAAGTCATCCAGTTCTGCACTTGTTTGTGCAACTAGCTTTAGATAGTCAATGTATGTAATTCAATGGATATTTTACTGTCAGTATAGTATATGTCCAGATTCCTACTTCTTTTTTGGCCGAGGTTCAGTGTAACCCAACTACTGGAAACCTCTAAGCCTGATTCAGTGTTTAACACAAGGGTGTAGGAACTACACATCTTTGCTATGACAGTGTGTGTATGCATGTATGTGTGTTTATGCTGAGTAGGCCGTTTCATCGCCTAGATAAAGCACACAGGCCAATAACAAACAGACCGCCAGATACTCTCTGTCCTGCGGGCATTGGTTCAATGTCTTTCTCCCTCCTGCCTTTCAGATTTTTTCACCAAAAAAGGAAATGGAAAACTTTGCTCATGGGAGGGGAGGAGGACTGGAGGGAGTGAGAGAAAGAGGGAGGATGAGCACATCTGGAGCTGCTCCATGGTAACTTTCACTCTGGGCCAGTTGCACACACATGGCCCCTCAGATTTATGGGAAGATGACTCGGGTAGTGAGGTGAGGGCTGATCGGAGTGGTCAGAGCAAGCCCATATGACTGATCCATCTCACAAACAGATATGAGGTGAAGTTGTTTATATGGAAGCTGACCTTAAATGTGGTATAGGCTACACAAGACTCTGGGGCTCTAAGAAGTTAGACTATATTTGTAATGACTGAAAGTGGTGGGGATGGAATAAAAAAATTACACAATCTAGCAGGGAATAAAGAAAGATTCAGAGTATTGTGGTAATAGTATATTGTATACCTTGTTCTATAGTGATTGGTCAGCCAACAGCAGTGACTGAAAAGTGGTCCTCAAGTAGACAAATAGCGCTGAGAGGGAGGGCTTATACCCTAGACCCACTTCAATTTGCATACCGCCCCAATAAATCCACATACAATGCAATTGCACTGCACACTGCCCTATCCCATTTAGACAAGAGGAATACCTATGTAAGAATGCTGTTCATTGACTATAGCTCAGCCTTCAACACCATAGAACCCTCCACGTTCCTCACTCGCCCGGGGTCTGAACCCACCCTGTGCAACTGGATCCTGGACTTCCAGACGGCCCGCCCCCAGGTTGTGAAGGTAGGAAACCACACCTCCACTACGCTGATCCTCAACACATGGGCCCCACAAGGGTGCATGCTCAGCCCCCTCCTGTACTCCCTGTTCACCCATGACTGCGTGGCCATGCACGCCTCCAACTCAATCATCAAGTTTGCAGACAACACAACAGTAGTAGGCCTGATTACCAGCAATGACGAGACAGCCTACAGGGAGGAGGTGAGGGTCCTGGCGGAGTGGTGTCAGGAAAATAACATCAACAAAACGAAGGAGCTGATCGTGGACATCAGGAGACCGCAGAAAGAGAAATCCCCTATCCACATCAACGGGACCACAGTGGAGAAGTTCCTCGACGTACACATCACTGACAATCTGAAATGGTCCACCCACACAGACAGTGTGGTGAAGAAGGCGCAACAGCGCCTCTTCAACCTCAGGAGGCTGAAGAAATTCAGCTTGGCCCCTAAGACCCTCACAAACTTTTACAGATGCACAATTGAGAGCATCCTATCATCAAGGACAAGAACCACCCAAGCCACTGCCTGTTCACCCCGCTATCATCCAGAAGGCGAGGTCAGTACAGGTGCATCAGAGCTGGGACCGAGAGACTGAAAAACAGCTTCCAACTTAAGGCCATCAGACTGTTAAATAGCCATCACTAGCCGGCTACCACCCGGTTACTCAACCCTGCACCTTAGAGGCTGCTGCCCTAGGTACATAGACATGGAATCACTGGTCACTTTAATAATGGAACACTAGTTAACACTAATAATGTTTACATACTGTTTTACTCATTTCATTTGTATATACTGTATTCTACTGTATTTTGGTCAATGCCACTCGGACATTGTTCGTCCTAATATTTATATATTTCTTAATTACATTATTTTACTTTAGATTTGTGTGTATTGTTGTGAATTGTTAGATACTACTGCACTGTTGGAGCTAGAATAACATAAATATATGCTAAATATGTGTATGTGACCAATACACTTTGATTTGATATGTCGTCTCATTTGGAAATTACCTTCACATTTCTATCGCGATATCTGTAATGCTTCAGCGGAACAGATTGAATAGAGCCCTTAGTGGCCCAAGACTACACACTGTCTGGTGAGTCTCGTGCAGTGACTCTCAAGCTAAAACATACAATCTACAAATTCCATGTCACAAGTGCTATAAGAGAAACAACCAAACGTATCCCTCACTGGCCTCAAGTGTCCGGATCCTAACTTGAGATAGTTGTGCACAATTTACATTTCAGGGCAAAATAAAAATCCAAATAAATCCAAAACAGACAGTAAAATAGACTACTGCCATTTAGCAACCACCCAGATGCTTACAAACATCCTTGGCCTTCCTAATATTGTCTACAGATGTTTTTAGATGGTTCACAGTAGGACACAATGAAACAATTCAGGTTTGGCATCTGTATACTGTAAAGGCTAAGCTCCCCACCTGCGATTTGAAAATGCAATCCTCTGGCGAACAAGTGCCATCTTTCGTTACCGCACCAATTAACAACATTAGATTATGTTCAATTAGGAAGGTTTTCTTGGAAATAGAATTGTGGAATTGAATCACAATGAATGTCTGGTATCTAGCCACAACTGGCAAATGAGAGAACATCACATACTCTCTCAAGGTTTCTACCACAAACAGGAATTCGGAAGAGCACAAAAATGCATCATCTCCCGCCCTCTCTCTCCTCTCTCCCTCCCTTCCATTGAATTTGTTTGCCATCCTTTTCTCAGTTCCAAGCCAAATCATCCTTGCCCAGCAAAAATGCCTGGGAAACAACTCAGGCCAGCAAGCTGGACAAACATCTAATAATGCAGTGAGTTGATGAGTTCATGTTGCATAAACTACAGTATAGGCTTTCACTTGGCTCCATCAGGCTCGAGTGACACACTTGGTTTAGGTTCTTAATAATGTCCATTTGTAAATGGCTTCACAAGTCAGTTCTCACACGCATCCACGCTAGTTCAGAAGTCCTTAGTTTCTGACAAAAGACGGTAGCTACAGTATCTGACTTAACATACACAGTTTGACCGACCGCTAAGCAAACATGAGAACCATGAGCGAAAAGGAAATAGTAACTAATGCATATTTAGGCTGTAAGGCCAGTAAGAATAACAAAGTGGTCATGGCATTACTTTAGTTTCTCACTCAATCAAACATACTGACAAGCTTTGTCATTCAAGACTGCCTGACAATGTTTGTTTATTTCTAATCTTTAATTTCCACTAATGTGGGGGAAAGGAATGACAGTTAAGAAAATAATATGATGCCTCTGACTCAAAGTCCAGAATATTTCTCCCCAAATATTTTATTTTAACAAACTAGATGTTTTATTTTTTTATTCGTAAAACTCTAAGCCTTGGTGGGGGTGGGGGTACTAAGCTAACATATGGAATGTATTTAATATGTTCATACCATTAATCATTTAGCTATCAGTTTTTATTTTAGGGCCCCTTTAGGTGTCAATTGTTCTTTTTTTTAAAGTATTTGATAAATATTGAATTAGGCCTTTACTAATATATCCCAGAGAAACGCATTGAACAACACAGGCAAAAAAGAAATCATAAGAAACAAGGTTTTGAAGTGTTTGTCATATATCTAGGAGATATAAGAAAGCTCAGGAAATGTTTTTATTTTTGTTATTTTTTTACACATTAACCCCCTTTTTTTTTTACCGGTACCGGCTACCTTCAGATGAGTCCTGTGACACTTGTGGGGATCATAGAGCAAAACGGAGAACACCATTGTGTTCGTGAGAATCTCCCCTTTACACATTAGTTTGTAGGTCAAACCGTTCGGACGCTACAGACGTTTTCGTTAGAAGACCAATTCTCGGGATGTCTCCTGGTCTGACAAACACCGCTCTAGCTCTGTCACCTTTCACTGCAGATGTGGAAGTACGACATAGGTGGATGCGGTGGATTGAGACACATACAATGCAAAAACATACAATGCACCAGTGCGTTAATCAACTCTAGGGGGTTTACACAAAGGCTATTGCTCCACATCTCCAGCTAAGGCACCTCTGGTGCCCCTGTGAGTTTCATCCCACTAATAATTATGCTCATCGCACTTACAGCACGTGGCACAAAATCATTTCCCCGACAATAAAGGGCATAACTGGTTATTATAAAGTCCATAAAAGTAAGAGGGAGGCCTGATTTGACACTAGTTCCAGTGATCCTCAGGCCTTACAGGAAGTCGGGTCCATAAAGCCAGCTGTATAGGGTGATAACAGGCTCCATGTTGTTCCCACATGGCTGTTCCCATTCTCATTATCCTAAACCTAGAGGATCAAGACTGCCGGTTACCGGACCAGTTAACAGAGGCAGCAAAACCAAATGGCTGGTTGAATAGTGTAATAATCATTGTTTATTAATAGTTTATAAATATTTATATGTAAATACAAATACATAGTGAAACTTTATACTAGACCTGTAGTGTTTCAACCACTAAAATTGAATGATGAAGTGCGATCCCCCCTCAATTTGGATTTGTTGTAAGTGTAACACTTGGGTAACACAATTGTTGTTATTCAGTTAGGTTGATTTGATAAGCCGAAAACATTACCCTACTAACAAACCTGTCGAAGTATAATAGTTCTGACTCCTAGACACGTTATCTCACTCTCATGATGAATCACTAAGTGGACACATTTGGGATTCTGAGAGCAGTTGAACAATTGAATAAAACAGCTTTTTCTGTTAAAGCTGCTGGGTCGTTGAAACAGGTGGTTTCATGGAAGACTAATAAAAAAAGTAGAAAGTAGGAACCAAAGCGTGTTATACTCAAGAGGAGGGGAGGGAACATAATTAAAGTCACACAGGAATTACACAGATCACCATCTACACAGCAGCCATTCTTTGCATATGATCTTGGCTCATTTGAAGGGAGACATTCAGAGATGAAAATCACACCATTCGCACTTAGCACTGGAATTGGAGAATTAGTCTACTGGTAGACAGTCACAATTCAGACATGACCAAAGACGGATAAACCAGTCTTGTTGAGACATTTAGTTTATTTTGTCTGTTCCAAGAATTCACACATACAGACAGTGCTTTTCTTTTTTAGCTCTTAAAGATAACTTCCACCAATATTTCCTTCCCCAAGCAGACATAAGCCTGATTGCTGTAATGCCATTAGCCTGTAACCATTAGCCTTTGTTATCTACAAACCGCTAAGCCAAAACTTTGTTCTATTTACCAGATAGAAGACTGTGAGGTCATTGGCTGTTTGAGGCAGTACTAATGATCAAAAGACAGCGGTTAAGTGTTTGGCTTGTGCTGCCACTGTATTATTAGCTGTGACAACAAATAAACATTTAAGGCCTACACCTTGACACTGTGAACAAGACGCCATGTTGGGAAAAGTATAGCCTACTAAGGTCATTGAACTTGCTAAAAAAGTTGCTAAAATCCAAAATGGAGGACAATCATAAACTACAGTCTTCTCATTGCTCATGAACCAGTTGGTCAATAGTGAAGTCTGGTGACGCCTACAGTATCCATATGGCTGTCCTAATATGGACACCGTCCAAGTGTCAATTTCTCCTGTGATACTCGATGACTGACGATGACGTAATCTGAAAACCTCAAATCTGTCCAGCCACTCAAACAGCTGCCTTTTTCTCGGTAGTAACTCCTCGCTTTGCCCTGTGTGAAGTCTGTGCAATGTCTAGACAAGCACACCTAAAGATTAGTCACTGAGATGGTGTTACTAAATGTGTCTGTAATGTGCCCTGAAACAAACCATAAAAATGGAGGCCATAAATTATGCCATGTCATGGCGGCTCCTGATGCTGGGCCAAGGGGAAGGGCCACGGAATGTGGTGAGATGACACCATCACCATCTGATCTGACACACTTGTGTCCTCCGGCAGCACTGAGGCCACCTGCCATTCCTGACCCATAAACAGACAGAGCTATGAGAACAAATGGGATGGGCCAAGCATTTGAGTCAGCAAATGCTCACACAAGTTTGTAATAAATGTCTATAGACATTGCAATGACATGATGTCATCAACTACTTGATTAGATACCAGTAAACAAGATGACATCAGTGTTATCAACTTTTTATTATGTTTTTCATGTTAATACCAATGCAATAACAACTTTACAATCATAGCATTATAACCTGTATTGGTTCAACTAAGATGAGGAATATTAAAGAGAAAAGCTGAGCATGCATGTGAGAAACTTTGTTGGATCGCAAAAAGATGACTTGAAGAAACCTCAAAGCTGTCTTCTTACTAACGTAAGAAATGACGGGTCTACGCGGAGTACCATCAACCCCCAGTTGAACATAATCGAACACAAGTCCAAACTGCTGTAAGTGTGAGCGGAAATGCATGAATGTGCAACCCAGATGGCCCCAGTTATCAGCAGTGACAATCCACTATCAGTGGGTGTGGGTGATTCGTGACGAATCAGAAAGCACGTTCTTTCCTTTCCACAGTGGACGACATCTTCCACAGATGTTCATAGATCACAGTGAGCGATGGCACAGAGCTGCTCACCGCTGAGTTGTACTGTGTGCCATGTGTGTAGCCAAGCCGCTGTTCCACTGAGGACAATAAAGAATCCATCAGGACTCGTGTGGAGACGGTAAAGTAAATTGGCTTGTGGGAATCCCTGTGTTTGGGGTTGGCACAACCGCTTGTCTGATCTGCTCTCAGGTTCCTGTCCCTAGCTGCAGTCAACAGTGGTCACAGAGAGAGAGAGAGAGAGAGAGAGAGAGAGAGAAAAAAAAAAACACATCAGAAATCATCTCAATGTAATTGAAGAATCCCATAGACTGTAACCACTTCTGGGAAAATTGGAAAACACTAAACAAACAACACGAAGAGTTATCTATCCAAAATGGAGATGTATGGGTAAACCACTTCTCCAATCTTTTTTAACCAGGCAAGTCAGTTAAGAACAAATTCTTATTTACAATGACGGCCTAGGAACAGTGGGTTAACTGCCTTGTTCAGGAGCAGAACGACAGATTTGTACCTTGTCAGTTCGGGGATTCAATCTAGCAACCTTTCGGTTACTGGGCCAACGCTCTAACCACTAGGCTACCTGCCGCCCCTATAACAAAGATCAAACAGCAAAAACATATACGTGATCAAATACAAATCTTAGAATCAACTATTAAAGACTACCAGAACCCACTGGATTCTCCAATTACATTGAATGAACTACCGAACGAAATACAAACCCTCCAACCCAACAAGGCCTGTGGTGTTGATGGTACTGTATCCTCAATGAAATGATCAAATAACAGACCACAAATTCCAATTGACTATGCTTAAACTCTTTAACATCACCCTTGGCTCTGGCATCTTCCCCAATAGTTGGAACCAAGGACTGATCACCCCAATCCACAACAATTTAGACAAATTTGACCCCAATAACTACCGTGGGATATACGTCAACAGCAACCTTGGGAAAATCCTCTGCATTATTATTAACAGCAGACTCGTACATTTCCTCAGTGAAAATAATGTACTGAGCAAATGTCAAATTGGCTTTTTACCAAATTACTGTAAAACAGACCACGTATTCACCTTGCACACCCTAACTTGACAAACAAACAAACCAAAACAAAGGCAAAGTCTTCTCATTCTTTGTTGATTTAAAAAAAAAAGCTTTAGACTCAATTTGGCATGAGAGTCTGCTATACAAATTGATGGAAAGTGGTGTTGGGGGAAAAACATACAACATTATAAAATCCATGTACACAAACAACAAGTGTGTGTACAAGTGTGTACACACATTTCTTTCCACAGGGCCGTGGGGTGAGACAACCCTCTTCAACATATATATCAACGAATTAGCAAGGGCACTAGAACAGTCTGCAGCACCTGGCCTCACCCTACTAGAATCTGAAGTCAAATGTCTACTGTTTGCTGATGATCTGGTGCTTCTGTCCCCAACCAAGGACACCCTACAGAAGCACCTAGATCTCCTGCACAGATACTGTCAGACCTGGGCCCTGACAGTAAATCTCAGTAAGACAAAAATAATGGTGTTCCAAAAAATGTCCAGTTGCCAGGACCACAAATACAAATTCCATCTAGACCCCATTGCCCTAGAGTGCACACAAAACTATACATACCTCGGCCTAAACATCAGCGCCACAGGTAACTTCCACAAAGCTGTGAACGAGCTGAGAGGCAAGGCAAGAAGGGCCTTCTATGCCATCAAAAGGAATATAAAATTCAACATACCAATTAGGATCTGGCTAAAAATACTGTAATCAGTTTTAGAACCCATTGCCCTTTATGGCTCACCAACTAAGAATTCACAAAATGGGACAAACACCAAATTGGGACTACGCATGCAGAATTCTGCAAAAATATCCTCTGTGACAACGTAAAACACCAAATAATGCATGCAGAGCAGAATTCGACCGATACCCGCTAATTATCAAAATCCAGAAAAGAGCCATTCAATTCTACAACCACCTAAAAGGAAGTGATTCCCAAACCTTCCATAACAAAGACATCACCTACAGAGAGATGGTCCTGGGGCTCTGTTCACAAACACAACCAGACCCCACAGAGCCCCAGGACAGCAACACAATTAGACCAAACCAAATCATGAGAAAACAAAAAGATAATTACTTGACACATCGTAAAGAATTAACAAAAAAAAAACGAGCAAACTAGAAGGCTATTTGGCCCTAAACAGAGAGTACACAGTGGCAGAATACCTCACCGCTGTGAGTGACCAAAACTTAAAGAAAGCTTTGACAGACTCAGTGAGCATAGCCTTGCTATTGAGAAAGGCTGCCGTAGGCAGACCTGGCTCTCAATGGAAGACATGCTATGTGCACACTGCCCACAAAATAAGGTGGAAGCTGAGCTGCACTTCCTAACCTCCTGCCAAATGTATGATCATATTTGAGACACATATTTCCGTCAGATTACACAGACACACAAAGAATTTGAAAACAAACCCAATGTTGATAAACTGGGTGAAATACCACAGTGTGCCATCACAGCATCAATATGTGTGACCTGTTGCCACAAGAAAAGGGCAACCAGTGAAGAACAAACACCATTGTAAATACAACCCTTTTGTACTTGAACTATTTGCACATAATATGACGTTTGTAATGTCTTTATTCTGTTGGAACTTTTTAATTTGTATTGTTTGTTTAACTTTTGTTTATTATCTATTTCACTTGCTTTGGCAATGTTAACATATGCTTCCCATGCCAATAAAGCCCTTTAATTGAATTGAGAGAGAGAGGAGAGAGATATATTTGGGGTAAGGTGGGCTTGATTAAAAAAATCTGTGTTAGAACAACATTACTACTATACTACATCATAAATGCAAGGTTGAAATGTCTGAAAATGAACGGCAACAAAAAATATTAAACGCAAGGTTGAGTGACAGTGGCAAAGCAACGATCTGTGCAAAACAGAGGAACAGGAACTGGTGTTCAATGAGTGAAGGTCAGACAATAACAAGCCATTTAGAAATTGGCTAGTACAATCTGGCGGAAAGGCAAGATTATATGATTGTCTCACTCTACACAATGGCGACTTAATTGTACTGTATGCTTACTGTGCCACACCCTGATCTGTTTCACCTGTCCTTGTGATTGTCTCCACCACCCTCCAGGTGTCGCCCATCTTCCCCATTATCCCCTGTGTATTTGTTTGTCGAATCAACCAGCGTTTTTGTTCTCAGCTCCTGCTTTTCCCAGTCTCTCTTTTTTCCTCGCCCTCCTGGTTTTGACCCTTGCCTGCCCTGACCCTGACCCTGAGCCTGCCTGCCGTCCGGTACCGTTGCCCCACCTCTGGTTTACTGACCCCTGCCTGCTTTGACCTGTCTATTGCCTGTCCCTGTTGGATTATTAAGCCATTGTTAATTCGACGTTTCTGCATCTGGGTCTTACCTTGATTCCTGATATACTGGGAGACAAAATGAGACTGGGAGACACAGTGGGGTGTTGTCACCAGAGTTTAGATTTAAAAAAGTCAAAACAGCATAAAACGATGACATTTGAGGAGCCTGGTACTAGCTCTGTTTGTGCTGTCTTGCCCACTCTTATGGTCAATGTCATGCCAATGACCATAGAAGTTGGCAAGGCAACGCAAACAGATCTAGGATCAGGCTAACTTTTGAGTGTTGCCTCAGTGAAACGTGGCACCAGACGTGCTCTGTATGGGAGTTGGATGGTTACGGTGTAAAAAACAGGGAGCGCATTCCGAGGGTTTACTCATCATTCCAAAGAGGCTCTACCCTAGCCTGTCTCAGGGCTTTGGGTTAGCCTGGGTGTCTTTAGCAGACTTGACTCAACCCCAACGTGTCAGACGATAGGTATTTCTTCCCAGTAACTGTACATTAACTGTATAGCCTTGCCTCACCGACCACTGACCAGTAACAGCATGTTTGTTACCAAAGAAATTGTGCGAAGGGTTCTTTGAGGGTTCTTTGAGTCATTATGGTTCCGCATAGAAACATCACCCTTTCCAAAGAACTCTTGAGGAACCCTTATTTTCTTGATTTTTTATTAGCGTTTTTAGACACACAGTTTGTAACATACAAACCTATTTTTGCTCCTTGTCTTGTTTTACTGCCAAATCCCTTTTGCAACGACCCCAGTTTACCCATATTGTCTTTGATCTCTCTAGTATTCAGAGTTTCCTCAGAAAAGTGCGTACA
The DNA here is from genome assembly GCA_003317085.1 of Hucho hucho. Classification (NCBI taxonomy): domain Eukaryota; kingdom Metazoa; phylum Chordata; class Actinopteri; order Salmoniformes; family Salmonidae; genus Hucho; species Hucho hucho. The sequence goes on along the minus strand of QNTS01000518.1, from coordinate 607,622 downwards.
TCAAATTAAGGCCAGCGAGACTTTGAACATGTTGCTTGTGTTCCAAGAAAATGTTTGGGGCAAATTTAACACATCACTGAGTACCACTCTTCATATTTTAAATCATGGTAGTGGCTACATCATGTTATGGGTATGTTTGTCATCGGCAAGGACTAGGGAGTTTTTTTAGGATATAATGAAAAGCAATAAAGCTAAGCAAATCATAGAGGAAAACCTGGTTCAGTCTGCTTTCCACCAGACACTGGGAGAATTCAGCTTTCAGTAGTACAATAACCTAAAACACAAGGCCAAATATACACTGAAGTTGCTTACCAAGACAACATTGAATGTTCCTGAGGGAAAATTGTTGTCTTGCAATAATCATCAACCAATTTGACAGAGCCTGAAGAATTTTGAAAATAATAATGGGCAAATGTTGCACATTCCAGGTGTGGAAAGCTCTTAGAGACGTACCCAGAAAGACTTACTGCTGTAATCACTACCAAAGGTGATTCTAACATGTATTGACTCAGGGGTGTGAATACTTATTTAAATGAGATATTTCTGTATTTCATTTTCAATACATTTTCAATTTCACTTTGTCGTTATGTGGTATTGTGTGTAGATGGGTGAGAGAAGAAAATCTATTTAATCCATTTTGAATTCAGGCTGTAAACCAAAAACGTTTTGAATAAGTCAAGGGGTGTGAATACTCTCTGAAGGCACTATAAACCTATATCTCATTTTCGGGGAATGAAAGAACATTAGGTCCAATAGTAACAGTGTTTCTTCAAGTGCCTGTGTGACACAAATTAAGAAATGTTTAATAACCTCTATTTAACCAGGGGAACCCACTGAGACCAGGGTCTCATTTCCAATGGTGCCCAGAGAACAACAGTTCAAGCAATGTAAGCAACAATTCTTACATGATCACTACAAAATTAGTTAAAACATATTAAATAAATCACGTTACATTCAAAAGAGCATTAGAAACCAATATATACAATCAATCAAAACACGTGCAGTTGCATTTAAAAAAAATCTGAGCCCTAAATTCACCTTTTGTGACCAAATAATCAAGTTTTAGGGTGACATGTAGGACTGAGGAGCATAGTAACTCAGAGGAGACCTGCGGAACCTCTAGAACTAACCAGTCTTAAGAGCAAGTCTTATAGTTGCTAGATTTCCAATTTAAAAGTGAGGTGAGGTAGTATGGGAGTTTCTGGAGAAGTGCTTTACTGTACATACAAATAATAGCCAATGTTAGGCCCTTCTGGGTGTCAGAGACTCCCAGCCAACAGAACTATATGAGACAATGATGCATATGGAAATTATCACCAGTGATTAAACGCAAAGGTGTGTAGTAGACTGAATCTAGAGGTTTAACACAGGCTGTCACGTGCACGTAGATTGGTTACCGTAGTCAATTACTGGGAGGAGTGTTACTTGAACAATCAAAGTGAGACAGGATGTATCTCTATACAGCAAACCAATCTTTACTCTCAACGTTTTAGTCAGCTTATCAATATGTGTTTTAAAGGACAGTTTATTGTCAATCCAATACCTAGATACTTTTAATTGGGCACAAGCTCAATTTAGGTTCCTCTCAAGGCACAGATATGCACGCAGGTCTTTAGGATCAATTTTACGAGACCTGGAGAAATCTAGAGGTTTTCAGGGAAACCAACATTATTCATGTACAAAGTGAACAGTAAAGGGCCTAGTATTGAGCCGCAGCTGAAAATTTACCAAGAGTTCTAATATTTTCACTAGTCTTGAAAGTTTTGAGATTGGGTGACAATTATTAAGATCACAGGGATCACCACCTTTGTGGATCAGGAAAACAAGGGACGACTTCCACACCTTAGGAATAATACCCAAGAGAATGGACAGATAAAAAAAGATGTGTCAAGGGCTCCACAATCAGAGGTGCAGCAAGCCGTAGGTCAAGCATGTCTGCCCCAGTGGACTTTTTAACATCAACAACAAAGAGAGTGTCCAGAACTTCCCTAGCAGTGACTTGCTGAAGAAAGAATAGTGGGTCACCATTTACAGTGGCAGGCAAGTATGTGATTGAACAGGGGTACATAAGAGATGAGTTTCTGTCATGAAGTCTTTTCAGAGTTGTCCTTATTGCTGCTATTTGCCCTTTCAAATAAATGGCCTGCTGCAATAAAATGTTGGTTAAAAGCATCAGTTATTTCAGTGTAGCCTTTTATAGTACTGTCACACACTGATGTTTCACCTGTCCTTGTGCTTGTCTCCACCCCCTCCAGGTGTCGCCCGTCTTCCCCATTATCCCCTGGGTACTTTTTATACCTGTGTTTTCTGTCTGTCTGTGCGAGTTCGTTTTGTTCCTCAAACCTACAGGACGGCAGGCAGGCTCAGGGTCAGGGCAGGCAGAGGTCGGTAATCCAGAGTAGAGGGCAAAGGTAAAGGACGGCAGGCAGGCTCAGGGTCAGGGCAGGCAGAGGTCGGTAATCCTGCCTTGTTTTCTAGTTTTCCCGGTTTTGTCCTTTCTGCCTGCCCCAACCCTGACTGCCGTCCTGTACCTTTGCCCTCTACTCTGGATTACCGACCTCTGCCTGCCCTGACCCTGAGCCTGAGCCTGCCTGTCGTCCTGTACCTTTGCCCTCTACTCTGGATTACCGACCTCTGCCTGCCCTGACCCTGAGCCTGCCTGCTGTCCTGTACCTTTGCCCACTACTCTGGATTACCGACCTCTGCCTGACCTAACCCTGAGCCTGCCTGCCGTCCTGTACCTTTGCCTTCCCATGTTCGAATTAATAAACTTTTGTTACTTCGACACTGTCTGCACCTGGGTCTTACCTTCAAAGGTGATAGTACGAACTCGCCATGACTGACCCAGCAGACTTGGACCAGCTCCGCAATGCCATCTCCTCCCAAGGAGCCATCATTAGTAGACACGAGGAGTTGCTTCGCGGTCTGATGGAAGGGTTCCAGGACTTGGCTGAATGTCACAACCTAGCATTGGACGTATTGCGGGAGCAATTCCGTGGGTTGCCTACCAGGCAGCCTACCACGATGGTAACCTCCCAGCCCCTCCGTAACCCGGTTGGTAGCAGTGCTGTCACTCCTGTTTCCCGGGCACCCCGCTTACCTCCCTTTCTCTCCCAGTGCTCCCTCGTTTTCGAGCTGCAGTCTTCTTCGTTCCCTTCGGAGCGCTCAAAGATAGCATACATTATAACGCTGATGTCCAGGGGGGCACTCGCCTGGGCCACGGCGGTGTGGGAGCAACAATCCGTCGTCTGCCTCAGTCTGGAGGTATTTGTGGCGGAGGTGAGAAAAGTTTGAGGCTCCGGTGTCCGGGAGAGAGGCTGAAGTGCTGTTCGACACATTCCTGCATGGATTATTGGAGGAGGTAAAGGATGATCTGGCAACCCGAGAACTACCAACGGATCTCGACTCACTCATCGCTTTAACCATCTGGATCAATGGTCGGCTACGGGAACTTAGGAGGGAGAAGAGGTCCAATTGCGGCCCCAATCGCTCACTCAGGGATTCCACCTTGCATCTGATGAACTCCGAAAGTTACGGCGTCTACGTCCCCGAGAGGATCCGAGCTTACCCGAGTCCCTCTAAGAGCCTCCGGAGACTGCCGATTCACCTCTTTCCGAGCCGATACAGCTCTGCAGGGCTAGGCTGTCTCCAGCCGAACGTGTACGCAGACTTGAGACCGAGTTGTCTGTATTGCTTCAAGAGACCTAGCTCATTTGTTGGAGTGAGTCCTCTGGTGGGCCTTAAAGAAAATGTTTCGTCTCCCCTGGCTCGCCCCTCTCTCTCCAGGTACTCATCCACTCGGGGGCCGATGTGAGTCTCATGGACGTTACCCTAGCGTCCGAGCTGGGCATCCCCACTCAACCCCTCTCCATTCCCATGGGTGTTAAAGCGCTGGACGGGAGCTCTATAAGCAGGTTCACCGACCAGACCACCCCCGTCAACCTACGAGTGTCGGGAAACCACAGCAAGATGATCCAATCCCTGCTGGTTGAGTCTCCGCAGGTTCCTGTGGTTTTGGGATTCTCTTGGCTCCATTGATCCCTCCATTGACTGGGCTACTGGTGCCATCATGGGCTGGAGCCTGTCCTGCCACACTCATTGCCTGAAGTCTGCTCTGCCTGCCTCTTCCTGGGGGCTTGGAAATTGCCCCGGACCTCTCCGCCAGTACCAGGACCTCCGGGAGAGGTTCAGTAAGGCTCGGGCCACTTCACTTCCACAGCACCGCCCGGTATCCAAGAAGGTCAAGCCTGAGGCGCTGGCACGCTGCTATAGTGCTGCGGCTATACCCCCGGAAGCCGAGACCTTTCCCCACCGCTCCAAGATCGTTAGCCTCTCTGCTATTCGTCCTCTGTTGCCCCGTATCGTCCTTTTTTCCCTACCTTTTCTGTGTCTAGAGTTAAAACCATGTCTGACTGCCCCTTGTCTCCTGTCGTCCTGTACCTTTGCCCAACTACTCTGTATTACCGACCTCTGCCTACCCTGAGCCTGCCTGCCGTCCTGTACCTTTGCCTTCCCGTGTTCAAATTAATAAACTTTTGTTACTTTGACACTGTCTGCACCTGGGTCTTACCTTCAAACGTGATAAGTACTGGAGTTAAATATAACCTCATTGGGCAGAGAGGTGTAGCTGCTTCTTTTTAGTGATTTAATATCCTTCCAAAACTTAGCAGATCACCACAAGGGTCAGAAATGGGATTAATGAATGAACTTGACTTAGCCCTTTTTATGGAAGCAGTACACTTGTTTCTAAGACATACTGTATAAGGAGATAAACATGTAGGTACATCTGACAGCTAACCAGGTGACACATCGTGGTCACACTTGGAGGATTAACTTAAATGTTACTCCAGTTGATGTGAATCGGGCTGTGTTCCCTCTTCTGCTTCCTGAAGTCAACAATCAACTTTGTTTTGCTGATGTTGAGGGAGAGGTTGTCATCCTGGCACCACAATGCCAGTTCACTTACCTTCTCCCTATAGGCTGGCTCATCGTTGTTGGTTATCAGTCTACAACTGTGGTGTCGTCAGCAAACTTGATGATGGAGTTGGTGTCGTGCAAAACCAAGCTGTCGTGGGTGAACAGGGAATACAGCAGAGGGCATAGGAGACACCCCTGGGGGCCACTGTGTTAAGAGTCAGTGTGGAGGAGGTGTTGTTGCCAATCCTCACAGCCTGTGGTCTGCCCGTCAGGAAGTCCAGGATCCAGTTGCAGAGGGTAGTGTCCAGACCCAGGGTGACGAGCTTGGAGGGAACAATAGTGTTGAATGCTGAACTGTAGTCAATGAATAGCATTCTCACATAGGTGTTCCTCTTGTCCAGATGTGTTAGGGCCGTGTGAAAAGCTATGGAAATGGTATCTTCCATGGATCTGTTGGAGCGGTAGGCAAATTGGATTTGGTCCAGTGTGCCTGGCATGCTGGCCTTGATGTGGGCCTTGATCAGCCTCTCGAAGCACTTCATGATGACAGGGGTGAGTGTGGCGGGGCGATAGTGTCGTCACACACAGAGAATAATCCATCACATTGTGACCTGGAGAGAGGTCACCCTGAAGTCTCAGTGTTGTCATGTTGCTAAACAGGGGGCCAACACCAGATCTTCCACAGATGGAAAGAATAAGATGCATCCTACTGATACTTCATCTCCCCCTGCCGTTCTGTTTACCGTCTTGTGTGAGGGGTATAAATGGTGAAGTGACTAGACTACCAAAAAACACAGCAGGTGGTGATATGGACATGAAAAAAGCTAATTAGTTAATGAAAATCAGGTGGTCAATACAGTTACATGGTCATCAATATATAGCATCCAGCAGGTATATCTCACTGGTCACCCCCAAAGCCAATTCCTCATTTGGCCGCTTTTCCTTCCAGTTCTCTGCTGCCAATGACTGGAACGAACTGCAAAAATCACTGAAGCTGGAGACTCATATCTCACTCACTAACTTTAAGCACCAGCTGTCAGAGCAGCTCACAGATCACTGCACCTGTACATAGCCCATCTGTAAATAGCCCATCCAACTACCTCATCCCCCATACTGTTATTTATTTTGCTCCTTTGCACCCCAGTATCTCTACTTTGTGTCGCACTGCTTTGCTTTATCTTGGCCAGGTCGCAGTTGTAAATGAGAACTTGTTCTCAACTAGCCTACCTGGTTAAATAAAGGTGAAATAAAAAAATAAAATAAAAAATAATATGAATCTCAGAACAACAAAAAGGTTCACAAATGTTTTTATTATATTCTTGTCACGACTTCCATCGAAGTCGGTCCCTCTCCTTGTTCGGGCGGCGTTCGGCGGTCGACGTCACCGGTTTTCTAGCCATCGCCGATCCATTTTTCATTTTCCATTGGTTTTGTCCTTGTTTCTCACACCTGGTTTCAATCCCACAATTACTTGTTCATTATTTAACCCTCTGTTCCCCCATGTTTATTTGTGAGTGATTGTTTATTGTATTGCGGTCTGTTATTGTGGGCTTGGCATTCATTTGACGTGTATTGTGATTATTATTGAGTAAATTGCTATTTATTACTCATATCTGCTGTCCTGTGCCTGACTCCTCTACACCAGCTACACACAGACGCTTAAAAATTCTGCCTACCCAGGGTGAGTTCTGCATTACTGACCATGTAATCTGTTTGTAGAACTATACTGAACAATATATGTCATATATATTTCTGCACAAATAGGTCTTTATACTGTGTAATTCAAGTTTACCAGAATTTATTGTAGCAACTATTGAGTAACAATTGATAGTGACTGTAATGATTCTATGTGGTGTGGGACACTCTAGTGGTTAACTAACATTACACTCATGACTGTTGGACTTCCCTGACAGAGCCATACAGCAATGTCACAGATAGAACAAAGAGACCGATATTCACCGGATGTATAAATGGGAAGCATCCGCTTGGTTTCCACTCACTGTTTTCTATTGATAATTTGTATGGATATATACAAAGAACTATGCTGATTTTGACTGGATATGAAATGCTGCCTGTCTGTCTCATCCCGACTCCCGACACGTAGTCAAATCATCTGTGGCTCTTGCTCACTGCTCTATTTTTGTGGAATGTGCTAATCAGTCACATTTTTGTTTTTCTTGGGACAGTAGGAAACTATGGTTGTAGTCTTGGTGGGGCAAATTTAGAACATGCAGCTTTCTGTCCTGAATTCGCAGAAGCTCATTGGGCAGTTCGGGCTTGTTTTTCTTCACTGTTCCCAGCATGGTCAAGCCCCTATCCAGCAGCTCTTAGGATGTGAATAAGTTGTCACACATGATCATGCGATCTTGGAGCCCTTCTACCATTTCCAAATCCACCTGCATTCCCTGATTCTTTTCAGGTACTCCTCCTGATTTTTCCTGTATACATTTGTAGATCCATGCTTAGCATCACAAGCGACCCATATCTTGATGCCATACTTTCCTGATTTGCTGCGCATGTACTATCTAAAGGGACAGTGCCGTCTGAATGGAACAAGACGTTAATCTACTGTGACATTATGGCCAGGGTTGTACAGTAGGGGCAAGCGCTCTACCCACATATCCCATACATCTCTTGCACCTTCACTTGTTAGGGTTTTTCTTGTCTTGCGGTTATCAAATCACTCAGGACATCACACAGAATGTGTCCATTGACATTGTGGCTGAAAATATTCCCCTGCCTGTGTATTGGTTCCATAAACTGTGCAATGCTTCACCTCAGTAACCATATGTAGGCATGCAACTGTATCCTATCCAGTGTATTCCACAAAATTACATTACTCTTCTATAGATCTTCTCTGACCATTCCCCAAGTTCTATGTTGGAAATATTGTTCCAGTATTAGCTTTAGAACGTTTTAGCGTTTTGTCTGGAAAAGTTTCTTGAAACAAAGGCACATTCCTTGGGTGAATTTGGAGAGGGAGACCTCACGCTCTGTTGTAAAAGATTCAGGTGTTAACCCCCACCAGTTCCCTCCTCCCCCCAGTTGAAGGTACTCATTGCAAACCTGATCTGACCTATTTGGATCCTCCCAGGACGGTCATGACACAGTATTACCAAATATTCTTGGATGGCGAAAGGTTGGTATAAAGGTATTACAATCTGGATACCGCCAAAGCCTATCATGAACTTCAAATAGGCCTACTGGTAGCCAGCGACTTAGTGTTAAAAAAAAGAAAAGGTGGGTAAACTGGTTCACGGTGAAAAAGGTTACACTCCTTATACTTTCAATTAATTCTTTTGAAAAGGTGGGTAATTGGCATCAGAGAGGCCCAAATCAGCATAAAAACAGTCACCCTCCAGCAGGTGGCGATTCTTTGTTTCGCCCTCCAAGCAAGGAGTTTTTGTATGGAGGTCAATGAGTCTCGAATTTGGTTAACAAAAGAATGTATGGCTTATTTGCTAAGTGAGGTTTATGTGATAGAATATAAGTTTTGTAATCCTTAAGTTGTTACAAGTGTACTGATAGAAGTAGGACACGTGACATCCTGGCAACTTCTGAGAAAAAACACTTCATTAAGAGATGGTTATTCGTATTCTTTGACAGCATTTACCATCCACTAGGCCTACACCACTTGCCGGTAGCCTACCCTCTCAGGCAATTTTAAACACATGAACACACGCAGAATAGGTAGCCTACATTCAGTTAATTAATTTAAAGTCTTCACAGATCATGTGACAACTACCTTTCCTTAGATCAATGACAGTGTTCTTTGCCATTATTAAGCATTTAACAATTTTAATTAGAACATTGAACTTAAACCCTGTACAAATCTTGGTGATTTCTGAAAATACACTAAGTAACAATGCCTACGTAACATTTCATTATGTTTTCAGTGAAAACAAATCCAAAATAATGTAGGCCTATGCCATTGCAAAATCGACTGTTTCTAACCGAAAGAGTCAACTCTAGGCCTCCTGTCATTAACTATACTTGTTGGATGGATTGGATGCGCATTGGTGTCTAGCTATAGGCTAGTTGTCTGGTGATATTGTCAGCTGATCCAGGAAATAATACAAATATTGGGGGAGCTAATTTCTCATTCAGGGGAGCTGAACCCCCCCCCCCCTGGCTCCCACGTAATTCGCACCATGAATGCTCCTGTGAAACGAGGCCCGCCCCTTGCATTTATGAAAGCAATTGTTTCCAAAGCTCAAATTATCTCTCTTTTTACAGTTCTACTGGATAATGTTAATAAATGTTATGTTTATTGTCATTTGAACTATCGTGGGGTCGTGAATTTGTTGTGATATACGTGGCTCATTGATAACAACTCTCTTTCCTACTATAGGCAGTTGGCTGCCTAGTGATTGCAGCATTGTAACTTCGATGTGAATAGTTGGCAACAATGTTTCGTTTCCAAGTGCTATTGAATAAGCTCAACTGAAATGCACCAATTGCGCATGATACACATCATTACTATACTCTAGTTTATCAATCCATTCCAAAACTTTATACACTGAACAAAAATATAAACGCAACATGTAAAGTGATGCCATGTTTCAAAAGCTTATTGCTCTCAAATCTTGTGGACAAATTTGTTTACATCCCTGTTAGTAAGCATTTCTCATTTGGCAAGATGATCCATCCACCTGACAGGTGTGGCATATCAAGGAGCTGATTACACAGCATGATCGTTACACAGGTAATGAGATCCTGAGGCCCATTGTCATGCCATTCATCCGCTGCCATCACCTCATGTTTCAGCATGATAATGCACTGCCCCATGTCGCAAGGATCTGTACACAAGCTGAAAATGTCTCAGTTCTTCCATGGCCTCCATACTCACTAGACATGTCACCCATTGAGCATGTTTGGGATGCTCTGGATCAACGTGTACGACAGTGTTCCAGTTCCGCCAATATCCAGCAACTTCGCACAGCCATTGAATAGGAGTGGGACAACATTCCACAGGCCATAATCAACAGCCTGATCAACTCTATCCGAAGGAGATGTGTCACACTGCATGAGGCAAATAGTGATTTTCTGGTCCACGCCCCTACATTTTTTTTAAGGTATCTGTGACCAACAGATCTGTATTGTTGCATTTATATTTTTGTTCAGTATACTATACATGACAAAGGGGCGGCATATGTTCATCTTGCCTAGGGCGGCGGCAGAACTGCTAGGACCAGACCTGACAAACACAATAATTTGCCTCTAATTTACTTGTGTTTGCAGTGGACCTTGGCCTGCTCAGTGAGCCTCTGCTGTTGGGAAGTCAAAACTGTCCAACTCCTTAGAGCAGCTTGCGATGCGCATCAGCCTCATTACTTTGTCCTCAAAAAGGAGCGATCTTGAGGCCATCTTTACACTCTTTTGGAGAAAGAATCCCTTCTTGACGGGCACACTGTACTGTATATGGGGATAATCAACACAAACTTCTCCAATTTTGCCCAGTCAGGATACACTTAGCTGAAGTCCCTTATGAGGACGTCACGTCTTCTGTATGAGTAAAAATAGAAACACACCGACACTAATTTCCAAGCACTTCGATGATTTATTAGCCTATGAAGTATATTTGCCTTTGAAATACTAGTCGATGTGCTTAAACGTCAATCAATGAATAAAAAGCAATTTTGCAATAGATTTTTTTTCTTCTCTCTGACAATTTGGCCAGCAACTATTGTGTTTAGCGGTTCTTCATATTTGTGGGGTTGGGATCTACTAAGCTAACATATGGAATTGTTTTAAGATGGTCATACCAAGGATCATTTAGCTATTTGATTTTGAGTTTTGGGACCCCTTAAGCTATCCCCAAAAAACATTGAATTTGGCCTTACTGCATTGAATAACAGCTTCATACATGGATAAACAGATATTAAAAAAAGTGAAGTATCGCAGAGATATAAGAAATCAGGAAACTGTTTCTATATGTATTTAACCCCTTATTTTAGACAGATCGGATGTACCAGCTTCCCGTGACGCTTGTGGAGAACACCATTGTGAACTCAATCAGGAGTACACAATCGGTAACACCATCGTGTTCGAGAGTCTCATCGTTCCATAGATGGGCAGTGGTGGTACTCCAGATGGAGTACCACCATCTGCAGTACTCAATTGTCATAAGTAAAAGTAAAGATACCTTAATAGTGAAATACTTTTAGACTTTTACTCAAGCAGTATCTGGTTTTGGGCCTCCCGAGTGGTGCAATGCATCGCAGTGCTAGCTGTGCCCCTAGAGATTCTGGATTTGAGTCCTGGCTCTGTCGCAGCATCGTTCGGGTTAGGGGAGGGTTTGGCCGGCAGGGATGTCCTTGTCCCATCGCGCACACTAGCGACTCCTGTGGCAGGACGGGCGCAGTGTACGCTGACACGGTAGCCAGGTGCACAGTGTTTCCTCCGACACATTGGTGCGGCTGGCTTCCGGGTTAAGAGGGCATTGTGTCAAGAAGCAGTGCGGCTTGGTTGGGTTATGTTTCCGGGACGCACGGCTCTCAACCTTCGCCTCTCTGAGTTCATATGGGTTTTGCAGCAAGGAGACCAGACTGTAGCTACCAAGTGGAATAAAAGTTACAATTGTCTAAAATAGAAATATTAAAGTACAGATACCTTAAAATGCAGCCCATGCAAAACACTTCTCTAGTTTAAACTGACGTTTTTTGATGCAGATTTTTTTTCTAATGACAATTCGATTTCTGCGGTGCCACGGACATCTACTTTTATGAAACACTAGGAGGATTTTAAAGTCAATCCTATAGTTGACCAGTAGTCAGTTGGGTTCAGCAAGGATGGTGAGTCATCATGCAGCGCTTTGGGGTGGACACCTGTCTCAATCAATGAGAGATTTGAAATAGATAAGATTGCGGCGTACACATTGTTGGATTACTTCATGGATGTATTTTAATAACTGAGCTTTTTCTAAATTCAGGCGCACCACCTGCAACTGGATAATGACTTTTTCGAGAACAAAGATAGTATCGCCAATACCAGGTTAATTTGCGACATTTTGCAAACCTGTAATTCCCAGTAATTGATACCAACAATCTCTGACTAAATCACATATTTTGTACAATCTGTAGCTAGTAATAAATACCCTTGGGGTACGGATACCTTGAGAACAAGGTTCAATCTCTCATGTCTAGATTTCGCACTGACCTTCTCTAGACTACTCCGTTCTTTGCGGAGAGTCACATGATGTCAGTGTGGGCACGTTCAAGGTCGTCGTTATTTTGAGCGTGTTGCGCAGATTCTATTTCGATGAGCTTTAATGGCGGTTGGCATCCAACATATGTTGTATTATCGCCACCAACTAGACTGGAGTATAAATCTATTATAAAACCCACCACCCTATTACACTATTTAACCCTATCTGGTCCAACACCAGGCCAACTGCCTGGGAGGACGGAACACCACCACTCAACACCCCCTGTAACTCTTCTGCAGTAAAATCTCGTAAACCGAAGTACTTCTCTGCAGCTGCCACCATAATTTTCTGTGACTTACGTTCCATACCTGCAGTACAGTTGATAATCGTAGCAATGAACGCTAAGCCAATCACTTTGTACTGGCACAATTCTACTATTCACCAGGTGCCTCTTAGGATCCCTCCCCCTTATCCCATCTTACTCTACTTTTTTCACTGCCTCAGCACATGACACCTTCTGTACAACTAACCCTGGAATCCTAAACCTGCCTCTCTCGCACCGGACACCTCCTGATCCCCAGCAACATGGGCACCCCTACAATTAACACATACTGCTTCTTTCACCGATACTACACATTCCTTTGTGTCATGCACTTCTCACATCTAGGAACCTCCTTCCTACAGAAGCTGCCTCATGCCCATAAGCTTGTCATCTGAAACACCGTAATGGGTTCGGCACAAAATCTTGTAAGGGTTAGCTGATATATCCCAACATGACCTTTTCTGGTAAAGACTCAACATCAAAACTCAATTGAACAGACAATGACTCTTCAGTTTCACCACGCTCGCCATCTTGTCTGCGTCGCAAATTATCACAAATCCACTTTGAATCAAATCAAATGTTTACATGCACGTGATTAGCAGATGTTATTGCGGGTGTAGCGAAATGCTTGTGCTTCTAGCTCCGACAGTGCATTAATATCTAACAAATTACACAACATATACCCAATACACACATCTAAGTAGGAATGAATTAATGCTATATACATATGGACGAGCGATGTCAGAGGGGAACGGACTAAGGTATAGAATACAGTATATACATATGAGATGAGTAATGCAAGATATGTAAGCATTAAGCGAATGAGAAACTGTAGAATAGTATAAAATACAGTATATACATATTAGATGAGTAATGCAAGATATGTAAGCATTATTAAGTGACTAAGATACTGTAGAATAGTATAGAATACAGTATTTACCTTCACCGATTCAACTCCATTTTCCTAGGTCCTGAAACTACATATGGATCAGCAAAAAGGAAGGGGTTCACCTTCACCAAAAATTTTACTCCCACTGGACCAGAACCATCCATTATGAGGCTCGGGCTCAGAAGCACTCTCCACACCTTCATTCCCAAGTAATTCATCCTCACTATCATCCAATTCACCTTCAGAGCTACTGGAGTACTGCTCACCCCGCTTGTACATGAAACCCCTCACCCACCCACTTCCCTCTGAACTCAACTCCTCTTTCTCTTCCTCACTATCCATATCCACTATAAAACACTATTTTTCTCTCAGCCGGTGCAGCCAGCCGGCCTTTAACCTCGAGCATATCGTCTGAGCCTTTTTCTTCTTTCGCCACATCTTTCAGATAGTATTTGGAAAGCTAACATATAATAGCAAAGACTGAATTTCGTTCTTATTACCTGATAAACATTAGCAACCCTCCTTGAGCTGGCTTGTTTCTCCTACTTCCCCTTGAAATCCCAACCCACCTGACCAAGGCATTTTGCTCAGATGGGCAGAGGCCTCATTTATAAACCATGTGCGTATGTACATAATAACACTCCAAAATGTGTGTGCGCTAGTTTTCACGAAAAAGTTAGCATTTAACAAATTATCTTGATGTGAGAATGTGCTTACCACCCCGCAAACTTTAGACCATACATACGCACTTCTGTTAGCAGTTGAAATATTGTATTTCATGCTGGCAATTAAGTATTTTGTGCAACTGGGGGATATGATGAAAAGCTTATTCATAAACAAACTAAAAACAGGAAAGCATATTAACAAGAATGCTGTTAGTGGAAAATCTATTTTTAGAATCTAAAATAATTAGACATAGGAAAAATATTCCTCTTTTTCCTATTTTATTTAAATAACCATTGCAGTTATTACAGTGTAACTATGAATTTTTACAATTAATGACAATACTTGTTAGTGTAATTACATGTATGGGATGTGAAAAAGTGGCACTCTGGGGGAAAAACATTTCATTTTAAAACTGCTTATAACACAAATACTGTTTGATATAAAACATTCTTAAGACGTGTGTTAAATACACATATTTATGGAAAGTCAAGGACTGAGGAGGGGATGACTTAAATGTCAGAGATAGTATGAATTTAAAATTCAAATGACTCAAAGACAAGTACGTTGAATTTAGACTACAAAACGCCAAACACCTATTTAGACCTAATCACCATCTCTTCAAAGTAAGTTACTACATAATAGTCCAGTTTGTAACATTCTCTATGAAATTGACTTTTAAATTATGTATGTCCATTTAAAAGTGGTTACAATTCATGATATTTTGATGACGATATTATGATAAAATAAATGTCACTTTAAAAAAAAAAATTGTATATAAACTTTTTGAAATGACTAACGAACCAAAATACAAAAATCTCAATTGATAAATACATGAGAAAATGTGCCTGGCTTTCAGAGAAATCACATGCAGTCTTGTTTACATGTTCGAACACTGGAGTGTGGAGCACCTCAATTAGGCTGATAGAAATATTTTTTTATTTTGTTTAATGACTTTCAAGAGTCATTATTTCAGTATATTCAATATATCTATATTTCAATATAGCGTACACTTTCTCGTTATGTACTATTAACAGGCGGCAAGTAGCCTAGTGGTTAAAGCGTCGGACTTGTAACCGAAAGGTTGCAATTTTCATAATTTTTTTGTATCTCCATTTTGAAGTAGTCAATTTTATTCTTCACGATTGGCTGATCCCTCCTGATGACCCCGTTTGACATGACTCCACTAAAGGCCTCTATCATTCTCTTCCCCAGATTGCAGGGTGATGATCCAGAGTCACATGGAGCACAACAGTATGGATCCTATATACGGAAGCCTATAGACCAGCAGCACTGGGAGTTGTAGTAGTCAGCATGGGTAGGCTCAGAAATCTGTATGTAATGATGACATGCTTATGACATGTCTCCACAACAATGGGAGTCGTTGTCCCAAGAGCGGGTGACAAGCATAGGTCTGAAATAAGCCCATAGAAATGCATTGGGCTTATTTTGGCGAGAGTGAAACCTCTCTTCGCCTCTTCCTCTCTGGAAGGCTATAGCGCGGATAATACGCCTACAGTAGGCGAATCTAGGCAATGCATGCCAACGTTTTGTATAATTATTTCAATTATGCCAAGGCCTATGCATTAAAATGTACAGAGAAAGTAAAGGGCTAATGCCACGGTAAAGCACAAAACATAAACAAAGCCACATTGATGTAGTCTTCTGTATGCAAGTAATGCATTATTCAGTTGACAACCCACAGGGGGTGCTATAGGCCTGTGAAATTTCAATCATTTATGCCAGGCCATCAAAGTAATGCAATTGGTGGTGTTTTCTATTCAGTTTTTCTGAATATAATTTACATGCCTATAATTAACCTGTAGACAGATTATTTATATATTGTTACAATCATAGGGTTTCCTATGCCTAATTGAGAGGCAAACATTACTACTTCAATATACAGGTAACTTCCAAAATAGAGAACATACAAAGTATTTTGAAAGCTGGTGCTTCCACAGAGGTGTGGTTCCTGAGTTAATTAAGCAATTAAGATCCCATCATGCTTAGCAGCTGCCTTATTTGTTTTATAATTGTTCTCAGAGTGAGCAGCTAGTTTTTACATACAGTTGAATTTGGAAGTTTACATACACTTAGGTTGGAGTCATTAACTCGTTTTTCAACCACTCGACAAATTTCTTGTTAATAAAACTATAGTTATGGCAAGTCGGTTAGGACATCTACTTTGTGCATGACACAAGTCATTTTTCCAACAATTGTTTACAGACAGATTATTTCACTTATAATTCACTGTATCACAATTCCAGTGGGTCAGAAGTTTACATACACTAAGTTGACTGTGCCTATAAACAGCTTGGAAAATTCTAGAAAATTATGCCATGGCTTTAGAAACTTCTGTTAGGCTAATTGACATCATTTGAGTCAATTGGAGGTGTAACCGTGGATATATTTCAAGGCCTACCTTCAAACTCCAGTGCCTCTTTGCTTGATATCAAGGGAAAATTAAAATAAATCAGTCAAGACTTCAGATTATTATTTTTTTTTTTACCTCCACAAGTCTGGTTCATCCTTGGGAGCAATTTCCAAATGCCTGAAGGTACCACGTTCATCTGTACAAACAATAGTAGGCAACTATAAACACCATGGGACCACGCAGCCGTCATACCGCTCAGGAAGGAGATGCGTTCGTCTCCTAGAGATGAACATACTTTGGTGCGAAAAGTGCATATTAATCCCAGAACAACAAAGGAACTTGTGAAGATGCTGGAGGAAACCGGTACAAAAGTACCTATATCCACTGTAAAATGAGTCCTATATTGATATAACCTCAAAGGCCACTCAGTAAGGAAGAAGCCACTGCTCCAAAACCGTGATTAAAAAAGCCAGACTACGGTTTGCAACTGCACATGGGGACTAAGATCGTACTTTTTGGAGAAATGTCCTCTGGTCTGATGAAACAAAAATAGAACTGTTTGGCCATAATGACCATCGTTATGTTTGGAGGAAAAAGGGGGAGGCTTGCAAGCCAAAGAACACCATCCCAACCGTGAAGCACGGGGGTGGCAGCATCATGTTGTGGGGGTGCTTTGCTGCAGGAGAGACTGGTGCACTTCACAAAATAGATGGCATCATGAGGAAGGAACATTATGTGGATATATTGAAGCAACATCTCAAGACATCAGTCAGGAAGTTAAAGCATGGTCGCAAATGAGTCTTCCAAATGACCCCAAGCATACTTCCAAAGTTGTGACAATGTTACGCCAGGGTAAGCCTACATGAAACACAGACCTTAAATTAAGTAGTTCTAAAATCCCCAACAGAAATGAATGGTGGAAACCGATTGGAACAATTTTCCGGGTTTTACTACTAGGTTTTATGGGTATTATGACTCATACTGTGGTACTCAATTCACCAAGCATGGACTGATTCATTCACCTGTGAGGAGAACCAACCATCGGGGGACCGGTGCGACTGTAGTGCTGGCTCATCCGGATCCCTCTTTGGTGTTCATAGTAGAGGTGGACGCGTCCGAGGCTGGGATAGGAGCCGTGCTCTCTCAGCGCTCAGGAACGCCACCAAAGCTCCGCCCCTGTTTTTTTGGGGTTTTTTTCAAAGAAGCTCAGCCCGGGGGAGCGGAACTATGATGTGGGGGACCGGGAGTTGTTGGCTGTAGTCAAGGCTCTGAAGGCGTGGAGACATTGGCTTGAGGGGGTTAAACACCCTTTTCTCATCTGGACTGACCACCGTAATCTGGAGTACATCCGGGCGGCGAAGAGACTGAACCCTCGCCAGGCAAGGTGGGCCATGTTCTTTACCAGTTTTGTTTTCACCCTGTCCTACAGACCAGGTTCCCAGAACGCTAAGGCAGACTCACTGTCCAGGATGAATGACATGGAGGAGTGGTCCATAGATCACACTCCCGGCCTTTTGGCACCGGTAGTGTGGGAGCTGGACACGGCCATCGAGCGGGCGTTACGTACAGAGCCCACTCCCTCTGTGTCCAGCTGGGCGTCTGTACGTTCCGTGTGCTGTCCGTGACCGGTTGATCTTTTGGGCCCACACGTCACACACTCTGGTCATCCTGGCATTGGTCGGACAGTGCACTGTCTTAGTGGGAAGTACTGGTGGTTCACCTTGGCCAAGGACGTGAGGGTTTGTTTCCTCCTGCTCGGTGTGCGCCCAGTGCAAGGCCCCTAGGCACCTGCCCAGAGGGAAGTTACAACCCCTACCCGTTCCACAATGGCCGTGGTCGCACCTGTCGGTGGACTTCCTCACGGATCTTCCTCCCTCACAGGGTAACACCACGATCCTGGTTGTTGTGGATCGGTTTTCTAAGTCCTGCCGTCTCCTTTTGCCCGGTCTCCCTACAGACTGCAGAGGCCCTGTTCACACGTCTTCCGGTACAACGGGGTGCCTGAGGATATAGTCTCTGATCGGGTTCACGTCCAGGGTATGGAGGGCGTTTATGGAGCATCTGGGGGTCTCTGTCAGCCTCACCTCAGGTTTTCACCCGAGAGTAACGGGCAGGTGGAGAGTAAACCAGGATGTGGGTAGGTTTCTGCAGTCATATTGCCAGGACCGGCCGGGGGAGTGGGTGGCGTTCATCCCATGGGCAGAGATGGCCCAAAACTCACTCTGCCACTCCTCCACTAACCTCTCTCCCTTCCAGTGTGTACTGGGGTATCAGCCGGTTCTGGCACCTTGGCATCAGAGCCAGATCGAGGCTCCTGCGGTGGACGAGTGGTTTAAGCGCTCGGAGGAGACCTGGGACGCCACCCATGTGCACATGCAACGGGCCGTGAGGCGGCAGAAGGCGAGCGCCCACCGCCACCGCAGTGAGGCCCCGGTGTTTGCACCGGGGGACCGGGTCTGGCTCTCGACCCGATGCCTGCCCTCCCGGAAGCTGGGTTTGGGGGGGGCCATTCAAAGTCCTGAGGAGACTGAACGAGGTATGTTACAAGTTTCCTCAGATTACCGTATTAATCCCTCGTTCCATGTGTCTCTCCTCAGGCCGGTGGTGGCTGGTCCACTCCAGGAGTCTGAGGTGCGGGAGGTTCCTCCGCCCCCTCTGGACATCGAGGGGGCCCCGGCGTGTAGTGTTCGAGCCATCCTCGACTCGAGGCGTCGGAGGGGGCCTTCAGTACCTTGTGGAGTGGAAGGGGTACGGTCCGGAGGAGAGATACCATCCAGAAAATCCTCCACCCAGCATATGTGATTTATTTTTTTTTGTTGAGTAAATACATTTATCTCATATCTGCTGTGCTGCGCCTGACTCCTCTTCACCAGCTACACACAGGATCCTTAACAGTGTCTTTTCTTTGTGGGTTTTTAAGAGCGCTGGGCCAGTAACTTAAAGTTTGGTTGGTTGAATCCCCGATACGACTAGGTAAAAAATCTGACGTGTCCTTGAGCAAGGCACCTAAAGCTAGTTCTTCAACCCTAGTTCCTTCTGTAAGTCGCTCTGGATAGGAGTCTGCTAAATGACTAATGTACTGTAGATACTCCAAAAATGTCCTGAAACACCTTTGCTATTTGTCTCTGTACTCAATAAATGGTGAAACTATTTGTGATGGTGTTTTTTTTAATTTGTATATGCAGGAAACGTACATAATGGAAATGTTTAACACTCCATGGTTAGTAGAATAATGAATGCATTGGCAAGATTTTGGCACTTAACTTTTAGAAGGTTAGTAGGAAAATTAATGATTTAAACCACCTAAATATACTCACATTTAACTGCTTTATATACCTTCTATTCCAATGCATCCACCATTATGCATGTCCACCATGTTATTGGTGCGGCAGGTAGCCTAGAGGTTAGTGCGTTGGACTAGTAACCAAAAGGTCGCAAGATCGAATCCCCGAGCTGACAAGGTACAAATCTGTTCTGCCCCTGAACAGGGCCATTAACCCACTGGGCCTAGGCCGTTATTCTTTTCAATAAGGTAGTTTGTTCTTAACTGGCTTGCCTAGTTAAATAAAAATGTGGCTGTTATTTGATAACCAGAGTTTGATTTCTAAACCAGATTAATTATCTGGGACGTATACTGTTTTTAGAAAATATTGTATTACAAGGTATGCCATATGTGTGGGCTATGTATTGACTAATGTGCATCTGCAGCTGTTGTTTTTAAACCTCCATTCTAGCATACAGACACACACATCTTTCTATCTGCATGCTTTTATTGGGTTTCTATGAAAAGTATGATTGAATGTTTCTTTAAGCCTGCAGCTAGTTACTTTAAATGAGACATATAATCATGCCAAAACATGATTCAATTGAATTCACTGACAGAGGTAACTAATGAAACACAAACTGAGATTTACATGTACAGTAGCTGGCTAGTCTGTAACATTGGCTAGCTTTCAATAAATTGGGTAAATAGTTAATACCTCTTCATATGATCAAGACAATTCATATTGCAGGACTCATATTTAAAGTGAACTCAAAAACAGATATTTATCTCATTTCAGTCGGAGTTAGCTTGCTATATCTGTTCCTCTTCGTCAGACAGCAGCTGGCATTTTCATGAGGCGGTGTTTACATCATAGATAGAATCAGGCCATTGGCTGCCTTCATCACGAGGGGTATGTATGGGAGTTTGATTGGTTTCAAGTTAAGTAGTTCAGCAAATTTGCCTGAACGGCCGAGTGTTGAAATAATTTTAATGAGAAAATGTGCAAGAATTGAAGGTGCCAACACATTTTATAGTAATGTTTTACTGTCATATACAAACAATCAGCTACTCCCTTGACGGGGATCAATCAACTTCACGTTTTAAGGCTTCGGCCCACCATCTTAGTTTAATGTGTAAAAATGCAGAGTTGCCCATTATTTTTGTCTACCATGGGTAGAAGAAAATATCTCAATGACTTTGAAAGAGGGGTCTCAAAAAGGCATAGAGGGTTTAAAGTGTGTGTGTGTGTCTCAGTTACCAGATCTCAACCAAATTGAACACTTATGGGAGATTCTGAAACAGTGTTTTCCACCACCATCAACAAAACACCAAACATCAATGGTGTCGTATCCCTCCAATATAGTCCCAGACACTTGTAGAATCTATGCCAAGGCGTATTGAAGCTGTTCTTGCAGCCCATGGTAGTCCAACGCCCTATGAGGATACTTTATATTGGTGTTTCCTTTATTTTGGGAGTTAACTGTAGTTTAGGTCTACTGTATCAATATTGATGCAATATTGGTTACCCCAAAGGGGGGCAGTATAGTACATAAAGCAATGAGGATGTATTCAAGACTTTGGGGTTTTCAGTCTTCATCCCTTAGGATAATTGACTCATCAAATCGAATTGTGTTGGTCGCATACACATGGTTAGATGTTAATGCGAGTGTAGAAAAATGCTTGTGTTTCTAGTTCCGACCGTGCAGTAATATCTAACAAGTAATCTAACAATTTCACAACAACTACCTTATACACACAAGTGTAAAGGAATGAATAAGAATATGTACATATAAATATGGATGAGCGATGGCTGAACAGCATAGGCAAGATGCAGTAGATGGTATAGAGTACAGTATATACATATGAGATGAGTAATGTAGGGTATGTAAACATTATATAAAGTGGCATTGTTTAAAGTGGCTAGAGATTTGAGTCAGTATGTACCGTCGTCGGTGAGTTACAATCACTACCGACAAATTGTCAGACTACCGGAACTCTATATTCGACAAAAAGTCAGAGAGCCAGGGTCGAAACTACGTGGACATGACTGGAGCGGAAGACCTACTATCGCCCCACTTGTCCGTCACCGAGCCCACCAACAACAGGAACTACTAGAAATTGGCCTTCCTGTGACATCGGGTGGTGTAGGAGGGCAGGTAGTTTACCCCCGGTGATGCGTTGTGCAGACCTCACTACCCTCTGGAGAGCCTTACGGTTGTGGGCGGAGCAGTTGCCGTACCAGGCGGTGATACAGCCCGACAGGATGCTCTCGATTGTGCATCTGTGTTTTTGGTGACAAGCCAAATTTCTTCAGCCTCCTGAGGTTGAAGAGGCGCTGTTGCGCCTTCTTCACCACGCTGTCTGTGTGGGTGAACCATTTCAGTTTGTCCGTGATATGTACGCCGAGGATCTTAAAACTTTCCACCTTCTCCACTACTGTCCCCTCGATGTGGATAGGGGGGTGCTCCCTCTGCTGTTTCCTGAAGTCCACGATCATCTCCTTTGTTTTGTTGACGTTGAGTGACAGGTTATTTTCCAGACACCACACTCCAAGGGCCCTCACTTTCTCCCTGTAGGCCGTCTCGTCGTTGTTGGTAATCAAGCCTACCACTGTAGTGTCGTCTGCAAACTTGATGATTGAGTTGGAGGCGTGCATGGCCACGCAGTCATGGGTGAACAGGGAGTACAGGAGAGGGCTGAGAACGCACCCTTGTGGGGCCCCAGTGTTGAGGATC
Organism: Hucho hucho; assembly: GCA_003317085.1. NCBI lineage: Eukaryota > Metazoa > Chordata > Actinopteri > Salmoniformes > Salmonidae > Hucho > Hucho hucho. The sequence goes on along the minus strand of QNTS01000518.1, from coordinate 585,310 downwards.
AGCGGGGTGGAGATGTTGTTTCCTACCCTCACCACCTGGGGGTGGCCCGTCAGAAAGTCCAGGACCCAGTTGCACAGGGCGGGGTCGAGACCCAG
>QNTS01000518.1:535044-584576 GCA_003317085.1 Hucho hucho | reverse complement strand
TCGATGAACAGCATTCTTACATAGGTATTCCTCTTGTCCAGATGGGTTAGGGCAGTGTGCAGTGTGATTGCGATTGCGTCGTCTGTGGACCTATTGGGGCGGTAAGCAAATTGGAGTGGGTCTAGAGTGTCAGGTAGGGTGGAGGTGATGTGATCCTTGACTAGTCTCTCAAAGCACTTCATGATGACGGAAGTGAGTGCTACAGGGCGATAGTTGTTTAGCTCAGTTACCTTAGCTTTCTTGGGAACAGGAACAGTGGTGGCCCTCTTGAAGCATGTGGGAACAGCAGACTGGGATAGGGATTGATTGAATATGTCCGTAAACACACCAGCCAGCTGGTCTGCGCATGCTCTGAGGACACGGCTAGGGATGCCATCTGGGCCGGCAGCCTTGTGAGGGTTAACACGTTTAAATGTTTTACTCACGTTGGCTGCGGTCAAGGAGAGCCCGCAGGTTTTGGTAGCAGGCCGTGTCAGTGGCACTGTATTGTCCTCAAAGCGAGCAAAGAAGTTGTTCAGTCTGTCTGGGAGCAAAACATCGGTGTCTGCGACGGGGCTGGTTTTCTTTTTGTAATCCGTGATTGACTGTAGACCCTGACACATTCCTCTCGTGTCTGAGCCGTTGAATTGCAACTCTACTTTGTCTCTATACTGATGCTTAGCTTGTTTGATTGCCTTGCGGAAGGAATAGCTACACTGTTTGTATTCGGTCATGTTTCCGGTCGCCTTGCCATGATTAAAAGCAGTGGTTCGCACTTTCAGTTTTGCGCGAATGCTGCCATTAGTCCACGGTTTCTGGTTGGGATAGGTTTTAACAGTCACCGTGGGTACAACATCACTGATGCACTTGTTAATAAACTCACTCACCAAATCAGCATATACATCAAGGTTATTGTCGGATGCTATCCGGAACATGTCCCAGTCCACGTGATCGAAGCAATCTTGAAGCGTGGAATAAGATTGGTAGGACCAGCGTTGAACAGACCTGAGCACGGCGTTTCCTGTTTTAGTTTCTGTCTATAGGCTGGGAGCAACAAAATGGAGTTGTGGTCAGATTTACCAAAAGGAGGGCGAGGGAGGGTTTTGTATGCGTCGCGGAAGTTAGAATAGCAATGATCCAGAATTTTGCCATCCCGGGTCACGCATTCGATATGCTGATAAAATTTAGGGAGCCTTGTTTTCACCTGTGCAATTATGCTGTTTAATCAGCTTCTTGATATGCCACATCTGTCAGGTGGATGGATTATCTTGGTAAAGGAGAAATGCTCACTAACAGGGATGTAAACAAATTTGTGCACAACATTGAGAAATAAGCTTTTTGTGCGTGTGGAAAGTTTCTGGGATAATTTATTTCAGCTGGTACCAACAATTTTTGTCAACAATACAGGCCAACTGGCCTTGTAGTCTCAATTGTAACTGTCATCAGATACATATGTGTACTATGTAATGTTGTCAGTCAGTTTCTTCAATCAATGAGAGTACTCACTGTGAGTAGGGCTAAGGCATTGGCATTGATGGCCTTTAATGATCACAGACATTATGCTCTCTCTGTGATACTATTCCTCAGCTCCAATAACGTGGATTCCCTATCAATGGATGGCCACCTCAAAATCAAAAGTGTGGCCTGTCAGTCTCTTTCTGGCTTGACACATTTCCCACTATATCTTTTGGAGTAATCAAGGCCTCCCTTTGAACGTTCCCTCTGGCCCCTACTGGTCTACCTCTCAGATCTGTAGCCATGAGAGAGAGAGACTGCTGTGCTCCAGAGATGGAAACCATGGATCAGTGTAGTCTCTGGGGGTAAGTCTCAGTGGGTTCATCTTAGGAGAGCTGGATGGAAGCCGCGAGCTCCACTGGATTTGGGGAGAGGCTTTGAATTGAGGACAGCAATGGGTAATTGGTAATAACAGTGTAAACCCTAATGTAGTGCACCGCTGTTGAAGTTGCTGCTGTGACTGAGCCTGTGACTCTAGCAGTGCAGTGGCCTCATGTGGCCCCAACCCCCCATTCACCCCCACTGGTGAATGGGATGACGCAATAGGGGGAGGGGGTCAGCAGTGTCTCAGAAAGGCCCCCGGTCTCTTGCTCATGAGACTCGACTTGATTTCCCATAAAACATTTTGGGAAATTGATCCCCAGGCCGTGAGCTGCCAGTTGCCCATCCCTGCTCTGTTGTTCTACTCTTATTGTGACACTGAATGAGATCAACATTATAATAGAGACATAATAGAGCAGATTGACTGAGGGGACTGCATAATGTTGTCAGATTTTTGTCATTTTAATTTGGGCTTGTGCATCGTGGTTTACAGTCTATGGGAACTAACCAGGGCCTCGGGGCCTATTTTTCAGTGAATTATGAAAATGACAACAGGAAGGATTCCCGTCTCTATAATTTGCAGGGGGTTGGCTTGGCTAGCAGGGCCTAATAGGGGTGACAGGTACAGTACAAACAAGGGAAAGTGAGCAAGCACAGACGTGGCGATGAGGTTTCACACACACAGAGACTGTGTCCTAAAAGCCAAGCAAAAGTAATGAGATCAAGTGTTTATGATCCTGGAAAAGCGAGGGCATCTATATACTCTTGAGACTTACCATCAATTTCTGGAAAAGACAGAGGGAGAGAGAGAGAAAAAAGAGAGTGGGAGCTTGAATGTGATGGAGAGCTCAGTCCCATGGAGCCGAGGTTGAGAATTTATGGTCAGGAAGAGGGATGAAAGTGTAATTTACAGTCCAAACTCTACCGTTCCCCTGCCCTCCCCTATAGTAATGAGGAACGGCTGTTTTGTTGCACAGGGCGAAGGCCTGGTAGATTAGACCAGAGTAGACCCATCCCCCTAGTTATGACACATCATTCATTTTTATTTCTGTCCCTGCATTTACAGCCCCTGCCCAGGCTCCACCTCCCAAGATGGCCTCCCGTCGCTCCCAGCGGCAGTATGGAAGCTGGCTTTCCATACTGTTGCTCCAAACCGCCATCACCTGGATGAACTGAAATTCCCCAACCTGCCCCACATTTCAAGAAATTTTCCCATGCTTCAATGGAATAAATACAGTATTGTCTCCATATGGCCATTCACAGCCATTTTATACAGCCTATGTTAACGGTCCAGTGCTGAATGTACCACCAACACAGCCCTCCATTGCCCAGCATGATTATACTCCATGTCAGGGATGGGCAACTTTGATAGGGGTGGGGGCCACAAAAAAAATCTGAACTAATCATGAGGGGTTGCATACCCACATCCATACCCACACATGCAGTCTGAGCCGGCCCTAGCCTTTTGGGGGCCCTACGTTAAATTTTGTTGGGGGTCTCCCTCTTGACAGCAGAAAAAAACATTGTTTTAGCATTATTTCCTGCAATTCTACACATTTTGCCTGGGCCGTAGAGAAAATGTTGCAGTTTTTAAGTAAGTTTGCTGATTTTCTACAAATGTAGCCATAGGGCGGAGAATATTTAGCAATTTTATAACCAATTTCATGCAATTCTACTCAGTTTGCCATGGGGTGGAGAGAAAAAGGTGCAGTTTTACAGCAAATGTCCTGCAATTCTACACAATTTGCCATAGGGTGGAGAGAAATGTTTGCAGTCTTTAATATATCTGTGTGAAAGTGACTAAGAAAATAAATGGGGGCCCCCGATCGGTAAATCCACCATGATTATTACAAGTTTAGATAGCTGTCTAGACTAACTTATGAATCTAAAACATTTTAGCTGACATAGACTAATTGAGTGACTGTCAGTGATTGACATAACAAGATAAAAAATGCTGATGCACAACCACATTTCGGAATTGCACCTTGTGTATTCTACTATTCTAACTTTCAACAGTAAATTGAGACTCGACTTGATTTCCCATAAAACATTTTGGGAAATTGATCCCCAGGCCGTGAGCTGCCAGTTGCCCATCCCTGCTCTGTTGTTCTACTCTTATTGTGACACTGAATGAGATCAACATTATAATAGAGACATATTAGAGCAGATTGACTGAGGGGACTGCACAATGTTGTCAGATTTTTGTCATTTTAATTTGGGCTTGTGCATCGTGGTTTATAAATCTCATTACATGAGATTTGCGCACTTCCTTCAGCAATGACACACATATGCCGTGAATGTTGAGTTCCTCAGGTGCTGTCATTATAAATTTAAAGAGCCTGTGAAAGGCAGTCTTAATATGTGTGTCAATTATTATGGTGACTGTATACTTACTGGTATAGTACACAAATACAGATCATTGGTATAAATGTAGGCTACCGTACTGTATATCTATGGCATATACAGGCCAACTACTGTGTGTGTGACAAGTAAAAACCATTGAGAGACAATAGAGAACAAAAAGGAAATGGAAACATGGAAATGGAAAGACTATAATAACATTTGATTGCACAGGAAGAGACCGACTACTGTAAAATATACAATGATCATGCTAGTGTGTCTGCCATGTTTACTGAATCTGAATTTTATTCCAGCTTTCACAGAAGTAATAAGATATATCATAATGATACTAATAGTCGTTATGATCAATGATATACTGATGTTGACATTTTCAGTACCACTATCCACAATATGAACACGTATTAACGTATACCTTCTCATGAAGCTAATATTTTTGTGTAAAGCAAATAGACCCAGGGAAAGCTAAACAAAACGTGACAATGATTGCTCAAAGATTAGTGTCAAAAGGTACAAAAGCTTTAGTTGCTCTGTCGTATCAGGCTGACAGTAGTTGTATAATGCAATGATTCTTTCCACTGACAGAGCTGTATATAGCACAGAACACAAAGGCTGTGCAATATGTCGGATCCTGTTGCAAACATACATGATTACTGAGCAGCTGTGGATGGTTTACATGTAACCAGAGGCATATGATTATGGAAATATTGATGCGTTGATATATAACTGTGCCTTTACAGTGGTCTCTCTCATCATCTAAACTCAGCAAAAAAAGAAACGTCCTCTCACTGTCAACTGTGTTTATTTTCAGCAAACTTAACGTGTAAATATTTGTATGAACATAACAAGATTCAACAACTGAGACATAAACTGAACAAGTTCCACAGACAGAAACTGAATAATATGTCCCTGAACAAAGGGGTGGTCAAAATCAAAAGTAAATCAGTATCTGGTGTGGCCACCAGCTGCATTAAGTACTGCAGTGCATCTCCTCCTCATGGACTGCACCAGATTTGCCAGTTCTTGCTGTGAGATGTTACCCCACTCTTCCACCAAGGCACCTGCAAAGCCCTCAACCTGCGATCCAACAGGTCCCAGACATGCTCAATGGGATTGAGATCCGGGCTCTTCGCTGGCCAGGGCAGAACACTGACATTCCTGTCTTGCAGGAAATCACGCACAGAACGAGCAGTATGGCTGGTGGCATTGTCATGCTGGAGGGTCATGTCAGGATGAGCCTTCAGGAAGGGTACCACATGAGGGAGGAAGATGTCTTCCCTGTAAACACACAGCGTTGAGATTGCCTACAATAACAACAAGCACAGTCCGATGATGCTGTGACACACCACCCCAGACCATGATGGACCCTCCACCTCGAAATCGATCCCGCTCCAGAGTGCAGGCCTCGGTGTAACGCTCATTCCTTCGACAATAAACGACCATCACCCCTGGTGAGACAAAACCGCGACTCGTCAGAATAGAGCATTTTTTGCCAGTCCTGTCTGGTCCAGCGACGGTGGGTTTGTGCCCATAGGCGACGTTGTTTCCGGTGATGTCTGGTGAGGACCTTCCTTACAGCAGGCCTACAAGCCCTCAGTCCAGCCTCTCTCAGCCCATTGCGGACAGTCTGATCACTGATGGAGGGATTATGCGTTCCTGGTGTAACTCAAGCAGTTGTTGTTGCCATCCTGTACCTGTCCCGCAGGTGTGATGTTCGGATGTATTGATCCTGTGCATGTGTGGTCTGCCACTGAGAGGACAATCAGCTGTCCGTCCTGTCTCCCTGTAGCGCTGTCTTAGGCATCTCACAGTACGGACATTGCAATTTATTGCCCTGGCCACATTTGCAGTCCTCATGCCTCCTTGCAGCATGCCTAAGGCATGTTCACGCAGATGAGCAGGGACCCTGGGCATCTTTCTTTTGGTGTTTTTCAGTCAGTAGAAAGACCTCTTTAGTGTCCTAAGTTGTCATAACTGTGACCTTAATTTGCCTACCGTCTGTAAGCTGTTAGTGTCTTAACAACCGTTCCACAGGTGCATGTTCATTAATTGTTTATGGTTCATTGAACAAGCATGGGAAACAGTGTTTAAACCCTTTACAATGAAGATCTGTGAAGTTATTTTGATTTTTACGAATTATCTTTGAAAGACAGGGTCCTGAAAAAGGGACATTTCTTTTTTTTGCTGAGTTTATATAAAATGTCCCATTCTACCAGATTGATACGTACACACACACATTAAGCTTACGTGCAGAAACACATACAATATACCCACACAAATATACATAAACTTGTGTGACCACTACTTCACAAAAACATTTTGCTGAAATTTTGTAAACATACAGACAGGCACGAATGCACACACAGACACACGCACACGTACACATACACTCACAACACACATACACAACTTATGCTGAAGATACCAAAACATTATTCTATTTGAAATTAAGAACTAAGCTATTGTGTGGGTAACCTTTGTCTAACACCAGATCAGGATTTGAACTAAAGCCGTATAAACTTTCTCTATATTGTTGCTGGTTTGCTTGGAGCGGATTCTCTACAAACGAAAAATTTAATTAAAATATGTTTTCCTTCAAAACCACACATTTCTTCCAGTGCCTTTCTTTTGTTTAATCATAAAATAGAATTCAAATAAAGAATCTTAATACTGTTCATTTTCTCTATATCACTTACAACATCTCCTTAGAAATATCTACTTGCTACCATTCACAAAACATGAGTCAAGTCAACAATGAAAAATAGATTTTGAAATGCACATCAGGGATTCTAATGGATTGAAGAGATCCTTGATCACTGTGAAGCCTCCATCTTTTTGTCATTTTTGAAATTGTCATATTCATATTCAGTGTCTTCCACTGTTCAGCCACTGGGATCTCCATCCGCCAACTCCATGATAAACTTGGGAGCGGTGAAATGAAACATGTTGACCCTACTGCAAGGCTTACAGTGGAACCCTCCACATTGCGCATTCATCCTCTTCCCTCCAAGTCTGGTAAGTCCAAGTCCTGTTCCTCATTTATTGCAGCAATCCTCCAGTTCTCTTAGAGCATCTTCTAGAATGCATAGCAGCATTAATCCTTTTCTTCATCAGTTTGATATTGTCTCCTCTGTCCACTGTCTCTTAATAATGGCTAATGCAGGTGGCTGTTGCCTAGTCGCCTTGTTTTTGTCCCTCCTTGTCCCCACCAAGTCCCAACGTGAGTAAGGCTTAGGCTACAGTGCTAGGGGTAAGGCTGGGCGCTGTGGTGGCCTGGTTTTGGCCCTTTCTCCTCCAGCCGCCTCCCTTGCCACCCTCTCTTCCTCCTTTTCCTCCCTCTTTGCCACCCTCTCTGCTTCCTTCTTTTCCTCCCTCTTTGCCACCCTTCTTGCCACCCTCTTTGCCACCCTCTTTGCCCTCGTGGCCATGGCCTCTGACGTTTTCTTTGTCTCGCCTCCTCTGCTGGTCTCGTCGCTCGCCCTTATTCTTATTCCCATCTGGATAGAAAAACAGATTGAAATGCATTATAACACGACTATGACACCAAAATAACAGGGTAGTTGGGCTCAGCTTTTATAAACAGGGATTTAATGGCTTTGGTGTGTGTTTTAAGTACAGTAGTCAGAATGAGCCTGGCAGACCTTGACATTAACCCATTAGCCCATATTCACAACAGTTCAACAACAAGTGGCATTGTGCGGATACCCCGGTTTCTAGCTTTCCTATCAGGCCCTTTTAATACCGGCTAATTGCCACTAAGCCCCAGATATGCAGCTCAGGATTGAGAGCCTTTCATAAATGCCACAACACAGTGCTGCATTGGGCTGACAGGAAACACACAGCAGTGCCAAAACGACAGGCCGGAAAACAGTAATCAAGCCTTTGTGAGGAGTGTGGCCGCGACTCCAAGCTGGAAACGTCTTAACACTCGCAGAGACAACGGCTGATGGAACAAAATAGTTCATGTAAACAGTTGGGTGCCGGTCTAGGTGAGCTCCTTTCTCAATGTCTGCCTTCCCTCTCCACTCTACCTCCCCCCGCACCCTCTCGTCTTACCCCTCCTCTTCCTCTCACTCTCGCTGTAGGCTGTTGTCTGGACTTCCACCTGGCACACAGTTTAAGTGCATAATTGCTCCCTAAATACAAACATCCATTAAGAGTAGCTTTCCAGGAACTCGGGATGGAAAAACAGTTCAGGAGAGGATAAAACAGAGGAATGAAAGTAAATCAACACGGTTGAAGTGGAGTGCAAGAGTCCTTCATGTCCTGTACATACAGCGATAGACTGTTCAACATACGAGCACTCATTGACATCCTCTTGACATTGTTGATGTAAATTGCGCTATGCCACTACACCGCTAAGCCACAATGAGGTTAACATGTTGGAGCTCTAATGACAGCGTGTGTGCGTGTGTGTCTGTCTGTGGCTTGCTCGTGTGTTCGCGCAGGCGTGGGTGTAAACAACCTTTCACGCACATAAACGGGAATGGATGTTTGTGTCAGGTGTCAGACAGTGGTTGTTTATACTGGGCTGATGAGTACTCCCACGATGAGAGGAAATTGGGCAGTTAGGCTGAGGGATGTTTCCTATGAACTTGTGTGTTGAGTCTCCATGTTCCCTAGAAACAGAGACTCAAAACACTCACTAAGGGGGCTGGACAGCATTCGCTAAGGCTAACTGTTTGACAACAGGAGGCTCATAGAGCGTTCTTGTTTGTTTGCTTTAATAATATAATATTATATTTAAACAAAAAGGCCCGAGGGGGTGTGGTATATGGCCAATATACCATGGCTATGGGTTGTTCTTATGCACAACGCAACTCGGACTGCCTGGACAAAGCCCTTAGCTGTGGTATATTGGCGATATACCACAAACCCCCGAGGTGCCCTATTGCTATTATAAACTGTCTACCAATGTAATTAGAGTAGTAAAAATACATGTTTTGTCATACCCGTGGTATACGGTCTAATATACCATGGCTGTCAACCAATCAGCATTTAGGGCTAGAACAACAGTTATATAATTAAGCAATAAGGCACGAGGGTGTGTGGTATATGGCCAATATACCACGGCTAATGGCTGTTCTTATGCACGACGCAACGCGTCGAGCCCTGAATGCTGATTGGCTGCTATGGTATATCAGACCGTATATTAGCCGTGGTATATTGGCCATATAGTACACCTCCTCGGGCCTTATTGCTTAATTATATAACTGTTGTAATAGGCCTACGCCTATTTTCTCCATTCTGCACCACATGCTTTGTTAGCTTGTTTTCTAAGTAATTTGTTTGTTATTTGAGTGTATTTGAAAGTACACAAAGACAAAAAGCCTTGATATTACTCAAATATGCTCCATCGCAGTATAAACCAATGAAAATCCCTATTTGGCAGTAGACCTGCAAGCATTTACGTATTTAATGGCGCATATTTTGAATAAAGAGACCCCTGAAACTAAATGAGCTTCAATAAGCATTCCTATCATTTATTTAACAAGGACCTGGCAGGAGCACAGGTGTGCAGTTTCTTTCCCTTTGTTCGGTAGAAAACAGACAGAGGCAGACCCAATACAGTAGTTCACTAACTAGAAGTAGTTGATGTTACTTTTCTTGAGACAAGCGGGGCCAAAGTCATTAAATCATCTGTCACTGTAGGGCCCTATTGGCCAGTTGGCTCCTGACATTGGGGTCTGTGTCACATTTCTTAGGGGAGTGTTGACAAGACTTGATTACTAGCTTTGTAAAGAATGCATGTTTTGCCTGCCTTGAGCAAATAAACAATTTCTGGGAGATACATTTCTCCCACTAATGAAAACAAAATGGAGACCATTTGAATTTGGAAGACATTTGTTTCTGTTTAGAGTAATGTGCTATAGTCAGTGAACCTGGGGAGTTACAGTAAGGGCCATTTGTGAGAGTGTGCACAGCAGGACCTGGGCTGATTCTCTCACTGTGTAAGGACTTAATTAGACCCGTGACAAGCCTGCTAATGGACCGAGGGGGACTCCATCAATTTATGACAGCCATGATTGCAGCTCCACTCCATCCAAGCTAAACAACTGTGGCCTGACAAAGGCAATCACGCATTTAGCAAATTCTGTTTTCGTGCGGTCCCATTTGTAAAAAGCTGCAGGAAGAAAAAGGGGAGAGCTTGGCCAAATCGACACAAAGCGTGAGATCTGCAGACCAGTAAATCACTGGTGTTATACAAGCACTGCCCCCTGTGTTTTTTTACAGCGTCCCCGTCGGCCAAGTCTTGCAGATGGATTCGTGACCTCGCTAATTTAGCACATGGCAAGTTTTTTTAAGCACATGAAAAAGGGCTTAGTCAAGGTCATGATACCCATCGCCTATGAATGAATTCACATGAGAAGAACATTTATTTGTTATGCGCCTTGACTGGAGATCCTTACTCATTTTCACAACAGTGTATTCTGACACCAGAATAAGGAAAACATGTTAAAGCTAATTGCTATCATCTCTCAATGACAAGCTGTCAACATTTCACAACTGGAGTCACATCATACGTCTCAATCATATGTCTCAGACTCCTGAGACACCACAGTCTGTTGTTCCAACACGGCATCCCGTTCCCTCATTTTCCCTCCTTTCACAACACCACTCGCTAAGTTTAGAAATGTTGCATTCGGCACTTCACATTTATGGGGCAGTTTATAATATTTCACTGTTAATTATTCTTCTCAATCCATGGTGGAAATTCTTTCCAGGATGCAGGCGTCATGCAGTATAAATTTGCCTCTCATTTCTCAAACAGTGCTGTCCTGGTCCTGTCCAGTGTGAAGCAAGCCCACTCCTCCCTGAAGAATTACAAGCAAGAGCTCGTATATATCCTCCCTCAAAGGATTTCTACATCTAATGTTGTATAATGTTGTTTCTGTGCGCATTTTTACGTATTCCATCTGTTACATATTGTATAACTGATTCTTCATTGATTCTTTACAATGGGTAAACTGACGTTTGTTGAAAGCTGTTCATAAAAATAGTAGCAGCCCTGAAATCCAATAAGCGTACCATCCGCTCATAAAGTTTGGGAATATTGCTTCTTTACTGCACACTAAGTCCTTGTAAAGAAATGGAAGCTTCCAACTTTGATTCAACATGTACATTAATTAGCTGCCAAATAAAAGATTCACATGGATTAAAACCAGGAATTACAGTGGGAAAAGTAGGAGATGGGCCCACCGTTGTGGGCCAAATGGGCCCACCGTTGTCAGCCGATCCAAGCCATACAAAACTTCTCCTTTCACTTCAAATCAACATTTACAAATCGACTCCAAACCTTTCTCTACCTTTTTATTGGGTCGATCACAAGGCTAAACATCCCAGCCATGCTGGTCAATAAAGTTTTGACTGGTCCGTTTCATTTTATAAGGCATAGTTCATTAAAACTTACTGACCAGGCCTCCCGAGTGGCGCAGCGGTGCTAGAGGCGTTACTACAGACCCGGGTTCATTCCCAGTCTGTGCCACAACCGGCTGGGGCTGGGAGTCCCATAGGACCGCACACAATGAGCCCAGCGTCGTTCGGGTTAGGGAAGGATTTGGCCGGGGGGGTTTTACTTGGCTCATCATACTCTAGCGACTCCTTGTGGCGGGCCGGGTGCCTGCAGGCTGACCCCGGTCGTCAGTTGAACGGTGTTTCCTCTGACACATTGGTGCAGCTGGCTTCCGGGCTAAGCTGGCGGGCGTTTAGGAGCGCGGTTAGGCGGGTCATGTTTCGGAGGACGCATGACTCCACCTTCGCCTCTCCCGAGCCCATTGGGAAGTTGCAGCAATGAGACAAGATCGAAATTGGGGAGAAAAGGGGGGTAAAATACAAAAAGAATACAATAAAAACACTTTTACTTACTGACCAAAGGAGAGGCCTTTTGGTTTCTCGACTACTTGAATAAACTCCATCTTATAAAACCAACTACTACTAGAAAAGTGTTATGGGCCAAAGAACAACAACGGAGTAGTACTAATTAGAGCATGATTAAGCTGTTATCAAATTGAGTGTTACCGGGCAGATTGCTAGCTTAGCAACATTAGCCAGCTCTGAAACAAGATGGCAGATGAATGATAAGAGCTAGAGCAAACATGTCAGAGCCATGTAAACTTCGCGCCTCGTTGAGCTTCAAAACAAACAGTCCAACTCCAGCTCTTATCGTCATCCAACACTGCAGTGCACTGCATGGCACCCTCCCATCTACCTTGCCTGTTTGGCTCTTTAGGAGTGTTTGTTTACATGGTTCCCAGTCAGAGACTCAGTGTCCTTACTGAACCAACACTTTTGAGGTTCCAGGTCATGGTCATACAGGGGGTTAGAGCAGGGAGTTCATGACTAATCACAATATTATTGACTCTGTAGTTGTGTTGAACTGTTGTTTTGTCATCTTTCATCTACTGTCTCATTCCTGTCTTTTATCCATCCATATATTAATTATCTGTTTCACTCTTTTTCCTCTTGTTGCCACTCTCCTACTGTAGCTATGTGTTAGTCCTCACCTCCTTTTCCACATGGTGTCTTCTGAACTGTGCACTTCTGTCTCTCAGTCTGTGGAGCACATGGCCGGGGGGATGACGCAGAGACCGCGTCAGGGCTGGAGGCATGAAGAAGCTCTTGCATTCTGGTCTGTGAGCCTTTCTTAAAGCCACACGTCTTGTTCTTCTTCATACAGGGACCCCATGGGCTCCATTCTCCCAGTTCACATTCTACAGGTGGGATAGAAAAGAGGACAGTAGTTAAATACAGTTTTAGATGCACACACATAGAACACATGCAACAAGCCCCAAGTGAAACCCAGTAAGCTTTAGATTCCAACAGGTCTTACATGTTCACAGTGAGAAAGTAATGCAGAGGAACTTATCTCGCCCAAATCAGACATCACTCATATGGCATTGTCAAGCCCAAAGCCTCTATGTTACCAAGTCTGTCCAGTTTATCTAGAGACCTCAACTGTTTTAGCCCTAGTGACATGCTGTTCAGCTTAAATCATGACTCCATCTGTCAGGAGCTGGTTTCAATCATGGGGGAAATTTCTACCTTTTTGGGGAAAATATTTTGACTTTTTTTGTGAAAGGTTGGGGGTGGGAGGGGGTGAAGCAAGCAAACTTCATACTGCCAAAAACAATGACAGGAAAATTTGAGAATATATGACAAGACAGGCTGGAAGGTAAGGGAGCAGGGGCAATGCCAGAATGTCACCCTGGGGGTTGAGAGCTCTTCTCTGAAGGGTCAAGTGGCCTGGGGCATCCAGCTAGCACTAGCCTTGCAGAGTAATGCCATTAGTGCTCTACTTGCTTACTTGTGACAGAAATAATTTCAAAAGTAATCAATAAAATCTCCTTATCATCCAGCAGGCCTCCCTCCGAAGTTCAGCTCACTCGCTGGTATTTGAGAAACAGCAGAAAGAGAAAGAAGAAAAAAGGACAGAGGAGGAGAGCTCAACAGAACACAGCTTCTCCACGTCAATGAAGTCTTGAACTGAACTCTCATATGGCAGGCGATATTCATCCGACAGGCAGAACATACTTGGCTGCTGATAGCTGAAGGGTATTTAGTATACAATGTGTGATGGGTTAGGGTGAACGGGGTACATTATAGGGTCAAATATGCACCTGAGAAACATTTAAGACTTTGTGACAGGCTCTCAACACAAAAATTCATCACACTTAACTTCATATGCTTAATACTCAATGTATGGGTAGTGTGGGACTTACAGTAATATTGAGATTGTGAACTAACATTTTAGCCATCTTATTCAGAAACTAATAACATGCCAAAAGGCAATATGCCCTCAAACTCATAGTTCATAATCCAGTTCAGTGTCGGCTGTGAGTGAAGCTGTGGCAGGGGGTGAAAGGAAGAGAGGTCAGAGGTGAGAGGTCACTCACCTACACACTCCATGGTCCCGTTGGTGGTGCTGAGGCCTTCAGGGCAGCTGGGGTAACATCGCCCTCTGTGTGAATATAAGCCCTCCTTACATTTTGTGCAAAAATTTCGATTGAAACACTCCTCACAATTCTCTATTTTACATTCTGAAAGGAAAGGGGGAAAAAAACATGAGTCAAAGAGGAGAGAATGAGAAAATCAAAGCGCACTTAGTTTAGTTCATATTCATTGTGTTAACATAGTATACATGTACACTTTGCAATAACTGACAGCATAACACATCACTGTTCATTGTTCTGGCTTTTAGCTTCTGTGTTAATACAGAATAATACAGTATTACTATACAAAAACAGCAAAGTATGTTTAAAAAATGTGAAGCCTTTCTGCTGCACTAAAGGATCCTCTTCTCCTCGGGGGAGGACAATAATGTAGCCTGATTTTTATCTCCTATGAGAGATTTATTAGTGATTAAACAATGGGGAGAGACTCTTCGGGGGGATTCTGCATGAATAACACCCATGTCTTAAAAGCATTTGCATACCACGGCTATATTTTTTGGAAAACGGGTGGCCGGGTACAGGCCAAGAGACGAGAGCACGTCAGCGGATTTCCAGAGGTCTCCACGCACCTTTGCCTCGTTAAAAACTAAGCTTCTCGTCAAACAAACAACTACTTTAAATTGAGGGTAATTATGGGCGTGGGAGAATGAAAAACAGACACCTTAGAGGACTACCAAGAGCCCCCCTTTCTCATACCAACCTTTCTCCTAGCCCACCTTTTTCATTACCATCATTATCTTATTCTGAAATAACATTTTCTCTGCCAAAACCAGAGTGTAGAAACAGAGGCACGCTAAGCGAAGGTTAAAGATGTAATCCTTACATCTCTGGGTTGGAATATCTGTGAATATCCAGTCACAAAACACTAGACACCTTTCCCATAAACAACTAAAATAAAGAATGTCTAGTCGACTGGAGTCTTGCCAGGAGTTCGAAACGAGCTACAGGGAAGAATCCTCGTTGGGATTTTAATGCCCTAACCTCAATTATTACTTTAAGCTCTTGACAGCTAAATTTGACGTTAGTGATGTTTGGAGAAAATACTTTTACAAATGTAGACCTAATGTAAAACAAATGTGGCAAACAAGACATCTTGGGGATTTCGATATGTCCTAAATGGAAGCGGCTGACTGGATAATAACAGCAGGTTAGCCACGGAGAGGCTTGAGAAGGAGTTGGAGGAGACTAACCAGCATGCACAGCGGCCTTTCAGGATGCAGTGGACAACATTGAAACAATAGCGGCTAAGTTTAAGTTAATTTCAAGTGACAGTAAAACATGAACAAAAACGTGGGGATTAGAGTGAGCCAGAACTTTTGTTGTTTTTATCCAAATTTGACTATTTTCCCAAACCTACTTCCTGAGTACCTAGCAGACAGACATACTCTGAGGTTATGGCCCTGTGTTTATGTTCAAATATAGTACATGTACAAATGTTTGTCAGGCTATTTCAAATACATGTCTTGAAGCACAGTGTGCTCAATGTTGCACTATATTACAAAGCTAATCTGAGGTCAATATGTTCAGGTGGATCGTGTGTTCATTACGCATCTTTTTTTGTGATTTCAGGTAGCTACTTGTGTAAATAATGCTATGTGGGGTGATAACTATTGTTTTATTGAACAGGCCCCTATATCGGTCCATGTTGCTGGAATGAGGAGTATCACACATACCAGCCCCCCTTATTCCAACCTGAAACTTCTTCTGCTGATTGACAATAAGCTTCTCTGCTGCAAAGGCATTTGGACAGTTACAACTCCTCCAGGTGGAGCTGTGTAAATCTGTATGCTTTCTCATCTTCCTCTCAATATCAGGGCTATTAAATACCAGGGTTAAAGAGTAGGGAAACACTGTTCAAAAGAAAGCAATAAGTGCTTCTTATGCCTCGGCATGTACAGTACCAGTCAAAAGTTTGGACATACCTACTCATTCCAGGGTTTTTCTTTATTTTAACTCCTTTCTACATTGTATTGTATAGCAATAGTGAAGACATCAAAACTATGAAATAACCAATATGGAATCATATAGTAAGCAAAAAAGTGTTAAACAAATCAAAATATATTTTATATTTGAGATTCTTTCAAAGTAGAGGCCAGGTCATCTGATGCAGCACTCCATCACTCACCTTCTTGGTCAAATAGCCCTTACACAGCTTGGAGGTGTGTTGGGTCATTGTCCTGTTGAAAAACAAATGATATTCCCACTAAGCTCAAACCAGATTGGATGGCGTATCGCTGCAGAATGCTGTGGTAGCCATGTTGGTTAAGTGTGCCTTGAATTCTAAATAAATCAACAACAGTGTCACCAGCAAAGCACCCCCACCTCCTCCTCCATGCTTCACGGTGGGAACCACACATGCAGAGATCATCCGTTCACCTACTCTGCGTCTCTCAAAGACACGGCAGATGGAACCAAAAATCTGAAATTTGTACTCATCAGACCAAAGGACTGATTTCCTCCGGTCTAATGTCCATTTCTCGCGTTTCATGGCCCAAGCAAGTCTCTTCTTTCCAATGGTGTCTGTTAGTAGTGGTTTCTTTGCAGCAATTCGACCATGAAGGCCTGATTCACACAGTCTCCTCTGAACAGTTGATGTTGAGATGTGTGCGTTACTTGAACTCTGTGAAGCATTTATTTGGGCTGAAATTTCTGAGGCTGGTAACTCTATTGAACTTATCCTCTGCAGCAGAGGTAACTCTGGGTCTTCCTTTCCTGTGGCCAGTGTGAGAGCCAGTTTCATCATAGCGCTTGATGGTTTTTGCGACTGCACTTGAAGAAACTTTCAAAGTTCTGGACATTTTCGTATTGACTGACCTTCATGTCGTAAAGTAATGATGTACTGTTGTTTCTCTTTGCTTATTTGAGCTGTTTATTGCTATAATATGGACTTGGTCTTTTACCAAACAGGGCTATCTTCTGTATACCCCCCCTTCCTTGTCACAACACAACGCAATTCCATGTGTGTTATTTCATAGTTTTGATGTTTTCACTATTATTCTACAATGTAGAAATTATCAAAATAAAGAAAAACCCTGGAATGAGTAGGTACTGACTGGTACTGTAATATGAACCACAAGACACTACTGTTTCGAGATTACTAGCAAATCTTGGTCATGTTCACATTTTAAAATGTTTTGCAACAGAAAACTAAAAGGAGTGTTTCTTATTTGGACAAGTCCAGCTATTCCTTCCCATTTTCAGTCAGATTTCTTCAGTTTGGTCACTAATGAACATGACTTAGGATTCTGTTTTCAAAGACATGTACCTTATGACAGATGGAGACTAACTATATGGCAATACCCCTGAACCATTTCAGTTCCATATTTGTGCTGCAACATGAGTTTACCTGTTAGGAAGTTTGTTTGTAAGAAAAAAAAAGAAACATTACAGACATCTGGTATTAGATGATGTTGCAACAACCTATCTAACAAAACAACTTGCATACACCAAAACAACCTGCGAGTTCTTCCTGTAACAAAATATAATGACTACAAGCTGCCTTGCGCTCGAATTGCCTATCATCATACGCACTTTCCTAAAAAATTAGAAGTTTATATAATTTACCTTTGGAGAGGCAAGTTTAGTTGTATGATTCACAAGGGAACTTGCCAAATGAATAATTCAGTTGTGTCCAGAAAAAATTAATTTACTTTAAAAAGTTGGATGTTTTGATACATAAATGGTAAAACTCAACGAATATGGACTGAACTGGCATGAACCCCTGGCTCGCGAGACATATAAAAAAAACAAAGACATCCTTGAAAAAACAAACAACAGTGCATTAGAAATATTTTCTTTTGAGTTTCTTCCATTCCTGTTTGCCCACTCACAAGTAAGAGAAAACAGACCATGAGCCGGGCTCTTGGCACCCCTGGTTCAGAAAAAAGGTGTTTGCGCCACCAGAACCAACATGGAGGAGTTTTGTAAACATTACACATGTACCACATGTATACCAACCCTATTGCACCCCTTAAAGGGGGGCTGGACCTACTGATTTATTCTTGCTTTTTTTTTTGCTTGCTCATTAATAAATGCAGCTGCCTTGACTGAAGCCAAACGAGAGTTGTCTTGTGGGTGTGGTTTAATGTGGGTGTGTGTTTGCATGTGGGAAGTGTTAATACATTTACTCTGCCAAAACAGTACATAGTTACAGTCACTCACCCTTCTAGATAACTTGAAACAGTCTAACCAGGTCTTGTGTCTGGAATTAGCCTAGGCTAGCTAGTGCTAGACAACTTCTTTCGCCAATTAGCTTCAGCCGGCTGGTGTGCGACCGTTGAAAAAGTGGTTTGACTGGATAGCCTATGTCACGGGCTAGTTAGGGATCATCATTAATTACACAATATAAATTTCATGTTTTAGTTCTCATTAAATGCTTTCAATATTTCTACATGAATTTCTACAATTTATAATCAGTTTAATGGTTTTTAAGTCATTGACATTTGGAGCTATTGAAATGTTCAAATATTGTCCCATGTACACTACCCGTCAAAAGTTTTAGAACATTGTAGAATAATAGTGAAGACATCAAAACTATGAAATAACACATATGGAATCATGTAGCAACCAAAACAGTGTTAAACAAATCAAAATATATTTTATATTTGAGATCCTTCAAATAGCCACCCTTTGCCTAGATGACAGCTTTGCACACTCTTGGCATTCTCTCAACAAGCTTAATGTGTTAGTCACCTGGAATGCATTTCAATTAACAGGTGTGCCTTCTTAAAAGTTAATTTGTGGAATTTCTTTCCTTCTTAATGCGTTTGANATTTCAAGAACTTTTAAAGTTTCTTCAAGTGCAGTCTCAAAAACCATCAAGCGCTATGATGAAACTGGCTCTCATGAGGACCGCCACAGGAAAGGAAGGCCCAGAGTTACCTCTGCTGCAGATGATAAGTTCAATAGAATTACCAGCCTCAGAAATTGCAGCCCAAATAAATGCTTCACAGAGTTCAAGTAACAGACACATCTCAACATCAACTGTTCAGAGGAGACTGTGTGAATCAGGCCTTCATGGTCGAATTGCTACAAAGAAACCACTACTAAAGGACACCAACAAGAAGAAGAGACTTGCTTGGCCCAAGAAACACGAGCAATGGACATTAGACCGGTGGAAATCTGTCCTTTGGTCTGGAGTCCAAATTGGAGATTTTTGGTTCCAACCGCCATGTCTTGTGAGACGAGGTGTGGGTGAACGGATGATCTCCGCATGCATTTCCCACCGTAAAGCATGGAGGAGGAGGTGTTATGGTGTGGGGGTGCTTTGCTGGTGACACTGTCTATGATTTATTTAGAATTCAAGGCACACTTAACCAGCATGGCTACCATAGCATTCTGCAGCGATATGCCATGCCATCCCATCTGGTTTGGGTTTAGTGGGACTATAATTTGTTTTTCAACAGGACAATGACCCATCACACCTCCAGGCTGTAAAAGGGCTATTTTACCAAGAAGGAGAGTGATGGAGTGCTGCATCAGATGACCTGGCCTCCACAATCCCCCGACCTCAACCAAAATGAGATGGTTTGGGATGAGTCGGAACGCAGAGTGAAGGAAAAGCAGCCAACAAGTGCTCAGCATATGTGGGAACTCCTTCAAGACTGTTGGAAAAGCATTCCAGGTGAAGCTGGTTGAGAGAATGCCAAGAGTGTGCAAAGCTGTCATCAAGGCAAAGGATGGCAATTTGAAGAATCTCAAATATAAAATATAATTTGATTTGTTTAACACATTTTTGTCTACTACATGATTCCATATGTGTTATTTCATAGTTTTAATGTTTTCACTATTATTCTACAATGTAGAAAATAGTAAAAAAATAAAGAAAAACCTTTGAATGAGTAGGTGTTCTAAAACTTTTGACTGGTAGTGTATTTTGTGTAATTTACTGATAGGGATATCCAAAAGTCAAACCAAATTTACCATGGGAATTATGCCTTCATTCCATGACTTACATTTTTTCCCTAATCATCTCGCAAATCTCTGTATTGAACGAGACTGACTTCATGATTACACTTTATAGTCAATTTTGACACTAGAAGGTCCTTTTTCGGTTCAGTTGGTCTTTAAAGGTAGACTTAGCAAAATGATGTTACCACGAGCAGCACCACAGATATTGAGATGAGCGAGATGCAAGACTTCGCTCTCACACAGTCATGTGCACGGGTTCACTTCACGCCTTTCACAGCGTGGTAGCCAGGGCACCAGAACAGCGGAAGTTGAGCCTGACGATTCAACGCTCTTAGTTGTTGCGGAAATTGCCCCACTTTGCTGTTTACTTTCTGCATCTATGTCATACCGCTGAGTCTACCTTTAAACTGTCTGAACATTACTGCAACAGAACAATAATGCTCCTGCCATGTCTCAGTTCGAGGCCCATCTCCAGCTTGACAGATACTATTTGCTGGTCTTTATGAGTGTGTTGTTGTGTTGCATGTCATTGCTGTGGCTGTGGTCATGTGGTGAAGACAGCTCCTTCCACACATGGCACAGAAGTTCAAAGTGGAAATTACACCTCACTTGCCACTGTACCACATTAGTGCCCATTATGTGTTTACCATTATGGTGACACACTGTGATGATATGAATGTTGTACTGTGGAATATCTTGAATATCATTGGATGTGGTTTGTTTTGTCCAACACAGAAAAAATGTCAATACAAATATAGGAAACCTTCTTACTGGGGCTTTCCTGGTCAGTTCACATCATAGTCACGAAAATCTCCTCGCCCTACTTATGACACAATGCATTTAAAAAACGAACAACGAAGTCCAAGAACCCAAACTCACGGATGCATCTGTTGGTATCGGGAGTCCGCATGCCGAAGTATCCCTGTGGGCACGAGGCGAGGCACACGCCTATCTGGCGGATGTCGTTGCGCTCCAGGAGAATGAAGAGTTTGGGCTTACATTTTATACAGCCATTGTATTCAGAACATCTCTCACAGCCATTTGAGCAAGATGGTGGCCCCTCAGTGCTAACTGTGGAAAGATAAGGGGAAAGAAAGAAGGAGAAGGAGAAAGAGAACAGTCATTAAAAACCAGCATATAAAGGTCCAGTTACCACAAAGTGAATAAAGAGAAGTATTTATCTGTTGGCTACAAACACTAGATTCAACACTGGCAGTATCTGTGAGGACATGGCCCTTGTCTATTTTTGCACCACATAGCCATAAACCTGGCAGTAGTTCATGTTGCAGCTAATCTAACCAGGGGCCATGCCAAACATCTTTGTTTGAACAGTTTTCTCACTGTTTACTTGAAACTGCTCGCCGGAGATCCTAAACAGATTTTAGTTGGAGAAGCCCGGGTGTTTGGGACTGACATCCCACGATGATCGATTCCACATCATGCCATGACATCACACAGCAGGGGCCCCCCTGGGGTCAACCAAAAGTGACTCAGCCATCGGGATCTTGCCAATTACACGAGCGTGCAGGCCAAAAAGGGAAATGCGCACAAATGTGTTAAGTCTCTTCCCAACACTTTTATACAGTGCCGAACGTCTTTTGGTGTTTTAACCATCCGCCCACGAAGCTGAATATAACAATCTAAGAATTTTACTGAGCCACAAAACTCTGTCTCAAAGCACCCCATCTGCATTTGGCTCTCATCCACATATAAGCCCATGATCATACTTCATATCCCTATTCCCTCAATCTTCCAAAAAGGCTAGAACTCGGAGACTCTGCTCTGCTGCAGCCAGTCATTTAAATGATGACTTGTCAATATGCACATCCTGTTTCTAGGGGCTATTTGGTGCCAAAACGGCGGTCATCCCGGTTGATTTACAGGCCTATGTGGGATCAGCATCTAAATATACACACTCACACTGCAATTAATCTGCCATCCCTGTCACCCAGAGATAAGTTGGGATGGTAAAATCTTTAAAAATGTTCTCCCCGCAAATCAATTACGCCATGCCTGAGTCATGGTAACCTTGCCATGGGGATGCAGCCAAAGTAGCCGTTACACAGCCAGACTCCTTAACACTTTAATACTGATAAAAGTAATAATCACACTGTGTAAGAGTTAACCAAAGGTGAGGGGGTGTATGGTGTTTTTCGGGTTGTGACAGTATTGTCTGGGAATGGAATGCCATGGATGTTGGGACAGTTTTTGACCCTGCCGATAGAGGTCATGCACTAGAGCGGGAGCAGCAATATTACTCCTCTGGATGAGGTGTTGTCGACCAGGACAGACGGGCACAGAACACACAGAGATGATGGGATGAAAATATCTTCTGTCAATTCCATGCAGATATGTCAATTTCTCACTTCTAGTCTATAAACAGCTTCGGTCCTAGCATATAAAGGCTGTTGCGCATGGCAAAGTTGGAGCACCTGTTTCCCTTAACCTAACTCCTACAAGATGAGTTACACGAAATCATACACTTCAACGACATGATTATCTACCTGCCGGCCAACAGCAGTGGGTAACATAGTCTGTGGGTTAAAGCAACTGAAGGTTCCATGCCGTGTCGATCTCACTTTGTGTCTCAGTCTCTATAGAGGGCACTCTAGTATATTTTAAATAACCCAGAATATAAACTTGAAAAATCGCTTCAAAATTCAGGGGGAACACTGTTCACCTGGGATAAAGCTCTTACATGATAATTGACACATGATTCATAGGTCATTGCTAACTTGTCTTTTAAGGTATGGTAAAACACACTTTGGGCATCAGATATATATATTTATTGTGTAATGAAAAGGCATAAAAATTCTAACAAGACCCATCTGATTAGCCTGTAGCCTTTCCTCTGGACATCTATTGCCATGCCGAAGCCAAGCTCTATTCACCAAAGCCAAGCTCAATAAAATTCTGACCTCTCCTGACTGCTTGGATGTTTTTGTGAGGTGGGGGTGTAGGGGGGCAGAGGCTGGTATCCTCTAAAAGCTCTTCTGAGGGAAAAGGCATTATATTAAAACCGGTGGTAATGCCTTGCACTGAGATTCACCCCGCTCTGAGGGCAGACACTGAAGCTGAGAGTAAGCTCTGTCTTTGTGGGTGCATGAGGTCAGAAAAGTGTTTATAAAACTGCTTGAAAACCAAACAACGCAACATGGTCCAACAACCATGAGCAGAAGTGTCAGAGAGTTGTTCCACTCAGTGCCTCAGAGGCAGACATGGAGAGAACTGTGGTGCTGAAGCTCTAACCGTAAAACCCAGGGTGAATCCACCTAAAACCCGACTATAAACATTCTTAATACCCATAAAAGCTCATCATAAACCAAGAGAGGCGTAATCATAAAAAGAGGAAGAAAAGAGGGTCATTCAAAGACAGCTGAGGCTACCATTATCCATCTTGGCAAAACAAATAATGAGGATGAAGAAAAATAAACAACATGTAATCTTTACTGCGGGCGTTAAATGTTTATAAGAAATGTACCACTGTGGCTCTCATAGGCTACATGGAAACCAGAGAAAGAGTGAGAGTGAAAGAGAGGAAGGGATTTGAGGATTTGGTAACTCACTCCGTCTCTGCCTCCGTCCCTTTGAGAGCTTGAGGCCGCTGTCGCTGTGACCCATGGATCCGAGAAAGACCATCGCCAGAGCCACCAGTCCCAGCTGCATAGTCCCTGGTGCTGACCGGCCACGCGGGGTACCCCCTGTAGGCAGACGGATCAGGCGGGGGGCCCCTTCCACTCTGTGACAGGTGGATCACTCTGCCGCTGCTGCTGCTGTTGCTGCTCCTCCCTGCTGCTTCCCTCCCTCCGCTGCTTCTGTCCACTGGGTCTCTCTCACTCGCTCTCTCTCTGTCTCTCACTGTCTCTCACTGTCTCTCACTGTCTCTCACTGTCTCTCACTCTACGGGCTGCTGCGTCCGCAACTCCCTTCAGCAGAGGATTATGCTGCTGCAAATCCAAACATGCCCGGGGCACAAGCCATAACGGTGTTGTGGGGGGTGGGGAGGTGGGGTGGGGGGGTCGGTTGACAATGTAATGGAGGAGCGATGCCTGGAGTATGAGAGGAGAGGTGGAAAAAGGAGGAAAGGAGAGTGTGGCACTCCTGTCGGTTCAACCCATGAAGACTCGATGGGGCTAGAAGTGGAGCAGGCAGCCTGTTGGAGGATCGCCAAGGAGCGTTTGGTGTGAATGAGAGCCCGAGCCCAGGAGCATGTGTCTTATTAAAGATGCTCTGAGGAGGCGTGGGGGGAGGGAGAGGAGTGGGGCTGCTAAAAGAAGCTGGAGAAAGGTTCTGGACTCCTACGCGTGACAACACATCTGTCTGTGCCTGCTGGGGAGAGAGAGAGAGGAGAGAAGAGAGATAAGAGAGACACACACAGACAGACACAGAGAGAGAGAGAGACAGAGACAGAGACAGAGACAGAGACAGAGACAGAGACAGAGACAGAGAGACAGACAGACAGACAGACAGACAGACAGACAGACAGACAGACAGACAGATGAGCTCTAAAATACCAAGCCATTAAGTTAGCATGTCAAGAGAAAATCCACCTCTTGGCCAAGACTGAAACAGATACAAGATTTTGTAACAAGAACGGAAAATATATCAATTCCAACCATGTCAACCAACAGTGAACCAACGATAAGTACTGGAATTCAAAGACAGTAACTTGATTCCTCTGTTTTTTAAACTACTTTGAGGGAAAATGTATTGAAACATTTCCAAAGTACACAGTATTACATCTGATAAGTAAAATACTTGTTTAGGGCAATCAGTGTCCATTTGTCTTTTGACCTGAAATCAAAGCATAATATAATGCACTTTCTTTCCAGAATTAAATGGACCTCAGTCATTTCCAAGCTTTGAAATTGATGCAGATTCATTCAAATTATTAGCAGCTATGGCACAATGAAACAAAATACCACAAATAGTTTTGGGTCGCTTGCTACACTTCCAGTTGCCTTTGGAGAAGAGAGTTGATTTGAAAAATATGTTCGCTCCATTCTTAAAATAAAATAATGAAAAAACACATAATAGTCCTTCTACAAACACTTGGAATGAACAGCCTTGTAACATTGGTGCAGAGATCTTCTCAGATAATGTCAAGCTATATTTACAGCTGTTGCACACGGAAGACATAAGGCATAGCTTGTCTGGAACAGTGCAAACAGGGTCTCCTACCCCAAGGGTGAAACAGCAAAACAAGGCCATATTTGGCTGTTGTACTTATTGTGGCTTGTGAATCATACAGAGTAGGCCTACAAAGACATTTGGGTGAGTTCTTAAAGAGCAACTGCCCCTAAAAAACGACTTCTCATTTATTAAACAGCCTATGTGGCATAGATATGAGTCAGAAACATGTATTCTACTGTCAAAATGTACTACTGAGTGTAAATAGGATAATTTTGGTTATAGTCAGTCTCAACCAAAACGTAGTTTATTATTATAATTTTTTTACTTGTGGCCGTGACTGCATCACAATATAAATGAAAGTTGGATTTGTTTCAATCCTGGTCACATGCCAACAACTGACAGCACACAAGTAATCATCAATACTGGGGGCAGCTAGCTGCATGGTTGACTTTGGATATCCCTTTGGGGCTAGTTAGGGACCATCGGGTAAATTACAAAATGTACATATTGGAATTTTAACAAAATCTCCAAATTCCAATGACTTAAAAACCTCAAACCAACTATAAATTGTAGAAATGCATATACAAATAATGAAAGCATTTAATGAAAAAACTAAAAAGGTGTGCAACATAAACATTTGTCTCATTTACATTGTGTAATGTATTGACGGTCCTTAACTAGCCTCGGAGATTGGATAGCCTAAGTCAAACCAATTTTGCCACAGTTTCACACCAGCCGACTGAAGCTAATTGTCTAAATAATTTAGCTCTTAAAATAATCTCTTCCCTCCTGCAAACAAACACGAGACAATCCACACCCTGAAACTGCTCGCGTTTGAATTCAGTCATGGCCGCTAGCATTTCTTAATGAAGCAAATCTAAAACGAGGCCAAATCAGGAATTGCAGACACCCTTTAACATTCCAAAAGGACCTATAATGTCCCTACAATACACTATAATGTCCCTAAAATGCACTATAGCGTCCCTAAAGAAAGCTTGCATCAAACCTGCAAGAATTCCAGCTCGATCTTACCATGCTTTTCTTACATTACTGCCACAACCCCGCCAGGCAGTTTAGCCTCCAATTCTGACCCTGAACTCAAGTGGCTGTGCAAGGAATCCAGATAAATAAAAAAAACAGATAGTAATCCTGTGAACTCTGTAATAAACTAAGGAGGACTGGAATGAAAAATAACTAAGCCTTCATCCACGTGTCGTTAACTACACGGCAGAAAATGAATCCTGATTGATAGCCAGTGTGGCTGAGATCGACCAGGCAGCCCATTTGTGTAAAAATGTCTTGCTATTGTAAAACAATATTAATGTGAGCAGGGACAGTGTTTAATTACAGGGTCTCGTCCATCATGCTGAATAAGACAGTCTCTCTGAGGAGAGTCTCTGAGATTAAGGGCCGCTGTCTGGGTCCCTCTGTTGCGGGGAGTTAGTATGTGAAGAAGTCACATACAAACACACACATTCATGCTACACACACATCACAACTGCTGCTAATAGACTCTTATTATGATTGCTATATACTGCACAATTTAAACACTTGCTCACCAAAACACGGTAAATATTGGACTATAAATTGTGCCTTCCTGTATTATACTTATGCTAAAATATGTATTATATTCTACTGAGCCATTTACTTTATGTTCATATTCTTATATTTCATTATTTCTTATTATTGAGAAGGAAACTGTAAGTAAGCATTTCGTTGGACGGTGTATACCATGTGTATCCTGTACATACGACTAATGAAACTTGAAAAACAGACAAAGTAAAGAAGCGGAAACAGAACCACAACAAGCACACACACTAACACACCACAGCAGCATACAGTATGTAGCCTATTGCACATACTGTGGTCCACATGCATACGGACAAAGTTTGACATGCTAAATCCTCCTCTAGGCAGACTGACTTGCCAAGCCATGTCAAAGATCTCAGTTAACCAGCTTAAGAGGTTGTTGGGTTCTGAGAATATTAGAACTTAACAAGGATAAAGAGGGGGACTTCTTTATCTCCAAAAACACCCGCATACCCACCTGCACCCCAGCATTCTCCGCAGCTGCTGCCCGGGTTTATTTGCCTTTTGAGGTGAATATTAGACACATTTATTCAACAACTCCCCTCTATATTTACCGTCAAGAGCCAAAAACGCTAAGGTGTGTTAATTAAGAGGGATGCTTGGAGAGCGAGGGGGACATGCCCTGGACCAGGGGAATGAACAACCTAGCACAACACGTCCAGACCAGGGCTGAGTCATTTAGGAGATGTGCCAGAGACCCTGTTCCACACCAAAATCCACCTACGACTCTTTACTACCTGCCACTCTGTCCCATCCATCCATATCGGACCTTAATATTACAGCGTGGCGATAAGCCTAGAAGTGGCTATGGACTACTGCTACTCAGGTAGAAAGAGAAGGGGGGCTAGAGAGGAGAGAGAGATGAAGAGAGAGAGTGTAGTGTGTGACAGAGCGAGTGAGAGAGATATGATGAAGAAAGACAAAATAGTTGAAAATATGTCTAGTGATAAGAAAGCAAGGCAGCTCAAGAGAAAGATGGGCACAAAACTCACAGCATGACAACATAAGTGTCATCCTTCCACGTGACAGCTGACCTACTCTGGGGCCACAGTGGCACTTCTTGACAGTTTTCTATATGTTCTGTCTCGGTTCCCTCATCCATTAAACATACACAATCACTGTGTCCCCTTCTTCACTGCCGGCGCCATTCATCTGAATGGAACTGAACTCCCTTATCAAATAGTCAGGAGATTCAATTGCCCTGCTTTGTAAGTCCTTTTGATGAATCAATTATTAAATCAGGCAGGCTCCAGTGAAAGGGAGCTCCCGCTTTGGGAATTTGTAGAAAACGGAGAAAGTGCCACTACACAGAGCTCAGAGTCAGAAACCTAGCCTACCGATGAACCTGTCAAAACAACATAATTTAGATCTCACAGAGGCCTAATTCACTGGCTGATGTGGTAGGAGCAGTACAAGAAAATGTGAGCTCAGTAAAGCAATAATGGAGTGACACTGTATCATACTCTATTGCATCCAGCCAATCAAAAATCAGGACTGTCTGCATACCCTAATGTAAACTAAGTCAATTCAACAACATTCAAGAGACCAAACGTGCATTCAAATAGTCCTGTTTATTATGGTTAGCCAAAACCAATGTTCTGATTGTGACTCCCAGAACATTGTACATTTTGGGGTCCTAAAATCAGACACATACTTATGCTTAGTGCTTGACTTGGACTGAATTAGGTGCAGGAACTCAGCAATACTTTTGAGCTAATAATACTATTCTACACATGCAAGAACTCAAGCAATAGAAAATCAGAGGTGCCGGTACTAAGTTCCGGTGAGCTCCTGCCCAAATCAAGCATTGCTTATACTGTAGAATCATTAAGCCATCGCAGCCAACTTCTATGTACAAAATTAAATAAAAATATCCCTAAACTGCTCGTAAATCCAGCAATATTTCAAAAAGCTGTATTTTGCTCTCTATCGTATTTAGATATTTTAAAGCTGCAATATGTAACTTTTTGGGCCACCCAACCTAATTCACATAGAAATATGAGTTCTAGCTATCATTCTCATTGAAAGCAAGTCTAAGAAGCGGTGGATCTGTTATTTTTGTGCCATTTCTATGCTTCCCGTTCTTAAGTTTAGTTTTTGCATCTTTTACTTCAGATAGCTGAAAATACAATATTTTTGGTTATGGAAAATATACTTCACAGAGGTTTAGATGGTACAATGATTCTCTACACTATACTTGCTTGTTTTGTCACATAAACTGAAATTAGGTGAACTATTAGAATTTTAGCAACCAGGAAATGGCAGAGAGATTTCTGCACAGTGCACCTTTAAACCCAGAACACTAGACACTACTTTATGAGGGAAAGATAACTCTGGCAGTTGCAATCACCAGCAAGTGTGAGTGGGACAATGAAAAAGAGCAGAGCAGTAAACAGGCCATAAACACAACTGAATAAAGTAAGAGTTTCGTTCCACTCCCACATTTCATGCCCTGTCCACCCCAGTACCGCCACAAGCTGCCTTGCCTTCCTCTGCTTCCACACAGGCACAGGGAAACAACTAAAAACTGTGGCAGCCAACAGAGCCTGCTCTGGTGCTACTTTTGGACTCCAACACACCTCTTACCCTCCTGTTTTTGTAATATAATGAAATTACTGCTAGGTGGTGCCTGCCACATTGGCACCGAATGGAGAGATTGGCTCCTGTGTAAAGGCTTTTAACGGAGCCTTTTTCTTTGGATTCAGATCCAGATTATTTGGTTCAACAACTGCAGGCAGCGAAGAAACAGGGAAGATATGTGCACTTTCACCCAGGTATACAGTACATCAATGTTTGATTTACATTTATTTTCTTCTACTCCCATCTCTACCTCCGAGGTGTAAGCTCTCGTCGCATTAGCCAAACCCGCCCACAGGTCAATGATAGGGGAGACAAACACGATGGCCAGCTGCCTCGAGACAACAGTTCGGCATAAACAGAGGGGGGTAGAGAGAGAGAGAGAGTCAACTGTTTGCTGATGATCTGGTGCTTCTATCCCCAACCAAGGAGGGCCTACAGCAGCACCTAGATCTTCTGCATAGATTCTGTCAGACCTGGCCCCTAACAGTAAATCTCAGTAAGACATGGTGTTCCATCTAGACAACATTGCCCTAGAGCACACAAAAAAATATACCTACCTCGATCTAAACATCAGCACCACAGGTAACTTCCACAAACATGTGAACGATCTGAGACACAAGGCAAGAAGGGCCTTCTACACCACACCATAATTTAGGCCAATACCCGCTAATTATCAAAATTCAGAAAAGAGCTGTTAAATTCCACAACCACCTAAAAGGAAGCAATTCCCAAACCTTCCATAACAAAGCCATCACCTACAGAGAGATTCATGTAGAGAAGTGTCTCCTAAGAAAGCTGGTACTGGGGCTGTGTTCACAAACAAACAGACCCCACAGAGCCCCAGAACACCAACACAATTAGACCCAGCCGAACCATGAAAAAAAATATATGATAATTACTTGACACATTGGAAAGAATTGACCAAAAGCAAAGCAAACTGGAATGCTATTGGGCCCTAAACAGAGAGTACAAAGTGGCAGAATAGCTGATCACTGTGACTGACCCAAAATTGAGGAAAGCTTTGACTATGTACAGAGAGGCTGCAATTGGCAGACCTGGCACTCAAGAGAAGACAGGCTATGTGCACCCTGCCCACAAAATGAGGTGGAAACTGAGCTGCACTTCCTAACCTCCTGCCAAATGTATGACCATATTAGAGACACATAGTGCCTTCGGAAAGTATTCAGACCCCTTGACTTTTTCCACATTTTGTTACGTTACAGCCTTATTCTAAAATGTATTAAATAAAACTATTTCCTCAGCAATCTACACACAATACCCCATAATGACAAGGCAAAAACTGGTTTTTAGAAATATTAGCAAATGTATTTATTAAAAACAAAAAATATAAATTCTTTATTTACATAAGTATTCAGACCCTTTGATATGAGACCCGAAATTGAGTTCAGGTGCATCCTGTTTCCATTGACCATCCTTGAGATGTTTCTACAACTTGTTAGGAGTCCACCTGTGGTAAATTCAATTGATTGGACATGATTTGCAAAGGCACACATCTGTCTACATAATGTCCCACAGTTGACAGTGCATGTCAGAGCAAAAACAATACCATAAGGTCGAAGGAATTGTTCGTAGAGTTTCGAGACAGGATTGTGTCTAGGCACAAATCTGGGGAAGGATACCAAAACATTTCTGTAGCATTGAAGGTCACCAAGGACACAGTGGCCTCCATCATTTTTAAATGGAAGAAGTTTGGAAGCAGCAAGACTCTTCCTAGAGCTGGCCGCCCGGCCAAACTGAGCAATCGGGGGAGAAGGGCCTTGGTCAGGGAGGTGACCATGAACCCGATGGTCACTCTGACCGAGCTCTAGAGTCCCTCTGTGGAGATGGGAGAACCTTCCAGAAGAACAACCATCTCTGCAACACTCCACCAATCAGGCCTTTATGGTAGAGTGGCCAGACTGAAGCCACTCCTCAGTAAAAGGCACATGACAGCCCTCTAGGAGTTTGACAAAAGGCACCTAAAGACTCTCAGACCATGAGAAACAAGATTCTCTGGTCTGATGAAACCAAGATTGAAGTCTTTGGGCTGAATGCCAAGTGTCACGTCTGGAGGCAGTGGTGGAAAAAGTACCCAATTGTCATACTTGAGAAAAAGTAAAGATACCTTAATAGAAAATGACTCAAGTAAAAGTGAAAGTCAACCAGTAAAATACTACTTGAGTAAAAGTCTAAAACTATTTGGTTTTAAATATATTTAAGTCTCAAAAGTAAATGTAATTGATAAAATGTACTTAAGTATCAAAAAGTGAAAGTAAAAGTATAAATGATTTCAAATTCCTTATATTACGCAAACCATGATTTTCTTGTTTTTTTCATTTACGGATAGCCAGGGGCACACTTCAACACTCAGACATAATTTACAAACGAAGCATTTGTGTAGTAGGGATGACCAGGGAAGTTCTCTTGATAAGCATGTGAATTTGACCCTTTTCCTGTCCTGCTAAGCATTCAAAATGTAACAAGTACTTTGGGGTGTCTGTGAAAATGTATGGAGTCAAAAGTACTTTATTTTAAAAAGTAAAAGTTGTCAAAAATAAAAATAGTAGAGTAAAGTAAAGATACCAAAAAAAAACTCTTCAGTAGTACTTTTAAGTATTTTTAAGTGGTACTTTACACCACTGTCTGGAGGAAATCTGGCACCATCCCTACGGTGAAGCATGGTGGTGGCAGTATCATGCTGTGGGGATGTTTTTCAGCCACAGGGACTGGGAGACTAGTCACGATCGAGGCAAAGATGAATGGAGCAAATTACAGAAAGATTCTTGATGAAAACCTGCTCCAGAGCGCTCAGACTGGGGAGAAGGTTCACCTTCCAACAGGACAACGACCCTAAGCACACAGCCAAGACAAAGCAGGAGTGGCTTCGGGACATGTCTCTGAATGTCCTTGAGTGGCCCAGCCAGAGCCTGGACTTAAACCCGATCGAACATCTCTGGATAGACCTAGAAAATAGCTGTGCAGAAACGCTCCCCATCCAACCTGACAGAGCTTGAGAGGATCTGCACAGAAGAATGGGAGAGACTCCCCAAATACAGAAGACTCAAGACTGTAATTGCTGCCAAAGTGCCAAAGATGCTTCAACAAAGTACTGAGTAAAGGGTCTGAATATTTATGTACATTTGATATTTCAGTTGTTAATTTTTAATAGATTAGCAACAATTTCTAAAAATCAGTTATTGCTTTGTCATTATGGGGTATTGTGTGTAGATTGATGAGGGAAAAAACTATTTAATCAATTGTAGAATAAGGCTGTAACCTAATAAAATGTGGAAAAGGTCAAGGGGTCTGAATACTTTCAAAAGGAACTGTATTTCCTTCAGATTACACAGACCCACAAAGAATTTAAAAACAAATTCAACTTTGATAAACTCCCATATCTATTGGGTGAAATACCACAATGTGCCATCACACCAGCAAGATTTGTGACCTGTTACCACAAGAAAAGGGCAACCAGTGAAGAATAAACACCAGTTGTAAATACAACTCCTATTTACGTTGATTTATTTTCCCTTTTGTACTTTAACTATTTGCACATAGTTATAACACTGCACATAGCCATAATAAGACATTTGAAATGTTATGAGTGTAAACTATTATGAGTGCAATGTATATTGTTTGTTTTAAATTTTAAATTTTAAATTTTTTAAAACTTTTGTTTATCTATTTCACTTGCTTTGGCAATGTAAACATGTGTTTCCCATGCCAATAAAGCCCTTTGAATTTAATTTAATTTAGAGAGTGAGTGAGGAGAGTAGAGAGAATGAGAGATGCAATGATAGTGAGGAAATAGGTGGTAGGAAGGCGTTATCAGTCACTCTCCTTCATGTTCTAGGCCCCATCGACTGCTCAGCACCATTGACAGTCTCTAATCTAACGCAGCAGGTAGTAGTAGCACCATGCAGGGCATCTGCATGTGCGCGTGTGCCGAAAAACACCTGGCTCTGCCACTGGAATGCTTTAGGAGCCTCCACAGCCCATTTGGGTAATCACTTCATGTGCAGGGAAAGCTGGGTAAAATGTGCTACAGATGTAGACTACAACACTATAGGACTGCCTTCTCTGTACAGTACAGTAGATCTCTCTCCTTCCTTCCTTCCTCCTCCACCTCCTTGTCTGGTCTCTCCCACTGAGTTCTACAAGGAGGAGAATTCCTCTGTGTTCCCAGCACCACCCTGCTCTTTCAAACGCACCCATAGTCTATGGGGCGCCAGCAGTCAGGGTTAGCCGTGCTGTGTCTGCATGCCGCACATGCTAGCACACCATGCTGACTTACAGCTGCCTAAATTGGTGTTCTGAGGAGAAAATAAAATTATATTGGAGATCTCCACCTGCACCAGTCCACTCCAGCTTCTCTCTCTCCCATAATCTCGGTCTCCAATTGTCTGCCTCCCTCCTGCCTATCACTCTCTTTTTGAAGCGGAACTCAAGGGGTCAGTGTTTATGTAAGACTGGTGGAGAAGCAGACAGAGACAGACAGATACAGACAGAGACAGAAAAACGGAGAGAACGAAAGAGAGTGAGAACGAGAAAGCGAGAACGAGAGAGCAAGAAGGAGAGAGGGAGAGATAAATGGAGCCAGTGCTGTTTTAATTAACTGCCAAATTGCTGCTGTCACATGTGGAGTGCCAAAATAAATGCTCAATTTCTGCACACTCTATTCCATAAATATGCTTGAAAAGCAACCAGCAGAACCAAAAGCATGCCTTCATACAATCAGGGCACCCCTAATGGATACAAACGGAGGCATTTAGGATGTCTCAAATTTCAGATTTCTTTCCAGAAAAAGTGAGATAGATATGTTTTATTAAATATCATGGGGTTTCTTCTGCACACAGGTTACTGAAAATGTGATTATTCCTCTTCCGACATGCATTTTTGAGTGTTAATGACAGTAATATATTGTTCAGACAAACACTATTTTTCCTGACACCGACCTGGTTCTGCATAATAACAGCAAATTCCATAGTGTTGTATTTCACAAAATAAAACAAGATCAAATTCAATGTCACTGACACTTCAAAAGTTGAATACTAAAATCATTCAATAATGAAAAAACATAATAATAATAATAACATAAAAACTCCTTTCATTTTGACAATTAAATGAGGGTTGTTTATTAGAGGTAGGCCTTTAATTCGTCATTAATTAAAAGTTAATTAAGCCATAGTAAGCTAATAGGCTAGCCTAATAAATAAGTAATTTAGATGTTGATATATTAATAAAACGAGAATTACAGAGATCTAAACTATTCCAAAATGCATTATCAGTTTCCAGTCATACAGAATCCACAGCAGAATAACAGCTTGGAAATTCGACATACCTGTGCATTGAAAACCTCTTATGATGAGATCCAATGAGTTGTCGGGTCTCAATTTCCCTTTTTTATAAGGGAAAATTCGTAACTTGTTTGGTTTCAAAGAACTCCTCCTACATGACACCTTCACATGCGATGAGAAAGATATATTAGATCATTACAGAGAAACAAATCATTCCTTTTGTTGTATTTTATCAGTTGGCAATTTATGTTGCCATCAAACATTTGGGCTCTCCGTGTGCAATATTTATGGCAATTCAAAAATCTGCAACTCATTTCAAATAAAATGAGAAACTAATCTTTCAAATGCAATCCGCAGATTTTTTTTTGTATAACTTTTGCTATTTCTTTCAGTCAGCGCAGTTATTTATAAGACGGATCTTGCTAGTAAATCACTCACTTAATGCAATTTCCACATAAATCCAATTTTAAGCGTCGGAAACCTTCCAACTCATTCACAATCCTGAGGTATTTGCATCCAAACCCATCTAGTGCAGGAGTCTCCGCATGCATGAAGTAGAGTTGGTCCCACCCCTCAAACACAGCCTGCGAGACGAAAAACCAGAGGTGGAGCACAGTTGGGGTGTGCTGTTTGTTTATATCAACACATCTTGGTAAATATCATTAGTTCTAATCTGTGTTGTAATGAAGCACGACAAAATACCCGTAACCTTCGGCCATCAAGCCTTGCCCAGCTGGATTGGTTTACCCTTAACGTGAGGCATTTAAATTAGGCCTTTTACGACAACTGATAGGCTACAATCTTATTTTCCGGGCCAAACGACTTTTCTAATAATATTTTTCTTCCTAAGAAGATCATATATTTTGACCTTACATTTAAATACATCATCCTCAGTGGCTGTGCATAGGTCTAGTCACTTTTACTGACAACCAGGCCTACACTAATAAGACTATTGAATCAATTTGATTATGCATATCTCTCCTTGACAGGTGTTTCCTGACAGCGCGCGAACGTGTAGTTTTGGCGAAGTGTAAGGACTGTGCAAAGAATGCAAAAGTAAGGTAGACTTTGCCCAAATCGAAATCACCATTCAAATGTTGAGTTAGCTGTTTGTTTCTTTTTTTTAGAATTGGCCATATTTGCGGTAGGCTAATATTAACTGGTAGTTGGAATTGTTAAATTAAATAGTATTGACTTGAGGTAAAACGTTTGGTTACATCAGTAGGTAGGCTATGGCATTACCATCCTATCATCCTACTAGAGTACATACAGTAACGTTACTGTATGACTTTGAGGGGCAACGTTTTCTACTCATAGCCTTTAGGCTATACAGGATACAAAAGTTGTAACTTACCGAAAGTGCTGCCTTTCCTTTATTATCTAGGATAGTAGCCAAAATGTATCGTCCATGGTGGTTGTGCATCTGTCATTTTATTTGCAGTAGCTGATAACGCTAACTCTCATTGGCAGGTGCTTGCCGCCATGTGTGTCAAAGAAGAGCACGAGAACTGGACGTGTTGGCGCCATGTTCAAACAAGGTGAAAAATGCCAAACGTTGTCTTTTATATATCGAGGTATGTTTGATTCTTTTGAAGTGTCCAGTTTTGCTGAAGTAATATTGGTTGCCAACAGTGTTGGACAAGTACCCAATTGTCATATGTGAGTAAAAGTAAAGATACCAATAGAAAATGACTAGTAAAAGTGAAAGTCACCCAGTAAAATACTACTTGAGTAAAAGTCTAAAAGTATTTGGTTTTAAATGTACTTAACTATCAAAGTAAATGTAATTGCCAAAATATACTTAAGTATCAAAAGTAAAAGCATAAATCACTTCACATTCCTTATATTAAGCAAACCAGAAGGCATGATATTCTTGTTTTATTTCATTTATGGATAGCCAGGGCACACTCCAATGTTTAGGGAATCTGCTAGATCCGAGGTAGTAGGGATGTCCAGGGATGTTCTTGAGAAGTGTGTGAATTTGACAATTTTCTTGTCTTGCTAAGCATTTGAAATGTAACGAGTACTTTTGGGTGTCAGGGAAAATGTGTGGAGTAAAAAGTACATTATTTCTTTAGGAATGTAGTCGAGTAAAAATAATCAAACATATAAATAGTAAAGTAAAGTACAGATACCCCAAAAAACGA
Source organism: Hucho hucho (assembly GCA_003317085.1). Taxonomy (NCBI): domain Eukaryota; kingdom Metazoa; phylum Chordata; class Actinopteri; order Salmoniformes; family Salmonidae; genus Hucho; species Hucho hucho. The sequence continues at coordinate 547,796 of QNTS01000518.1, read as the reverse complement.
CTTAAGTAGTACTTTAAAGTATTTTTACGTAAGTACTTTACACCACTGATTGCCAATCATTATTTTAAATGAACTGTCCTTGTCTTTAGGTAGTAAAAAAAAGGCTAGGAGGGATGGAAGCAACTGCTACATGGGCACGACTAGGACATACAGTATGACTTCAAAGAGCAAAGTTTGTTCATTTGTCTCAGTTGATAGCCTATCTGTGATTGGGAGTCCCATAGGGCGACTCACAATTGGCCCAGCGTCGTCCGGGTTTGGCCGGTGTAGGCCAACAATGTAAATAAGAATTTGTTCTTAACTGACTTGCCTATTTAAATAAAGGTTAAATAAATAAATAAAATACAATTCAAATGATCTGCCCTTTATAATATGGTCTAAAAGTACTACCTTTTCTAATGTTCAATAACTTATTTAAAACCACCTGTTTTGCATAAGGTTATAGAACTGTGACAGAAGGGACATTATTAAATGTAGGCTATACTGTGTGGGCTAGTAGGCAGAGTGGTCCTGGAGTCATAGAAAATGTTGAATAAGCCATTGAGTTTCCAAAAGGTTGCACTTACAGTTGAAGTCGGAAGTTTACATACACCTTAGCCAAATACATTTAAACTTAGTTTTTCACAATTCCTGACATTTAATCCTAGTAAAAATTGCCTGTCTTAGGTCAGTTAGATCACCACTTTATTTTAAGAATGTGAAATGTCAGAATAATAGTAGAGAGAATTATTTATTTCAGATTTTATTTCTTTCATCACATTCCCAGTGGGTCAGAAGTTTACATACACTCAATTAGTATTTGGTAGCATTGCCTTTAAATTGTTTAACTTAGGTTAAACGTTTCGGGTAGCCTTTCACAAGCTTCCCACAATAAGTTGGGTGAATTTTGGCCCATTCCTCCTGACAGAGCTCGTGTAACTGAGTCAGGTTTGTAAACCTCCTTGCTCGCACACGCTTTTTCAATTCTGCCCACAATTTTTCTATAGGATTGAGGTCAGGATTTGTGATGGCAACTCCAATACCTTGACTTTGTTGTCCTTAAGCCATTTTGACATAACTTTGGAAGTATGCTTGGGGTCATTGTCCATTTGGAAGACCCATTTGCGACCAAGCTTTAACTTCCTGACTGATGTCTTGAGATGTTGCTTCAATAAATCCACATAATTTTCCTTCCTCATGATGCCATCTATATTGTAAAGTGCACGAGCCCCTCCTGCAGCAAAGCACCCCCACAACATGATGCTCCCACCCCCGTGCTTCACGGTTGGGATGGTGTTCTTCGGCTTGCAAGCCTCCCCGTTTTTCCTCCAAACATAACGATGGTCATTATGGCCAAACAGTTCTATTTTTGTTTCATCAGACCAGAGGACATTTCTAAAAAAATTACGATTTTTGTCCCCATGTGCAGTTGCAAACCGTAGTCTGGCTTTTTTATTGCGGTTTTGGAGCAGTGGCTTCTTCCTTGCTGAGCGGCCTTTCAGGTTATGTCGATATAGGACTCATTTTACTGTGGATATAGATACTTTTGTACCTGTTTCCTCCAGCATCTTCACAAGGTCCTTTGCTGTTGTTCTGGGATTGATTTGCACTTTTTGCACCACAGTACGTTCATCTCTAGGAGACAGAACGCGTCTTCTTCCTGAGCGGTATGACGGCTGCGTGGTCCCATGCTGTTTATACTTGCGTTCTATTGTTTGTACAGATGAACGTGGTACCTTCAGGCGTTTGGAAATTGCTCCCAAGGATGAACCAGACTTGTGGAAGTCTACAATTCTTTTTCTGAAGTCTTGGCTGATTTCTTTTGATTTTCCCATGATGTCAAGCAAAGAGGAACTGAGTTTGAAGGTAGGCCTTGAAATACATCCACAGGTATACCTCCAATTGACTCAAATGATGTCAATTAGTCTATCAGAACTTCTAAAGCCATGACATAATTTTCTGGAATTTTCCAAGCTGTTTAAAGGCACAGTCAACTTAGTGTATGTAAACGTCTGACCCACTGGAATTGTGATGCAGTGAATTATAAGTGAAATAATCTGTCTGTAAACAATTGTTGGAAAAATTACTTGTGTCATGCACAAAGTAGATGTCCTAACCGACTTGCCAAAATGATTGTTTGTTAACAAGAAATTTGTGTAGTGGTTGAAAAACAAGTTTTAATGACTCCAACGTAAGTGTATGTAAACTTCCGACTTCAACTGTATTGCCATGAACAATAATTGATCCAGTCAGAGAGCAAAATAAACACAATTTCAACAGAAAAGTTGCATATTTTATATATACCTCTAAAACCCTGCTCCCTTTTAAACTAAATATGGTGTACTTCGGTCCTGTATCTCTTAACGCTCCCCACATATTTCCTTCCTACCACCTCTCCATTTTGCAGAGGGGCAAGGTCGAGAGTGTGTGCTATTCCCTAATAAGGAGCAGGAAAGTTTTCTAATGAGTTTTGGCCCACCAATCCACCTAAAAGAGATTATGTATTATTTACACCAGAACTGGCCTCATATAAACCAATCTTGCATGACATGGAATGATCATGCTTAAAGTGTTGTTTAGTAATAGGAAACTCATAGTTCCATAAATCTCTCTCTCTCTCTCTCTCTCGCTCTCCCACTCTCTTTCCCAGTGATGAATAACAGTTAGCACACTTGTTTCTCTTACTTAAGTGTTGCAGAATGTTTAGATACCAAAATTGTTTAGATACCCATCAAATCAACCAGAGTATTTGTGCCAACAGAACAAGAGAATGAGAGTGAGAGAAGATAGAGAGAAATGACAAGCATAGAAGAAATGACAAGCTTAGTAAGCTTCTGCACTGACAGTATACATTGTGTAGAAAACATAAAGAACACCTTCCAAATATTGAGTTGGTCAGTCACCTGGTCAGTCTATGTCATGGAAGTAGGAGGTATTCTTAATGTTTTGTAAATTAACATCAATCTCAAAACAGTTTCTATTTCCTCATAATCCAACAGGGGGCCATAAACAGCAATTCCTGGAGATTCTTCAGATCAGTGATCCTTGTAAACTGTGACACTTTGGCGAGAGGTTCCCAGTCTCCTTTTCGTTGGGGCTCAAACCACAATATGTGAGACAACTTACAGTTTATAAATCGCTTTGGTACTATTTTCACAAGTATGTGGTGATTTTTTTTACTCTTAGTACAAAACTCCAAACTGGAAACACTTGTAACACAGCCAGTCTTACATTCAAAACCTTTCATTGTGCATTCATTTTGTTTGTAGACATCTTTCACCACACAACCATTGATCCAAAATATAAGTTTACGGTGAAGTATAATGAGTACATTGGTTTAATCACCAAAACACAACCTAATGATATCTTCTCAATGTAGTTTTTTAACAACCAGTTAATCCAATAGCAAAAAATGTAAGATATGTTTAAGAATTGCGCTTTGAATGTCTTATGCTACTGTACTGTAAATGACAGTACATTACACTGTTTTCACATTAGGCAATATACTTACAATACCCATTAAAATGGACCCTGAAGGAGGGTGGTACACTCATAGGAACTGTCTTGAGCATTTGGCATTAGGTTCTCATCGAAATTGCGGTAAATATCCTCATTGTTCATGCACCTGGGGAAAAACCTTTTGGCATGGCGAATCCAAGCCCAACATAGGTCTGGATTGAAATCATTTCATGCCTCGTTGATGGCCTGAAGGAGGATGGTCCAATCATGGGGATGGCAATCAATCAATCAATCAAATGTATTTGTAAAGCCCTTTTAACATCAACAGTTGTCACAAAGTGTTTATACAGAAACCGAGCTTAAAACCCCAGAGAGCAAGCAATCGGATATAGAATCGTGTATTGTAATTTACAGTATTGTTTTGTACTTATGTATCGTAGTGGTCCTGTATGTGGCTCAGTTCATAAGAGCATGTCACTAGCAACACCAGAGTTGCGGGTTTGATTCCCACTGGGATCACATACCAAAATATGTGTACTGTTGTCACTTTGGATAAAAGTCTCTGCTCCGTAAATGCCATATATTACGGTATTACAGTACTGTATTGGCCAATGCAATTTTAGTAAAACATGTTTACTGAATATAGGGGATGCATTTCTTTCTTGTTTTGGACTTCCTGGATTATTTGTGTATTGGTATTATATTATATTGATATTGTATTACTGCACTGTAGTAGCAAGAAACAAAAGCATTTAGCTGCACCTGTTTTAACATTTGCTAATCTGTGTACGCGACTAATATACTTTGATTTGATTTGTTACATACAGTACATCTCTGATCTTGTCAATATCAAATGTTTAAAACATGTACTGTTAAGTAAAATCATAATAGTCATCATAGTAGTACGTTGGAGTATATATCATTTGTTATGTTTCTACTTTACAGGCATACCTTTTCACTATGTAGTTCTCAAAATCTGTAATAGACAAACAAGTTTACTTGTAAAATATACAATTCAGTAATAAGCATGGAGAGATCCAATAAGGGGAGCAGTCTTTGAAGAAGGCGAACAGAGGTTATTTAACTTCTTATAAGGCAAAAACGGTCTCAGTTAAAAAATATGAATTTTCCTTTAATATTGTTTTGTATAAGAACTGCACACAGTAATGACTCTTGCAGAAGCAAGTCTGAAGAGAGTGTCCTTTTCTCCTCTAGTTTTCCTCCGTGGACCAGGCTGTTCTTTTCAGTCAGTTATGAGGAAATTAATCATCTGTGATTGCTGAAATCCACCCCCACAGGTGTTTAATCCAATGCTTTCTGAAAAAAGAGTGTTGTCACCCACATTATTTATTCAAAGGGGAGCAACAGTGGCCGATATTATGTTGAGGAACATATGGTTGTCCTACAGCATGAGTTTGCATATTAATGGTATTCACAGTTGCTGTAAGATAGTAGTGACCCTTCATGTTGTCTGAGAGAAGACTGGAGTTCAAAAGCTGAACTGATGCCAAACAGAATAAAAGAGGCCTTACACAAAACATTAAAGGTGCATTATGCAGAAATCGCTCCGCCATTTCCTGGTTGCTTAAATTCTAATAGTTCACTTAATTTCAGTCAATATGACAAAACAAGCAATGTATAGTGTAGAGAATCATTGTAGGCCAGCATCCCGGAGTCGCCTCTTCACTGTTGACGTTGAGACTGGTGTTTTGAGGGTACTATTTAATGAAGCTGCCAGTTGAGGACTTGTGAGGCGTCTGTTTCTCAAACTAGACACTCTAATGTCCTCTTGCTCAGTTGTGCACCGGGGCCTCCCACTCCTCTTTCTATTCTGGTTAGAGCCAGTTTGTGCTGTTTTGTGAAGGGAGTAGTACACAGCATTGTACGAGATCTTCAGTTTCTTGGCAATTTCTCGCATGGAATAGCTTTCATTTCTCAGAACAAGAATAGACTGATGAGTTTCATAAGAAAGTTCTTTGTTTCTGGCCATTTTGAGCCTGTAAGTGAACCCACAAATGCTGATGCTCCAGATACTCAACTAGTCTAAAGAAGGCCAGTTTTATTGCTTCTTTAATGAGCACAACAGTTTTCAGCTGTGCTAACATAATTGCAAAAGGGTTTTCTAATGATCAATTAGCCTTTTTAAAATGATAAACTTAGATTAGCTAACACAACGTGCCATTGGAACACAGGTGTGATGGTTGCTGATAATGGCCTCTGTACGCCTATGTAGATACAGTGAGGGAAAAAAGTATTTCATCCCCTGCTGATTTTGTACGTTTGCCCACTGACAAAGAAATTATCAGTCTATAATTTTTATGGTAGGTTTATTTGAACAGTGAGAGACAGAATAACAACAAAAAAATCCAGAAAAACGCATGTGAAAAATGTTATAAATTGATTTGCATTTTAATGAGGGAAATAAGTATTTGACCCCCTCTCAATCAGAAAGATTTCTGGCTCCCAGGTGTCTTTTATACAGGTAACGAGCTGAGATTAGGAGCACACTCTTAAAGGGAGTGCTCCTAATCTTAGTTTGTTACCTGTATAAAAGACACCTGTCCACAGAAGCAATCAATCAATCAGATTCCAAACTCTCCACCATGGCCAAGCCCAAAGAGCTCTCCAAGGATGTCAGGGACAAGATTGTAGACCTACTCAAGGCTGGAATGGGCTACAAGACCATCGCCAAGCNTATGACCCCAAGAACACCATCCCCACCGTCAAACATGGATGTGGAAACATTATGCTTTGGGGGTGTTTTTCTGCTAAGGGGACAGGACAACTTCACTGCATCAAAGGGACGATGGACAGGGCCATGTACAGTCAAATCTTGGGTGAGAACCTCCTTCCCTCAGCCAGAGCATTGAAAATGGGTCGTGGATGGGTATTCCAGAATGACAATGACCCAAAACACACGGCCAAGGCAACAAAGGAGTGGCTCAAGAAGAAGCACATTAAGGTCCTGGAGTGGCCTAGCCAGTCTCCAGACCTTAATCCCATAGAAAATCTGTGGAGGGAGCTGAAGGTTCGAGTTGCCAAACGTCAGCCTCGAAACCTTAATGACTTGGAGAAGATCTGCAAAGAGGAGTGGGACAAAATCCCTCCTGAGATGTGTGCAAACCTGGTGGCCAACTACAAGAAACGTCTGACCTCTGTGATTGCCAACAAGGGTTTTGCCACCAAGTACAAAGTCATGTTTTGCAGAGGGGTCAAATACTTATTTCCCTTATTAAAATGCAAATCAATTTATAACATTTTTCACATGCGTTTTTCTGGATTTTTTTGTTGTTATTCTGTCTCTCACTGTTAAAATAAACCTACCATAAAAATTATAGACTGATAATTTCTTTGTCAGTGGGCAAACGTACAAAATCAGCAGGGGATCAAATACTTTTTTCCCTCACTGTATTCCATAAAAAATTAGCTGTTTCCAACTACAATAGTCATTTACAATATTAACAATATCTACATTGTATTTCTGATCAATATGATGTTATTTTAATGGACGAAAAAATTGCTTTTCTTTAAAAAATAAGGACATTTCTAAGTGACCCCAAACCTTTGAACGGTAGTGTATATAGACAGCATGGGGCACCCTCATGTTCTGTTTTACAGCATAATAGCCACGCTTTAATGTTGTACTTTCTTTACTGTTGTTCTATTAAACGTCTACATTTGGAAAACGAGAACTCTGTACACATTCCAAAGCACAAGTTGGGGGCAAATTCTTATTAGGAGCCTTTGGAGAATTTTTTAAAGATTCTTCAATTTACATACATTTGGTCCTAAAAGGCATGACTATGGCTTTTTGGACCTTCTTTACAAGTCGATAGATTTTAGTTTGCCTGTTTTTGTAATAGGTGAATCTTTAATGTACAAAAGCATACATATTGACACTGTATAGCAGAGCACTAGTAACAAACAACCATCTTGATCAGCTTCTTATTGTTTTTTCGACATATTCAAAGCCAACTTTTCATTTTACTATAATTTGGCACCTTCTATGTCAAATTGTAACATGTCAAAGATTAGAATTGTCACGTCCAGGCCTGAGAAGACAGGCTGGTGTGTTTAGTTTTGTTTTTGGTGTAGGGTTTTTCATGTTCTAGGTGATATATTTCTATGTTGGGGTAATGGTTCCCAATTAGAGGCAGCTGTGTGTCGTTGTCTCTAATTGGGAACCATATATATGTTTGGGGTTTTCTATTAGGTTTTGTAGGTTATTGTTTGAGCATAGCTTTGTTTGTGTCATTTGTTATGTTTCAACTTTACGATCTTCGTTTTCGTTCGTTTTGTTGTTTTTGTCCCAGTTACGTTATTCAATAAAGAATGTATACTGGAAGCATCGCTGCGTCTTGGTCTGTCACTTCCGAAGATCGTGACAAGAATAAGTTAATGCCATCATTTGAACCCACCAACCCGGATGTCTATAGATTATTGATGTGACCACAGTGTTTTTATTGAACACTAAATTTGGTTGCCACACAGTCTCTATAAGCCATATATTTAACATTATAACAGAAAAAGAGAGCAAATAACAAGCAGCACAAACCATGTGTGATGGGGCCAGTTTGACCGGAGATCCCTAAGCACTTTCTAAGTCGCTGTTAACGATCGTAATGGTTGTTTAGTCATACGCACATCCACTGCAATCCCTCTCGAAGTAGAAGTGCCACATATCCGTCTGCCTGCCAAGAGACGTCCTGAGGGAGCCCTAAAACCAAGTCAGACAGTCTTTTTGGTGTCAGATATGATATTTTTATGCATGCAAATATTACAAAATAGACTTTATTAAGGTCATAATTTCTGTCATAGTCTATCAGCCAACGGTAGTTAAGGTCATCGTAATACCTCCTGGGTAGAGTGCAGCAGAGCCAGTTTAACGAGTGGCCTGGGGATTAATGATGCCTAGTTTATGACTCCAAAATCGGACTGTTCGGAACAGCGGGACGTGAATGTCAAAATAAAATATATCAATGTGCTTCAAATCCATCACACACAAAGGAAAATAATATCAACTTAAGTTGCCAAAAAGAGGAGAAAAAAAAATGAAATGAAATAAAGCACAGTCCCTGTTGTTCACCACGTAATAGCAAAAACATGCCTAGTTCCTAATGCAGAATATAAGAATAGCCATTCGCAGACTACTGTACTAACATAAGTACTTTAACCTTTTGGGCATGGACAAAGCCTTGCTTGATCATGAGCACTTCAAAAATAATAGATGGGACTGGCTGGGAATAATTGTTGATACTGTAGATGGATAAATGTTCTCCTGGCTGCAGTTAAGTTGACATTTTTGCCCAAAAAACTGAAAACAGAGGGGGTTGTTTTACATACTCTGTTCATATGAGATGTTGCTCAATAAGTCAGAACATCCCAAGTTTATGTTTTTTGCAATTGTATTCAGCAGTTAACAATCTAGATGGAAGTCAATATAATTGTGAGGTTTTTATTTGGGTGGGGGAAAAGCGTGTTTTTGGATAAAGTCTTTACTTAAAAGTCTCATTCTTGTTTGTCTTTTTTTTTATCTCAGTTAGGCACACTTACTACACTTGCAGCCACTTTAAATTTGCTTAAGGACCTCTGAAATGAGTCATGTGCTTTTCCACTGCCGCATGCAATGAACACACAGCTCTCATTCAATCAGACACAAACTGGGCTTTCAACTCCCCACTGTAGGACACATCACACCTACTGCTGCTGGAGCTTAGAGGGTTTGTATTGTCTGGGAAATATTTCAAACTGCGACAAAGACAGCTTGGATAGAAATCGTAGACAATGCACGAGGCAATTTATTGAGAATGGGGACCAATAAAGCATACGTAATGCAAACATGCACGTCTCTTCAAAAGTCTAATCCTAGCTCACACTTCTTGCCAACCCTGTTCAATATCCAACTAGCTCATTCATCCACATGATGAGTGTATGCTTGACTGAATACATTATTTAACTCCTTCAGGAGCTGCTACCATTTTGCCATAGTGCCTTGCCTTAGCCTCCAACGTGGCACATGAGTTTGACAGGTTTACCCACGTGTGATGTTTTTCTGCATTTGGCTGGCAAAGTGTTAAATGTATGCCCTGCATGAATTTAGGTCCCTTACAGTCTGCTTCCCAAGAGATAAACATTATTTTGTCAGTAATCAATTGTTTGCTTATGTCTCCTATTTACAGACAAAACTACATCTGAGGCTTACTGTGAAGCTAGCTAGCTATCTGCCCAGTCATCTGTGCAGAAATCTTCATGACCCCATGTCATCATATCCAGAGTGCACACAAACTGTAGCTCAGTTGCCATGCTCACTATGAATTACACAGATGCAGTGCTGATCTGGCTGGATTAGACACTAATGGATGGCTTAACCTCTACACCATGCACTAGCATTGCCTTGGGGTTTGTAGGAGGGAAGGATCTCGTTGGCACAATACAGCCTATTTACACCGCTCGCTATTTCAAAGATAGGTGTGATTGTGAAGGGCAGATGCTGGCTATTGTGTGGATTGGATATTTAAAATAAAAAAAGTAATGAGCATGTAATCAGTTGGGTTTCAGTGATGGATTTGTTTATACATGACTAGATAGATTTGATTAAACAAATTCAAACATTGATCAGTGACTATGGCAGAGTTTCATTCACACTGCGTGTAAATTACCTTTAAAAGTATGTTATAGTGAGCTGCTCTATAGCTCACCTCAGATTAAACCCAGCCTAGGTGTATTGAAGCAGACAGGTCCACTGTGAGTCAGAGATGCCAACGCAGTTCCTGCATATCTGATTTACCTAGAGATAGAAATAGACCCAGGCTACTGGTGTTTTAGCCGTAATAATGATTGAGATATCCATCTGATTGAATCTCTGAATGTCTCTCCAGTGAGTCCATAAAATGCCTTTGTATTAGAGCTGAGCACTAGATCAGTTTGGCTGCAGTATCATTGGTTTATTTTTCCCCTTCTCGACTCCTAGGCTGTCTGTTTATCTTCATGAGTACCCGCATAATTACATGTCGGTGTCAATGCCGGTGTGTATAGCTGGTGCAGAAGTCAGGCACAGGAAAGCAGACATGAGCGAACAACGTATTTTAATAAAATACAGAAAAGGAATAACAAATCCAACGTGCCCTTAAAAACACACGGGCGAATATATCCAGCCATATAACTCGGCAAAGAAAACAACAAACAATCACGCACACAAAACATGGGGAAAACAGAGGGTTAAATAATGAACATGTAATTTGGGAATTGAAACCAGGTGTGTAAAACAAAGATGAAACAAATGGAACATGAAAAATGGATCGGCGATGGCTAGAAGGCCGGTGACGTTGACCGTATACCGTATACCCCGGAGTGGTACAGGAATGGTATGGAAATCTTGTTACATATACTCCCTCTCTGGCCTCTAGGTCACCAGACTGCTGATTATTACCACCAGCGCTTATTGACACTCACCTGGACTCCATCACCTCCTCGATTACCTGCCCTATTTATGTCACTCCCTGGTTCCTTCCCCTGGCGTTATGGTTTCTGTTTCATGTCTGTGTGCTGTTCGTGTTTCTTGTTTTCTATTATGTTCCGTTTATTTATTAAATTTATTTATTTATTTATTTCACTCCCTGAACTTGCTTCCCGACTCTGGATACCACTCAACCTTACCGTAGAGTATATTATATTTAACAATATACAGAAACATTTGCCAAATCCAACATTTAATATTTTCAATATTCATGTTTATTTTTCAATATTTATAAATGAAAGTAATGTTTTCACTTAATCAAAATACCACTCATATTACAGAGAAAGAGGTAAAGCTTCATATGATACACATTTTTGCTTTGTAGTATCTTCAAATTAAACATTATGGAGTCTTAAAGAGGCTTGGTTAAGGCCAAAATTTGATTAATTATTTCTCAATTATGCTTTTAGATACAAATGTCAACAATCATTCCTCCAAAGGACTATTCTACAGATTCCATTTTGTGAAAATCCCCCAAATCATGGTCTTTTTTATGGTTTTCATGAGGAATCACTCTGTAACCACCTGCGATGAACACAGGTCCACACCGTAATTTATCATGCCAATTTATTCATTTATATTGAGAACACTCAAATAAAAGCTATCCTGTCATCTGAAAAGATGTATGTGCAACACAAGAATGTTATGGGAAGCTTTTCTTTGAAACTCTTCCCACTGCTTAAAACTAACGATTGATCACACTGGAAACAATGTGCCCATAACATTTGCAGCTGCCAACATGTGTTTGCCATATTGGTCCTCATAAGAACAGGCAGAATATCACCTTAATTTCATGCGTCTGTGCCAGTCGTTTCGTCATAAGGATGTAGCAAGCGGACTATCCTATACCACCAACAGACAAAATTGTGCCAGAGATGCTAAATAGGTATGATACCTTCTACAGAAATCTACAGTCTCTCACAGGTAATCAATTCAGTTCAATAGGTTTTGGCAAACTCCACACACTTCTCTGCCGAAACGCATGTGATCTGTCTCTCACACTAATCACCTGAGTTCTCTTTGTCTGTTAAAATCCCCAGCGTGGGAAAATGTCATCTTTGTGTTATTGTGATGTATACGATCACTCTTCTCCTTAACAAATACCTAGGTGTCTGGCTAGACTGTAAACTCTCCTTCCAGACTCACATTAAACATCTCCAACCCAAAATCAAATCTAGAATCGGCTTTCTATTTCGCAACAAAGCCTCCTTCACTCACGCCGCCAAACTTGCCCTAGTAAAACTGACTATCCTACCGATCCTCGACTTCGGCGATGTCATCTACAAAACAGCTTCCAATACTCTACTCAGCAAACTGGATGCAGTCTATCACAGTGCCATCCGCTTTGTCACCAAAGCCCCTTATACCACCCACCACTGCGACCTGTATGCTCTAGTCGGCTGGCCCTCGCTACATACTCGTCGCCAGACCCACTGGCTCCAGGTCATCTACAAGTCCCTGCTAGGTAAAGCCCCGCCTTATCTCAGCTCGCTGGTAACCATAGCAGCACCCACCCGTAGCACGCGCTCCAGCAGGTATATCTCACTGGTCACCCCCAAAGCCAATTCCTCCTTTGGCCGCCTTTCCTTCCAGTTCTCTGCTGCCAATGACTGGAACGAACTACAAAAATCACTGAAACTGGAGACACTTATCTCCCTCACTAGCTTTAAGCACCAGCTGTCAGAGCAGCTCACAGATCACTGCACCTGTACATAGCCCATCTGTTAATAGCCCAACCAACTACCTCATCCCCTACCGTATTCATTTATTTATCTTGCTCCTTTGCACCCCAGTATTT
>QNTS01000518.1:505379-524101 GCA_003317085.1 Hucho hucho | reverse complement strand
GTTTTCAATAGGGTTTTGTGGGTCATTGTTTGAATTAGTATGTTTAGTGGTGTGTGCACTTTTAGCCACACCGGTGTTACGATCTTTATTTGTTTATTGTTTTCCCAGTTACGTAAAATAAAGAATGTATACTGGATACCTCGCTGCGCCTTGGTCTGTCACTCAAGAAGATCGTGACAGAATGACCCACCAAAACAGGACCAAGCAGCGAGAGAACCGGGAGTTCTGGACCTGGGAGGAAATTCTGGATGGAAAGGGACCCTGGACCCAGCCTGGGGAGTATCGCCGTCCAAAGGAGGAGTTGGAAGCAGCGAAGGCTGAGCGGCGATATTATGAGAAGTATGGTGTATGGACACCCGATCGGGAGAAATATGCTGGAACACGCCCTGGCGAGGAAGCCAGAGAGGCAGCTGATTGTCGTTACCTCTAATTGGGAACCATATATATGTTTGTGGTTTTCAATAGGGTTTTGTGGGTCATTGTTTGAATTAGTATGTTTAGTGGTGTGTGCACTTTTAGCCACACCGGTGTTACGATCTTTATTTGTTTATTGTTTTCCCAGTTACGTAAAATAAAGTATGTATACTGGATACCTCGCTGCGCCTTGGTCTGTCACTCAAGAAGATCGTGACACTTATATAAAATCTCAAAAGCTTTTAGATTTTATTCATGATTTGTTTTAAAAGGGAAATGTACGAAACCTAAGCTGAAGCATTAAATGCGTTGAACCATCATAATTGCTGTATATTGAAAAAGATCCACCTTGCGTCAATTAAGGTAAAAAAAATTTATGGCCCTCCTAAACTGCGTCTGTGCCACACCTTGGCCACTCCATAAAACATTTTCTGGACACGCCACTGAAAATGAGCCCAAAAAGTAGATGAGTTAAGCCCATTGGACCAGGTTGTAGTGTCTGTGCAATGTCAACACGGGCCCAGGTTAGTTGGACTTCCCTTCATGCGTGGCTCTGTTTGAACTCTTCACCACACAGGCGATGTCTGAGAGAGGGGCTTTTCAGAGGATCAGACTGGGAATCTTAACGCTTGTCAGGTGTGTCGGAAAACAGCTCTGGTCTGATAAATATTTATAGGGCTAAACCAATGTGGCATGGAATCTGAATGCCAGAGGGAGAAAAAATAGAGTAAAGCAGAAACAGTGAAAGACAACATTTACCCTTAAGTTATTTAAATGATTGTTTTAACTGAAGGTGTATTCCATGAGCAGGGTGTCTATATTAGGACTCAACTTCTATGAATGTGTTACTATGTCCTAATATGGACACTGTATACACCTGTCTTTGTCACAGATACTGTGGAAATATCCTTTGTAGCCCAAGGGAATGGCAGATAGAGAATAATAGTGATACAACCCTTGTCATTTGCAACACTTTTAAGATATTAATTTAAGCAAGACCCCCTACACTGAGATCCTAGTCAACTTTGCTTGTAGTCAGTATCCCGCAGAACCGATGCTCTCCAAATAGTTATTGCCTTTGATAAAATGTGTTTATGAACTGTTTATTCCCTCAACTAGTTTTAATTCATGTGCTGGCATTGGAATTTACCCTGGCAAGCGACATCTCTCCACTATGTGCCCTGATCTCATATATTGACTGTCTAGCATCTCCCTACTCTGATTCCCTCCAAGAGAGAAACACTGCTTGTGGTTTTATGTTCACATAATATCTCTTTGGCCAGACAAAGAGACCCTTGGCGCTCCCCCAAGGGTGTAGTTCATGTCATGTGTCTAAGTTATTTCATTATTACGGGATCCATGGCAAACTCAGAGGTATTATGAGAAGACTGACTGAAACAAAATAAAGAAACTCGCATGTGCAAATTTCATTGCATCGGCATCGCTTTCAGATCTTATTAGATAATTAGATCAAAATGAGAAGAGATTTGAAATAGTCCATGTGAACCACAGCGCAGACATAAATGCTTTTGATACTTCAAAAATAACCAATTAGTTTTCCACTCTCATACTGTATTATGTTCCCTGTCATCAAGACAGGCAGTAACAAGACATTGTTCTATAAACATATTTTGATTGGCTATGATACATGGATAGTGCTGCAATGATTAAGTTATGGACTACTTAACGTTTCCAAAGTGCAGTTATTACAACGGTATGGTCTGCCAGTTCAAACTAAAGTAGTTTAAAATGGGAGTTGCAAACAACACCGTATCTTTCACTGGGAATTAACTTTGTAACTGCCCTCCATTTTAGAAAATGAAAGGCCAATGGATTGATTACAGGTGGCATTTACTTATGTGACAAGTAGAAAAGAGTAAGTGTACTAGGTAAACACTGCATAGTAGGAACTCAATAACCTGTAACAACCTCATCATGGATTCTACGCCCCAAATAATGTTGGTTGAACAACCCTGTCAAACTAGTAAGCTTGCATCCCCAAACGTTGCAAAAAGTCCTCAAATTGCTTCAGCTCAGGGACCCAGAAGCTATGCGAGGAGTCACCAGCATTAATATTGTATCCATTCATGTGTAAATTAACCTGCTGTCCAAACAACTGTAAGCCAACTGTGGATAATTATTTCACTCTCAGTGATTTTGATTTTGAGAAGTTGACAATCGTCTTCCACGGCTATATTTTAATGGCCCGCCGTGACACATAAGGGAGAGTGATTGATTAAAGTTGCAAATATTCAGATATTAATTGTCCGAGACATCTGTTAAAAAACAAAGCACTAAACAATGTTCACTCTCTCTTCTCTCTCTCTCTCTCCCTTCTCCCTCGCCCCGCATGGTGCATGGATTCGACAACAGCCAACCGATGCTGCTCTCCTCTGACCAACGTTGTTTATGTTTTGCCTGAGCATAATTCTCATCCCAGACAGATGTTCTGGCCTGGGTGTTAATCACAGGTAATGTCCTCCGTGGTGTAAAGGAGCCCTGACCCTCTATTCAATCTTTCCCAATCTCCCTCCCCCCCTCTCTCCCTCCCTTCTCTGGAGCAATGGCTCTTGTGTTTTTCTCATTGGAAGGCTAGTGAGTTCATCAACACGTACTGCAGACAGGAGCCCTCAAGCAACGATGCTGACTGTGCTAAACGTTTGGATGGGCACTTAGGTTCTCAATTCATATTTTTTGCGTGAATTATTAAAACATGTATCTGGGATGAATTGTCTGGTATACTATTTTCTCTATATTGTGGCCTTCCAAACTGAGAATATCCAGGTAAGGTAACTTAGTCTGCATATACAGTGGGGAGAACAAGTGATCCACCGATTTTGCAGGTTTTCCCACTTACAAAGCATGTAGAAGTCTGTAATTTTCATCATAGGTACTCTTCAACTGTGAGTGACGGAATCTAAAACAAAAATCCTGAAAATCACATTGTATGATTTTTAAGTAATTAATTTGCATTTTATTGCATGACATAAGTATTTGATACATCAGAAAAGCAGAACTTAATATTTGGTACAGAAACCTTTGTTTGCAATTACAGAGATCATACGTTTCCTGTAGTTCTTGACCAGGTTTGCACACACTGCAGCAGGGATTTTGGCCCACTCCTCCATACAGACCTTCTCCAGATCCTTCAGGTTTCGGGGCTGTCGCTGGGCAATAGGTACTTTCAGCTCCCTCCAAAGATTTTCTAGATTGACCGTCATCTTGAACTTCTTCCATTTTCTAATAATTGCGCCAACAGTTGTTGCCTTCTCACCAAGCTGCTTGCCTATTGTCCTGTAGCCCATCCCAGCCTTGTGCAGGTCTACAATTTTATCCCTGATGTCCTTACACAGCTCTCTGGTCTTGGCCATTGTGGAGAGGTTGGAGTCTGTTTGATTGAGTGTGTGGACAGGTGTCTTTTATAAAGGTAACGAGTTCAAACTGGTGCAGTTAATACAGGTAATGAGTGGAGAACAGGAGGGCTTCTTAAAGAAAAACGAACAGGTCTGTGAGAGCCGGAATTCTTACTGGTTGGTAGGTGATCAAATACTTATGTCATGCAATAAAATGCAAATTAATTANCTGGTATACTATTTTCTCTATATTGTGGCCTTCCAAACTGAGAATATCCAGGTAAGGTAACTTAGTCTGCATATACAGTGGGGAGAACAAGTGATCCACCGATTTTGCAGGTTTTCCCACTTACAAAGCATGTAGAAGTCTGTAATTTTCATCATAGGTACTCTTCAACTGTGAGTGACGGAATCTAAAACAAAAATCCTGAAAATCACATTGTATGATTTTTAAGTAATTAATTTGCATTTTATTGCATGACATAAGTATTTGATACATCAGAAAAGCAGAACTTAATATTTGGTACAGAAACCTTTGTTTGCAATTACAGAGATCATACGTTTCCTGTAGTTCTTGACCAGGTTTGCACACACTGCAGCAGGGATTTTGGCCCACTCCTCCATACAGACCTTCTCCAGATCCTTCAGGTTTCGGGGCTGTCGCTGGGCAATAGGTACTTTCAGCTCCCTCCAAAGATTTTCTAGATTGACCGTCATCTTGAACTTCTTCCATTTTCTAATAATTGCGCCAACAGTTGTTGCCTTCTCACCAAGCTGCTTGCCTATTGTCCTGTAGCCCATCCCAGCCTTGTGCAGGTCTACAATTTTATCCCTGATGTCCTTACACAGCTCTCTGGTCTTGGCCATTGTGGAGAGGTTGGAGTCTGTTTGATTGAGTGTGTGGACAGGTGTCTTTTATAAAGGTAACGAGTTCAAACTGGTGCAGTTAATACAGGTAATGAGTGGAGAACAGGAGGGCTTCTTAAAGAAAAACGAACAGGTCTGTGAGAGCCGGAATTCTTACTGGTTGGTAGGTGATCAAATACTTATGTCATGCAATAAAATGCAAATTAATTATTTAAAAATCATACAATGTGATTTTCTGGATTTTTGTTTTAGATTCCGTCTATCACAGTTGAAGTGTACCTATGATAAAAATTACAGACCTCTACATGCTTTGTAAGTAGGAAAACCTGCAAAATCGGGCAGTGTATCAAATACTTGTTCTCCCCACTGTATTTACCTTAGTGTGAACAACGGTCTCATGTCAAAATAGTCACATTTTAACCATTGTTGTTATATGTCACCCAAGCTGACATATTAGTTATACAGTATGTCACTAAAATGACATTCGTTATGGCTGGTCATTTGTTATTTTTGCCATATAGTTTTTGCCATTCATTTAAAATAAGAAGTGGCTATAATAATAATTAGTTTTTTCTGACACCTGTTTGCGGGAATGTTGCATGAATTGAACACGGCAGGTGTTCATGATGAACCTGTCAAATCCCTGTATTTAGGCAGATCTCCTGCTCTTGTAATTTACATTCTTGGTGAGTTTTTTCAATTATATTTTTATTGTCGTCTCATTTTATGCGTAGCTACCACAATAACTCCACATGCAAATTTTTGTTTCCATGGTTTCAAGAACATTATGTTTTCATCACGCTTTCCATTCACTTTGTTCACAGATTTGTAATGATTTGCTTCTTACACTGTACAAGGCTACTCTTTCAATTGAAGTGCCGGTTGTTACTACTCTATCTATATTTATGCAAATACTGTGTGTGCAGTGTCTGTCTACGTTTTATATCTTGATGAGCCTCCCTGACATCTTTCACACATATTGAATATTACTGTTTTCTCACATACACAGCCTAAAATATATGCCTGGGTTTGTTGGATGATATTGGCTTTAGATCACATTGCTGTAGCCTACAGACTGTATATGATTCATTAAGAGCAGAAGACGCCTGTCTGCAGTTATTTAGACAAATTTAGATATTTATTATTTTGCAGAATCATTAGTAGCACAGAGCCATAGATATTGCTCACAATCTCTTTGGCTCTGAAATAACCATACCATGTCATTGTGTGAGCATTATCTGTTCTTGATTGAACATACTGTACTAGTATACATTTTAAATGAAAAATCATACACTGAACTTACGTTAAGGCAGGTATGATGTGTGGTCCTTCACTATAATATATTATATCTAAAAAAAGATTGATATGTTAATAGAAAATGTAGTATTTCGTGGTATTCTATTTTGATAATGTGCATCAATAAAGCCATGGGTAATTGTGTTATTACGTAAAACTCCAAGGGAGCGCATTGCTCATCTTCTCCCCTCTTAATATACAATGGGATCTATCCAGGAAGAAATTATTGGGCAAACTAATGGTCATAGTTGTTGCTGCGTTTACCCTCATTCTTCAACCTAATTCAATTATGAAACATCACAACAAATCCCTTAAACAACTGCAAATAATAGCAAGTCTATGCCAATAAAAAACCCAACACTTATCACAGTACAGGGAGGCAAGGAAAATGTCAACTCCCTGAACTCTTCATCCCTTAGTCATAGCGACTAGGCTAACCTTATGGCTGTCACACACTACTACACTATATCCCCATTGTGTCATTTCTCATGTACAGTAGCCTGCATGACCTCTGAGACATTTAAGGAATATAACCAAGGGCAGCACCTTCTTAGAGATTCTAGGTAAATGATCAGTGATTTTGTTTAGCCTATTTAAAAGACGATTCCATCCCTATAAGACACCTGCTGCTATTGTAATTTGGACAGATTTTAAAGGTAGACTCAGCAAGATGACGAAGATGCACAAAGTAAACAGCAGTAACAACAACAGGTCAATTTCTACAACAACTAAGGGTGAGGCTAAACTTCTCTGCTGTTTTGGTCCTGTAGCTACCATGTTGTAGCAGCGTGACCCCGAACCCGTGCACATGCGCAGATAATCTGGACTGTGTGAGAGCAAAGTCTTGCATCGCGCTCATCGCAATATCTGCAGTGCTGCTCATGGCAAAAGCATAACGCTGAGTCTACCTTTCATACTTACAAAACATTGTTTTGACTAGAGATAAACACAGACAAACTTAGAAGCAGAGGCAGAACAAACGGAAGAGGGACAAAAACGAGAAGGGAGGGGGAAACAGATTTGGTTTGAAAATCGGATTTTATTTGAAATTCCCAACGACCCGGCCCCGGCGATGTCAGAGCAAGGACATTAGATTGCTTCGCGTGACTTTGTGAAATTGCCTTAAATTATATAAGCTCCCAACTGTCTGTTAGCTTGAATGGCAACCAAAAGCCACAGGTTTGATGCTCGCCATGGGTTTTTGGGGAGGCATTTCTGGGAGAGATGTTCTGATTGGGTTTGAACCGTGAGTTTGGGAACATTGAGGCCAGAACTCAGATGTCAGATTTGGTTTCTGATTTGTGGGAAGACACCCTCAGCTGCCAACGCTTTAGACGAGAAACACTGGATTCAAAAGTGATCTTTGACTGTGATAGACATGAAAGGAGACATCCCGTTACGAAATCAAAACACCATATTACGAAGGACATTTTTATTAAAATCAGCTTTTCTTCCATTTATGGTCCATGTTTGGTTGTCTCTCCCAGAGTATCTTCAAGAGGGTCTAAGTAATACCGACGTTTCTAAATATTTTGACATTTGAAGAATCTGCACGTAATCTATCCAAGATAACGTCACCATATTTTGTTTCTTTGACCCTTCTGACTTTATAACAATCATACAATTTATTTTTATTTTTGAAAGTAAACATGCCTTACCAGGTGTTTGAAGAAATGTGAGAATCCACTTGGTAAACTGATTGTATTGGCTGCCATAAAATTATAATCCTCTTCAAATTGCTTAAAGGTGGTAGTTCACCTAAATTACCTTGTCCATAGACTGCCATTTAGTAATTTGTGTGAACTATCCATTTAATCTCACAATACAGCGCATTATACAGTGCGCATGTCTATCTGAGCAGACTGTTATGTTGACAGTAATATCATCACATGTGATTCCTCAAATGTTCTGCAATATTTCAGCAGTTTCAAAGAAGAGTGGGACACTTGTTCGTTCTATGTTAAATGGTAGCATAACTGCACCAGATGTTGACTAATTGCAGTCCAGAGAGGGTCCAGCCAGAGTTTACAATTCTGTAGCACGCGGACAATGAGCTGTGTTATTTCACAGCTATTAACACTGTTTATTGTTCTCAAAGATGAACTCTGAAGGCATGCAGTGCTTTGAAGTCAGCTGCGGAGCATGTTTCGCACATTTCCACTTATCATCAAATCATTAAAAAGCTGTTGACACTCAATAACTCATTAGTAGCTCATCCATATAGGGATAGAATGTGGCCATTCACTATCAAAGCCCTGATGTCTGCACAATCCCACAATGGCAACTCAATCAGAAGCTAACCATTCCTGATAGATCACACAATGTAAAACTAGCAAATG
Organism: Hucho hucho; assembly: GCA_003317085.1. Classification (NCBI taxonomy): domain Eukaryota; kingdom Metazoa; phylum Chordata; class Actinopteri; order Salmoniformes; family Salmonidae; genus Hucho; species Hucho hucho. Next base: position 515,832 of record QNTS01000518.1, on the reverse strand, counting down.
CACGTCTTCAACAGCTGGACAAAAAACACAGTTCTGCTAGTTATTGAACAAACTTGTGAAACTATGACAATATCACCCGGAGTGTCAGTTTGGAAAAGATCTCAACCAAACAGATTTCAATGACTATCACTCATTCTGTTATTCTGCAATTCTCAGAATGAAAGTCAGATTCCATACGCCTTTAGTAAAAATGTGATATTTGCACGACAATTTGAGTTAGGCATGCAGATCTCAAATTACGATTTGTCCTTAACTGACCAGTGTCAGAAAGTCTTGGGAATGTTTAGGTCAGTGAACACCTTTGCCTATATCCAAACATTTCAGATAAAATACCTTATACAGATATCCACAGTCTCAATTAAAGATTGTTCACCATAATCGCAATCCTGCCTAATCCTGCCCACTAGTAATCCTGCCTCTCAAATGACATATAATTTAACTTTCTTTATGTCTGTGATATCTGATAGAGACAGGAGTTGGAAGACTCCATGAAGACTAGTGGTCACTAAGGCGTCAGCTAATGGGGTCCAAATGAAGGATAAAGTTGGATTTTCTTGAGGTTCAATTTGATACGGACTGCATTTAGAACTGCCTCTGCTAAGGAAAATTTATGGGTAGAATCACCTCAGTACGCACCACATTGAGGAAGAAAACTTGGACTGCTCTCCTGCTCTAGGGATGTCAAAGGAGTGCAGTAATTCAGAGCCAATAGGAGATTCTGAACTTCATGACTTCCCAACTGAGATCTATCCTTAAGCGACCCCCTTTCTCAAGGATGACCCTAAGAAAATAGTCTGGGTACACAGAAATGTACCAAATGTTCTTTGCATCCCACACAGTAAGTAACTACAGAAGGGGACTGGAGCCCTCTTAAGCTGCAGAACTTAGCTTGTTGTGCATTGTAATAGAAAATCAACCATGGCAGGGGTCTTGGGCTTATTTTGATTTTGGCAGGAATACCATTCAGAGTACCCCTTTAAAGAGGATGGTTTTGATGATCTTCAAAGCTAAAATGTGTCTCCCCAAACAGTTTCTTGAAGTTCACCTTTCAACTCCCAGGTATCAAAATCATGTTGTCAAAAGTTATAATTTTCTTAAGAGCAGAGTCTGCATCATGAATCGATTCTGAAATCAGATACCATGGTAGTCAAATCCTATACAGACTGTTTGAGATGTCTGCCTCCAATTCACGGGGCTTTTATAATAATTTCTAAATCTGAACCAAAAACAATAAAAGCAAAAACTGATCCAATATGAGAGAATGCAGCCCCAGACATCTTTTGTCTCTTCGGACAAGGTTCATTAAAGCGCAGTGAAGGGTTACCCATGATGATGAGAGTTTACAACTGTTTGTTGTTTCTCATTTCCAGTGCAATATATCCCCAACCCTGTGCCACAGACTCAAACATTTGTCTTCTTAAGAAATAACGTCCAGACAGCTGATATGGGATGTAAAAATTGAATATAGGATGCATCCCGATCAATCGACATTTTTCACTGTCTACTTGACATTTCTATTAAGTGTAATATCCATAACACCTTTTACCTTTTGGAAAATTTTCATTTGGATGAATTTTCATTTATATTTCAGAGTTCAAAGAAAATTGGAACAGGGTTTTTGGGAAAAAGGTAACCAGAGCATTTTTATTCATTTGTAAACTAAGCATTTAAATAACTTCCCCCGTACTCCCCTGGTCGATAATGGCGGGCTCAGGAATGAATAATAGTAGAATTTGAAAAGGGCTGTCAATTATTGCACGGAACAACAGTTTTCAGCTCTGGACAAGCAGAAAATTGGTGCTTTAGCAAAAGCCAAATTGTGCCCAGGTTTTCTTTCTTGTCTGGTAATGACAAAAGAAATACATCTGTCTTTCAGTCACCCTAAGATATGACCATTATGTCATTCAAATGAATTAAAGACCTTTGTAGCACATCAATGAGGTGGTTTGGTTTGGTGAACTATACTCATGTAATCAGTGATATAGTGGTGAAGAAAATAGGTGGGCAAGCGCTGATCTCCATTCGTGGTGAATAAAGTTTGTGAACGGCGTTTACGTGCATTTACCCTCATCTACACTATTGCACGTGATGCGTTAATGGTCCTGACAGCAGAATAATCAAGTTCAATGGCGGACGAAGTGTAACAGAGATGGTTCAACAAACTACCCTAGTAACCTGAAGACCTGTGTTTGCTTCACAAGCTAATGCCTAATGCAAAGTAATCATGCAGACAACCTGGTCACATCGAAACCCACCTACATTTAATTTGGAGGAAAATTATTATTTTTTTAATATTAAACCAAGGCTTATATTCTCTAATCACTCTTCTCCACAATCTGAAACGATTTGAAATGCAAAAATCATTTTATAATTTAATCTAATTTTATAATAAATGGTGATGTCACAGGCAGCCCTAAATAATGTAGCCTACCTGCCTGTTGGACATACTTGACAACTTGTTAGGCTTGGAGAGGCCTTTGAAAAAGTTATCCAAAATAAACACTTTTTTTGTTGCAAGTTAAGCCTCTTTTTTTTCTTTCTCGTCTGAGAGCCAGGCACAGATGTCCGATCTGGCTGATGAATTGAAACCATCTGAAACAACTCTCACAGTCTTACTTCAATAAATATATCTTTCAACACGTTTAATGTTAGTTAAACAGAAAAAGGTGAAGAAGAAGAAGCAACAGGTTTTCCAATGTAACCTGTTACAGAGCAGCACTGACATGGGGCTGAGTCACAGGTAGGCTACTGAGATCCTGACCTATATTCACAAAGTGTCTCAGAGTAGGAGTGCCGATCTAGATTCAGACTTATAGGTTATAATGAATAGATGACGGACCTGATCCTATATCAGCACTCCAACCTTGAGACGCTCAATGAATACAGGCCGTGAACCCGAGGGAGAGGGTAAGTATGTTTACCATAAGTATTTTATAATTCCATAAAGGTTTCACAGGTTTCACCATAACAGTCAACAGTTGTATTCACTTGATTTCACAATATTTCTTTCTTATATTGCCACAAATCAACATTTAAATAGTTGTCCCTATTTTTGTCCCAAATTGTTAACGCAGATCCACTTCTCCACACAAAGATCCATGCCATGGGGCCCTGATGGCCAAGGTGGCATCCAGAGGAGCTATTTCCTCACGAGCAGTTCAACAAAGAGAGTATACCCAGGGCTGGGGCTGTGTTTCCTCACAGAAGAAAGAGTTTTACGAGAAGGGAGAACTTCTCTCTTTTCACATCATATCTCACTATGTGGAGTTTTTCACTCACAGTCTCGCATCCTCTCCGCCATGTAGGTGTCAAACAGAGGCGTCAAACAGACAAATGCTGCCGTCTGTCCCTGGTGGCCTAACTCTATTTGTGGTTTAAAATGAATGTTTGGCGATCCGTGCCTTTCAACTATTTACACTAGGCACTCTGACATTCACATGTCATTTCCTCTCCAACCAGTGTGTCATTACACATTCAGACCAAGATAGACCAGGACAGTTCCATCTGGAGCTGAATTGGACATGTCAAGAGTGAGAGCAGTCATTAATGTTATGCTCTTAATACCGAGCATTTACAAGAGTTATTTATGCTCTACCGCAAATAAAGATGAACTAGACAACTATAGATAAAAGAAAAGTAGTATGCAAGATTGTGTATCAGGTAACTGGGTCATTTATTTATTTTATACGAAATGTTGCCATCAAAGAGGAACATGAATGATGAAATTTCCCTCCTTTGCATGCTATCCTTTTTACTATGTATCTTCAGGTTTGTTTGTGTGTGTTTGTGTGATGTGTGTGTTCATGGGTGTATTTGAATGCATAGGTGTGTGTGTGTGTGCGTTTGTGAATACATGTCTAAATACATATAGTAGGTGTGTGCTTGCATTGGTTGCATACCTGCGTGCGAGTGTGTGTGTTCTAAAATACAGTAAATCGCCCATGTTGCAAAGACAAACCCTTTGAACATACATGTGTGTCCTTTGGTGGAGGCTGCGGTTTAAGAGAGAAGTATCACATCTGCAGAAATCAAACACAAGAGAGACCATGTATTGGAAACGTGAATGTGCTTGTGATTAGTCTGTCACTGTGTGATAAACATCATGAGTCAAATCGACCCCCCCCCCCCCCCCCCCCCCCCCCCAGCCCAGTAGTGCTACTCAGTATGTGACAAGAAATATGGCTTCTTACCATCTAAAAATCAGTAGTGATCACAAATGTTGATGTACACACTCCAGGCAAGGGTGATGTACACATATGTCATATTGTAAACTTGTTGAAACTAAAGGCAGGCCAGTATCAATATACAGAGACTCAAACTCTATCTGATTGGAGTTCCAAGGGACAGAAGTCGTATTTGGCCATTGATTGTTTTTGTTATGAAATACAAAAACTATAACTGGTGTTGTGGATGACACTGTTAGAACAATAAACATGATAACACAGTAGTCATCAAGAGGGTTTTATAATATTGAAGCTTTTACCCCTCTTCTATTTCTCATGTACATATTGATGGGCATGTATAGTCTGTGTGCACACACACCCACTCTCACACACACACACACAATCACACACACACCAAAGTAAATTACCGCTGGGAGTGTAAGTGTCAGTTGAGCTCCTGGCATGTTGCTCACAGCCCAAACATTGAGTTCATCTCGGAGTGCTCCAGTGGGAGACCGTCTCTGTTGAGGTTAAATATTTAATAAGAGGAAAGTCTTCGAAAAAGACAGTGATGATGTCAATGACTTGCCCCAATCAAAACTCAGAGCAAAGAGCAGTTTCTCTAAACTTTATGTTGCCGTTTTTGTCTAATTCTGACATTTCACCTATTTTTTGGGCAGTTACTGGATCTTACCAACCGATCAAAAGGGGATCAAAAGTTGCGATAAGCTCTTTTTCCCCGCATTATACTGACATCCACTAACGGTGTGTAGAATATTTATTCTGTAATAAAATGACAATAGATTCAGCAGACATCGAGTATGAACTTAAATGTGATCATTACAACCACAATGTAGGCCTACAGAATAAACTCATCCATACCAAGTCAAGAAGAGTTCAGCTATGCATAGTTCAGCAGTACAGCCAAACTATGGGGGTTGAAAATGCAGTCCAGAATGGAAAGAGATTAGAATTCTCATGCACAGATAAATGCCTTTGATTTGCATCTGAGGACTATAGAGGGCATTTTAATGCACTCTGTGTCATGGAGTGGAGAAGACAAGCTCCATCCAGACAATTAGCCAATAAAGCAGACATGGCTTCAAATACTATTTGAAATCTTTCGAATACTTAGAGTATTTGCTTTCGTCTGCCTGAAGTGCCAGATGGGTGGGGCTTGCCATTTGGGGACTATTCCATTGGCTCCATTATTCCAGGCAATCTCAACCAGGCACAAATAAAGTATTAACAATTATTTCAAATAGCCTTTGAAACCAATGCAGTAAACGAAGAAGACTGGTAACCAGCAACAGCCATGTCACAGAAAAAAACAAGATCTGCACACAAAGGAAGAACAACAAATAAGGCTGTGATCTTGCCCCCTCTCCTCCAAATTCATCCCAGCTGTCTCAATTACAGCAAGGTTTTGTTTCTAAAGACGACGATATTTAATCCACTGTTATATGATTTTGATAGACTGCAAATGCATTAAGATACAGCCCAAAGAAAGTGTTGGCTCTGTGTTTTCTGTTGCATCTAAGTGATGGTATCCGTTGGGTGGTCTGGCTCGGGTCATGTTTGTAGACTCCTTAATGTTTACTTTGACTTCTAGCATCAAAGGCCCTTCCTATTTGGACCCACAAACTAATTGACAGCTATAAAGTGAGATTTATTATGCATTATTGCTATAGATGGCCATTATATGGATCCCAGTGGACCCCTAAAAAATTCTAGTCTGGAAACAAGTAAATTGAATGGGCTGTGTGCGTATTTGTGTGTGTGTGTGTGTGCGGTTGAGTGTGTGTGACAGATATGAGGTGAAGAGAACTGAGACCCGTACAGATGTAGGATCTTAATTTGATCACTCTTTTGTTAATGAGAATTAACAAATGCAAAATGTTTATATATTTGAGTTTTCAAAATGGTTCTAACATGATTTGCCATAACGACAAATGTATCGACTCCTACAAAAATGTCCAATAATTATAATCCAAATTTTCTGTTGCTGTAAGATTATATTCCTGTTGTAGCAAACTGGCTCAAATTAGGATCCTACATCTGTATCCATCCCCCCCCCCCTTTTATTTAACTAGGCAAGTCAGTTAAGAACAAATTCTTATTGACAATGACGGCCTACTTGTAAAGCCCCCCGGCCAAACCCTCCCCTAACTCGGACGACGTTGGGCCAATTGTGAGTCCCATAGGGCGGCGCACAATCACAGCCGGTTGTGATACAGCCCAGGATCGAATCCAGGTCTGTAGTGATGCCTCTAGCACTGCGATGCAGCGCCTTAGACCGCTGCGCTACTTGGGAGGCCATCATTGGAGGCTCCTCAGAGGAGGAAGGGGAGGACCATCCTCCTCAGTGAATTTAATACACATAAAATAGTGAAACATAAAAAAGTTATCCTTTTTAGATAAAACTATACTAAATATATTCACATGTCACCAAATAATTGATTAAAACACACTGTTTTGCAATGAAGGTCTACTGTAACCTCAACAGCACTCTGTAGGGTATCACCATGGTGTAGCCGGAGGACGGCAAATTTATGTCCTCCTCTGGGTACATTGACTTCAATACAAAACTTAGGAGGCTCATTGTTCTCAACCCCTTCCATAGACTTACACAGTAATTATGACAACTTGCGGAGGATGTCCTCAACCTACATGTTGTCGACCCAATCAAAGGATCAGAGAATGAATCTTGTACTGAAAGCACAAGCTACAGCTAGCTAGCACTGCAGTGCATAAAATGTGGTGAGTAGTTGACTCAGAGAGAGAGAAAGACAGTAGTTTAACAGTTTTGAACAAACATATTTATTTAAAAATGAAGGAAAAGCAAGAGAGAGAGAGTTTTTTTTTCACTTTCACATTCACTTAGCTAACGATTGCAGCTAGCTAGTTTAGCCTACTCAAACACCCGGCTCAAACAGAGAGGGATGCTATGTTATCCAACACTGGAACTCTTCTAAGTCAAGGTAAGCTTTTGGTTTTATTAATTTATTGCCACCGGGGCCCGCTGGTGTAACTGCTAAACTGCTTGCTGATTGTACACTGTACTGCATGATTGTAGCGGGTTTACTAACGCGTTAGTTCTAGTAGCTACAGTATGTTGACTATGACTTTAGCCAATATGGTGACAACGAGGTAGACTGTGTGTAGCAGTTGGCGGTTATGATATGAAGATTTGGCTTTGAAAGTTTTTTTCAACTGGTTACAGACAGCTGATTTGTTGTGCACTGACGTCCACAAGTGAAGAGAAAGGGTGAGAGGAGGAGAGTGTGTAGATGCGAGAAGGAATTATACAACGAGCAAAGTGTTCATGCTGTTTGTATGTGGCTGAAATGAAAGTGAACAGTGTTTGCGTGTGATCAGGAGTGTATTCACTCTGTTGAAAAACATTTCTTAAACGGAAACAAACTAAACGGGGATAAACATACCTAAATTTGTCCGATAGAAACTGGTATTGAATGTTTCACTGTCTGTAACCTTACTCACATTTTTTTCTTGACCTGTGCACCTACGTTGTAAAGTCTGATTCATTGGCTAGGTTGTAGCAACCTCATGATGGGTATAGGGAAAATTAGAGTATCATGTAGTAGCCTAAACCTATCGATGTTACATTGAGCCAAGTTAATGGAATATGAATGACAGTCATCCATTATGCTTTAATAGAATTAAGGTCGTGATCATTAAAAAAAATGTCACCAACCGCCACTGATCTGTATGTGTATGTGTTTATGTGTGTGTGCGTGTGCATGACGTATTTTAAAAACCATGTGAAGAGAGCTTGCTCGTTTACCTTTTTCTGCTGAATATCATAAGCCCTGGTCTGGATCTCCGTAGTCTTCTGATCAAATTGTGAGCTTCGTTATCTTAACCTTCACTGTTATGGAATTCATTACAAATATATTTGATCTGTTGATTTTGTTGATCTTTTTCCCCAATTGAAGAGAAATTTATTTTCACAGGGCTAAGCTGTATTGGAAGACGAACGGTGAAACCTAAAGAAAATATATGGAACACCCAGCAGCCTACCTAACAAGACACATAAACCAAGCCATCAAGGAAGAGGAGGAGGATGGAGAGGGAGAAATGGGTAAGAGGGAGGGATGTATGTTCCAGACACTCTCCAATGCTGCATTCCTGTAGTGCAAGGAGGTGTAGTTCACACATCCTATCTGCCCACTCAATTTAAATATTTTGCTGTGTTTAAAGTGCTTCTTAATTCTTTACAGTCTTCAGCCCTTCCAGATGATCCATTCCAGATGCAGTTCAACTGTGAGGTGAGTGTCTCTCACTTTCTCCTTGTCTCTCTCTCCTTCTGTCTCCCTTTCTCTTTCTCTCTGTATCATTTAATCACTATAATTTAAACACACACACGCACACCAACAAACACAAGCTCACAGGCTACATCTGACCTTTTCCTTTCTCTTTTTTCTGCTGTAATTGATCTTGTGTTATGTTGAGTCAGGTAACTGTCATAGTATTTCCAATGGATAACAGGCATTACAAGAAAACATTGCATGATTGTGGGAAATGGAAAAAAACAACTCACAAGAATTTGAAATGGGATGTTTTTTTGCTGTGTGTAGATCGCTTTGTTGATGTCAAATGTTTTCCTCATAATTTTGTGGGAGTCAAAGATAAACTTGATTAAAAAGCACAACATTGAAATAAGAAAATGTTTCTTACAGCAAGCATGTCACGTCCAGGCCTGAGTTGACAGGCTGGCATGTTTAGTTTAGTTTTTGGTGTAGGGTTTTTCTGTTCTAGGTGTTGTATTTCTATGTTGGGGAGATGGTTCCCAATTAGAGGCAGCTGTTTGTCGTTACCTCTAATTGGGAACCATATATATGTTTGTAGTTTTCACTAGGGTTTTGTGGGTTATTGTTTGTGTCATAGCTTTAGTTTAGTCTATGTTATGTGCCATTGTTGTGATCTTCGTTTGTTTATTTGTTTTTTCCCCCAGTTACGTTACACTAAATAAAGTATGTATACTGGATACCTCGCTGTGCCTTGGTCCGACACTAAAGGAGATCGTGACAGAATAACCCACCAATACAGGACCAAGCAGCGAGAGAGCCAGGATTTCTGGACGTGGGAGGAAATCCTGGCTGGAAAGGGACCCTGGAAGAGGACTGCGGAGCATCGTCGCCCCAAGGAGGAGATGGATGCAGCGAGGGCAGAGCGGAGCGTTAGTAGAGAGAGATATGCTGGAACACGCCTGACTAGAAAGCCCGAGAGGCAGCCCCCCCAAAAAATTGTTGGGGGGGGCACATGGGGAGTTTGGCCGGTTCAGGGTGGACTCCTGAGCCAACTCCTCGTGCTCTTTGGAGGGAGCGTTGGAGGGAGCGTCGCACTGGTAAGACGCCGTGCTATGCAGTATTGCGCACGGTGTCTCCAGTGCGCATTCATAGGCCGGTGCGCGACATTCCAGCTCCACTCATCTGTCAGGCTAGGGTGAGTGTGCTGCCTAGAAGAGTGGTGCCGGCTCTGCGCGCTAAGTCTCCCGTGCACCTTCTTGGACCAGGATATCCTGCACCGTTTCTGCGTGCAGTGTCTCCGGTGCGTATCCACAGCCCGGTACGTGACATTCCAGCTCCACTCATCTGTCAGGCTAGGGTGAGTGTGCTGCCGGGAAGAGTGGTGCCGGCTCTGCGCGCTAAGTCTCCCGTGCACCTCCTTGGACCGAGATATCCTGCACCGGTTCTGCGTGCAGTGTCTCAGGTGCGTATCCACAGCCCGGTAAGCGACATTCCAGCTCCACTCATTTGTCAGGCTAGGGTGAGTGTGCTGCCTGGAAGAGTGGTGCCGGCTCTGCGCACCAAGCCCCCTGTACGCTTAAAGAGCCCAGTACATCCAGTCCCTGTTCCACGCTCCAGGATCCCTGTGCGAGTCATGGACCAAGCACGTCCTGTCCCTGTTCCACGCTCCAGGATCCCTGTGCGCGTCGTGGACCCAGTACGTCCTGTCCCTGTTCCACACTCCAGGATCCCTGTGCGCGTTGTGGACCCAGTTCCACGCTCCAGGATCCCTGTGCGCGTCGTGGACCCAGCACGTCCTGTCCCTGTTCCACGCTCCAGGATCCTTGTGCGCGTTGTGAACCCAGCACGGCCCGTTCCTGCTCCCCGCACCAGAGTCCCAGTGTGCATAGAGAGTCCAATACGGCCCGTTCCTGCTCCCCGCACCAGAGTCCCAGTGCGTATAGAGAGTTCAACACGGGCCGTTCCTGCTCCTCGCACCAGAGTCCCAGTGCGCATCGTGAGTCCAACACGGCCCGTTCC
>QNTS01000518.1:369480-475022 GCA_003317085.1 Hucho hucho | reverse complement strand
GCCCACAACCGTAAGGCTCTCCAGAGGGTAGTGAGGACTGCACAACGCATCACCGGGGGTAAACTACCTGCCCTCCAGGACACCTACACCACCCGATGTCACAGGAAGGCCAAAAAGATCATCAAGGACAACAACCACCCGAGCCACTGCCTGTTCACCCCGCTATCATCCAGAAGGCGAGGTCAGTACAGGTGCATCAAAGCTGGGACCGAGAGACTGAAAAACAGCTTCTATCTCAAGGTCATCAGACTGTTAAACAGCCATCACTAACATTGAGTGGCTGCTGCCAACATACTGACTTAAATCTCTAGCCACTTTAAATAATAGGAATTGGATGTAACAAATGTAACACTAGCCACTTTAAACAATTTTGCATATAATGTTTACATATATGACATTACTCATCTCATATGTATATACCTTACTCCATACCATCTACTGCATCTTGCCTATGCCGGTCAGCCATCGCTCATCCATATATTTATATGTACATACTCGTACTCATTCCTTTACTCTTGTGTGTATAAGGTAGTTGTTGTGAAATTGTTAGATTACTTGTTAGATATTACTGCTTGGTCGGAACTAGAAGCACAAGCATTTCGCTACACTCGCATTAACATCTGCTAACCATGTGTATGTGACAAATAAAATTTGATTTGATTTGATTTGACATAAAGGGTGTGACCTTTGAGCAAGTACAGGAAGCTAAACTCCTAGGTATAACATTGGATGGTGAATTATCATGGTCAAGTCATAATAACAAAGTTATAAATATGTTCTGTGTTTTTTACACAAATCAAATGTACTAGTTGTTCAGGCTCTGGTCTTGTCCGATAATATGGGGAAGTGCAGCAAAGAAAGTCCTAGCAAAGTTGCAGCTGTCTCAAAACAGAGCAGCACGCCTTGCCCTTAACTGCACATACAGAACTAACAACAACATGCATGCCAGTCTTTCCTGGTTGAGGGTTGACGAGAGATTAACTGCTTCTTTTCGAGAAATATTACTGTGAAAATTCCAGATTGTCTGCATAATCAAATAACATTTAGCTCAGACACTCCTACATACCCTACAAGACATGCTACCAGGGGTCTCTTCACAGTCCACAAGTCCAAAACGAATTTACACCAATGCACAGTATTATACAGAGCCATGATCACATGGAACTTCCATCTCCAGCAAATTACCTTTAAAAACGGATTAAACATTGAACAGTGGGGACGGTGAGGGGACACACTAACACACACATAATTTTTGTTGTATTGTTTGTATTTGTTGTATTTGTATATCGTATTTTATCAGTGGTTTGTTTTGTGTTACTTGTATTGTGTTTTTTTGTTTTTGTGGACCGTCGGAAGAGTAGCTGCTGCTTCTGCAAAAGCTAATGGGGATCCAAATGAACAAATACAAATAATGGCATTCATATCAAATATCAGATGGTTAACAAGAAAATAGATGTTTCCCCTCACAACTAAACCTGGCTGGTTAAGCTAGCCAGTTGATAGTAAAGCTAGGATGAATGTCAGACGCCAGCTAGCTAGCTAACGTTTGCTGCTGTGAATGGAGTTCATCTGAAATGTACCATCATATTTCACATGGTAAACAAACTACTGTCATGCCTTTTCACCAAAAATCGATGTACACATATAAAAGAGATGATTACCTTCAAGTAGATTATTTATTCTAGTACTTCAGGCTGAAGAGTAACGTTAATAGCATTACTTTGCAGAAATTACTTATCTTCTCCTTTTAAAGGTACTTCCTGAGATTTGATTGATGGATCCATCTAGCAATAGTTGCAGCAATAGGCAGCTGTGTTTTTGGCTGAATGGTCAGGAGTAAAAGGTGCTGCCGCTAGAGCTGCTCAAACCTCATTTTACTTGTGAATCTCTTTCTACAAACTTTTTAAAAAATTCAACAAGCTTACAAATCTTTTAGTAAAGTGAGCGTGCACAGATTCAAAATCTGTAGTGTATTTTTGATTCACAGCAGAATATTTATAGTCGTAAATGGACAAAAAAATCTTATTGAATGTATTTTAATGTCAAGTTACAAGTTTGCGACCATTGTTATATTTTTCACACATCATGATACAAACTTGCGAAATTAAATTACACATTTGCGAATCGTACTTGCAACTACGAATCTCAATGTGTGACCACAAAATTCAAAATACAATCTCATGGGCTTCCGTTATCATTAGGCCATAGAAAACTGGTTACCATGATGACAATCTTGTGGTTTAAATTTGACCCTCAAATCAACAATTGCTGACTTTTTCAAATCCAATGTATTTTCCACATAGATTCCACGACACAATACATTGACAAATTATGTTAAAACAACATTGATTTACGCAGCTTGTGCCCAGTAGGTAGTTACTGAAAGGTCTCCTTATCGCATAGAAAGTTCTGCAAATGTGCTTGAGCAGGAGAGGTATTACTTTACCCATTGGTCTCACTTAATATTTTACCTCATAGATTGAGGTTATCAGCCAACCATTTGTTTTACTGGGTAAAATGCTCAAGATAAACAAATTAAAAGAGCCCCTAATTGAAGAATCTTGTGTTTTTTAGTATCACAGGCGTTTCATTGTTCTCACAAAGTTCAAGATGGAAATGTAAGGTATGGTGCCATAGACCCTCTGCCCAGAGTTCCAGACCCTTTCCCTCCCGCCCCAGGCCCTCTCTCCTGGCAAGAGAAGTGAGAGGTAGTGGTTTCTTGGTTCTCTTTGATCCACACCAGTCCATGACTCTTTGGAGAGGGCAGAGAGTCGTTGTAATCATCTGTGCTGTAGACACATCTCACTGCATGACCTCAGTGGTTCCCCCCTCAAAGTCTCCTCTGTTGTCTCTATCTAATGCAAAGGGCACCAGATAAACAGTGGAGACAAGGTGGCACAGCGGGTAGCGCCCGCAACAGAAAAACAAGAGGAGTAGGAGAGAGGGGTGGAGGTGCCCACTGGGGAACACAACACTGTTTCGATTCAACTGGAGAGAATTATTGGCAGTGGAGCAAGCATGGTATAAAGCCCTCTTGAAACTTACCGTGCAAAACATGTTTTTAGCCTTACCCTCCAGTTTAACATCACAGCCTGACCGCAATCAAGTTACTGACATTCAAACTATAGCCTGCAGTCCAAGCTCTGTACGTTTGCACGAACACCCCAGATGCACAGACGTGGTGCAAAGGAGAGGCCTGAACTCCATGACAGCTCATCGTTGGACTTTGGAGAGTGAGGAGCGTCCGAGCGTGTTTGTTTTGGACCGACTATAGACAGACCTACATCTGCCAGCTTCTTTGAGCAAGTGCTCTGGCAGAGAGCAAATGGCTCGGGAAACTGAAATTGCGGGCAGGGAATCGTTTTTGCGTTTCACTTCAGATTAGCGTCGGGTTTCCGAGAAACCCTCGGCTGCACATATTTTTCTTATCAGAAGGTAATTATTTTATTGTTACTTTAAACACTCTGGGATAGTTTGCATACTTGCCTACCTCAGTGTGTTTCATTTGAAATACTAGGCCTGTAAGAAACAGATGAGTGTGTTTTCAGTCACATAAAGAAACAAGCTGTGTAGAATAATAAAGGAGAGCAAGCTTTGAACCTTTTCGGTCCTAAAGGGCTGTGGGAGAGCAGTTTCCTTGATGTCCTGTTGCCTTGGTCGCTCCAAGACACAAGTCTCTCTGTGTTAGTTCAGTCATGCACCCTGTTTTACAGATTTTGTAGTCCTTGATATTGTTCCATCAAAAGACCCTTGAAAGTATAGTTACTTAGACTTTTTGGGCTTTGCTCGTAATTTCTCCCACGCTTCATTGGAGATCGCTATCTGATCAGATAAAACACTAAACAAAAGTGGATTTTTTTTTTTTTGGCTAACTAATAAATGCCTTTCAAAAAAATTACTTGTAAAGCCCCTGACTCGCCATAAAACACATTCAATCACTGGCTCAATGCGAAGACAATTTCTTCTTTCTACTTACATCAGAGATGACAGTTTGATTGGCTCAGCTCAAAGCTGCCAATGTTATGAGGGCAGAGGCTGTTTTACTCTCAGTGACCATGCACAGATTTCCTTTAACTATGATGCTCACTTGTGATTTGTGGCAAAGAGAGAGTACGTAGGTGGCGAATTAGCGCCCATTATGAGGATGATGCCGGGTTTTCCTCTCTACTGTGAGGCCTGCATCACTTCCCATTGGGCACAGACATCAGTTCAACGAACCGTCACCCTTTCATTGGATTTAGGTTCAAAGTTGGGTGAAAAAAAAGTTTGTAATTCCCTTGCGTTGATGACTTTTTGCAAATCCTATCAGTTTTCCCCATTGATTCAACGTCGTCACATTAAATGTTTTTGTTGATATGACCTAGAAACAACGTTGATTCAACCAGTTTTTGCCCAGTGGGTTGCTCCCAATATGATTCCAATGCAGAGGAAAAGTCACTGAACGACTGTAAATTGGTAGCCTGGAATTAATATGAAGTCAAACAATGGTGAAACTGAGTATATCAGTTTGGATTCTAGCCAGGCTAGCAGATTGGATCCTAAATGCAATCTAGGGAAAGGTTCAGCTAGTGTACTACTACACTTGGCCTAACCCTATTGATGGAGACATATAGCCCAAACAGTGGTTTACATGCCGCAGATTAGGCCCCATAAACACCATTCATTAAAAGAGTGGGCACGGAGAACACCTCCCACAGCCCCTGCCAGCAGATAATGCCATGATTTATGTGGTGTGAAAATCATGTCCACGGCAAGCTAGAAAACTAAACAAGTGGAAGGTTTTGGGGAAGTGGATCAAAAATAAACAGAGGATAAAACACATTAGTAAAACATATCCCCTTAAAGAAGAAAATACAAGAAGTGCCATAATTCCATCCCAGCTGGGTTTTTCCAACATTGTTTTCATTAGTTTTAGTGATTCACCGTTTGTTCCCGTCTTTCCATCTTTCTCTCGTTCGATCCCCTACCGTGAATTACAAATCGGTCTAATCCTACATTAAACTGGCAATAGTCTGTCCACATATTTAATGAGGTGTAGGCGATTTGCAGACAGTGCTGCTGGGTAGCTGTTAGGCCTGTTCGCAGAGTGTGGATAGACGGAGATCGAGGAGCTGAGATAGCCGCTGCCTCATAGCAAAAGTCACAAGCCGTCAAGAGGATCTTCAAATGCTATATAATGACACAAAGTGGGGATGTTGGAACCGCCTTAACAACTGGGTTTGGCTCTGCTGAACATACTACCACCCAAAGAAGATGGAATCTCGTTTCTCTACGTTCCCAACCCACAACTTCTCTCCATCGATGGGGGATCCCATTCGAATGTGGTGGCAAACCTCTGGGTTATTTGGATGAAATAGCTCAAAGCAGCAGTGGCTCCGTCAGCACTTCGGTAGCACTTCAGTTAAGCTCTGAAACCCCCTTGTCATGAGAGCAGGTTTTCTACAGCAGGGTCTCCACAGCACAGCGCTCGGAGTGCGAGAGAGAGCTTAGACCATCAGCAATTCATCTCTTTTTGTTTAGTCAGGCCGGTCGAAGGCTGTACTCCCTCACCAGGGCTACCCAATTTTGACTCAAAGCAGAGCTGCTTCGAGACCCTTCTAATTAACCACACTGAGATATTATCTACAAATGTACATACACAGTCAATTAGGAGCTTACGTCAATGCTACGCCACGGCGAGCCGAAGTGAAATAACTCACCAGGCCTAGCCTGTTTTGATTATCCTCTCTCGCTGCATGCTGTCGATTTTAAAAAGGCAACTGTACCTTTTAGCCTCGTTGCATCCTCTGCATCTGGCATTTGTCTAGCTAGTGGATAGGGAGAAAAAAATATTTTCAGCGTATTAGTGCCCAGCCAAACAATAGCGAGGGAGGAATCACCTAATTGCATTGCTTATGACGAATCATTGTGCTTTTCGGGCACTGCGGTTTTATACAAGCTTTAATTTGATGCTGCTGCGGCCTTTTGAGATTTTTCAGGGCTTCACTGTACAGAAGGGGGGCTTTTAACGCCTGGCTTTGTGTTTTGGAATTACATTTTCCTGAAGGCCAAAATCTGTCCTCAGTTACAGATTCTGAAGAAATTATGTGATTTGTTTTGCTCTGACAAAATCAAGACCGAGGCCACACACTACATGTTCCTGTGATGAAGACCTAATCCCCTCACTGAATGGTAACAACACTGACCTGATTTTGACCTGCATTCCATCAACAGCCATAGTACAGCAATAGAACATCTCAGGTTTCTCTGTCTTATATCATCTATGTTACCAGGTACAGGTAAGCCATCAAGGGGAATTGGTTCTCATTCATTAAACTGCACCAGCCTTTCTGAACCCTCATATACTTAGGTTAGCTTGAAGACACCACCTCTGCAGTCTCTGAACCTTGTTCTATATTGTAGCCTAAGGGTAGCAACATCAGAGGTGAATACATCATTAGCCCTGCAGTGCTATTTAAGACATAACTGAATAATCTCTCAACTCCATTTCTATGTAATCTCAAAGCAAAGCAATGGTGGCCTAACGACAACGTTTACAGTATCCACAGGTGTAAGAGCAACTTAATGTAAAGTGTTACCCAACAATACAGTCTAATATGAGACACCTTGACTATTAGAACAACATGAGGTCCAGTGTTATAAAACATACAGTGAGGGAAAAAAGGATTTGATCCCCTGCTGATTTTGTACGTTTGCCCACTGACACAGAAATGATCAGTCTATTTTTTTAAAGGTAGGCTTATTTGAACAGTGAGAGACAGAATAACAACAAAAAAATCCAGAAAAACGCATGTGAAAAATGTTATAAATGGAATTGCATTTTAATGAGTGAAATAAGTATTTGACCCCTCTGCAAAACATGACTTTGTACTTGGTGGCAAAACCCTTGTTGGCAATCACAGAGGTCAGACGTTTCTTGCAGTTGGCCACAAGGTTAGCACACATCTCAGGAGGGATTTTGTCCCACTCCTCTTGCAGATCTTCTCCAAGTCATTAAGGTTTCAAGGCTGACATTTGGCAACTTGAACCTTCAGCTCCCTCCACAGATTTTCTATGGGATTAAGGTCTGGAGACTGGCTAGGCCACTCCAGGACCTTAATGTGCTTCTTCTTGAGCCACTCCTTTGTTGCCTTGGCCGTGTGTTTTGGGTCATTGTCATACTGGAATACCCATCCACGACCCATTTTCAATGCCCTGGCTGAGGGAAGGAGGTTCTCACCCAAGATTTGACGGTACATGGCCCCGTCCATCGTCCTTTTGATGCGGTGAAGTTGTCCTGTCCCCTTAGCAGAAAAACACAGCCAAAGCATAATGTTTCCACCTCCATGTTTGACAATGGGGATTGTGTTCTTGGTGTCATAGGCAGCATTCCTCCTCCTCCAAACACGGCGAGTTGAGTTGATGCCAAAGAGCTCCATTTTGGTCTCATCTGACCACAACACTTTCACCCAGTTGTCCTCTGAATCATTCAGATGTTCATTGGCAAACTTCCGACGGGCATGTATATGTGCTTTCTTGAGCAGGGGGACCTTGGATGCGCTGCAGGATTTCAGTCCTTCACGGCATAGTGTGTTACCAATTGTTTATTTGGTGACTATGGTCCCAGCTGCCTTGAGATCATTGACAAGATCCTCCCGTGTAGTTCTGGGTTGATTCCTCACCGTTCTCATGATCATTGCAACTCCACGAGGTGAGATCTTGCATGGTGCCCCAGGCCGAGGGAGATTGACAGTTCTTTTGTGTTTCTTCCATTTGCGAATAATCGCACCAACTGTTGTCACCTTCTCACCAAGCTGCCTGGCGATGGTCTTGTAGCCCATTCCAGCCTTGTGTAGGTCTACAATCTTGTCCCTGACATCCTTGGAGAGCTCTTTGGTCTTGGCCATGGTGGAGAGTTTGCTTCTGTGGACAGGTGTCTTTTATACAGGTAACAAGCTGAGATTAGGAGCACTCCCTTTAAGAGTGTGCTCCTAATCTCAGCTCGTTACCTGTATAAAAGACACCTGGGAGCCAGAAATCTTTCTGATTGAGAGGGGGTCAAATACTTATTTCCCTCATTAAAATGCAAATCAATTTATAACATTTTTCACATGCGTTTTTCTGGATTCTTTTGTTGTTATTCTTTTTGTCACTGTTCAAATAAACCTACCATTAAAATTATAGACTGATAATTTTTTTGTCAGTGGGCAAAATCAGCAGGGGATCAAATACTTTTTCCCTCACTGTATGATCAGCTCTGATAGCTCTAAAACGGTGTTGTCTGGATCTCACGTACTACTTCTGTGATGTCAGTCACGAACACGCTCCACGGAGGAGGTCTGCATCCATCCAAGAACTTCATTGAGTGAATAGTAACCCGCAAGAGGGATGCCAGGACCTCGCTCGTTGGCCCTGGGCAGAGGCAGAAACGAAATAAACAGGCTCTCCTTCCCATGAGGCTCCAGAAGAGGACCCAAAAAGAAGAAAGTCATCTGTCAAATATTTCTCACACTGGCTCCTGGATGAGTGGCCAGAGCACATGGGGCTCCCCTACTTGCAAGCCCACTTCGTTATATAGTTCTATAAAAACTAATACACGCAGAATCCTGTATTTTAATACAAGATTGCTTAGTAAATCTGCAATTTATTGCAGTGGTGTAATCTAGCTGTGTCTGCGGCCGCTTGCTCTGTCTGCACGAGAGTGCTGTGACCTCACTCCCCCTCCAAGACATGGCTTAGACGCTGCAGAGTCTGGGAGTACTGATACATGCTTTTGTAAACCTGCATGAAGTGTAGGGCATAAATAACCTTACCACACAAGTGGAGGAGAATATAGACCCATCTCACATGGTAAACATCATCAGGATCACTTTGACTAAATGGCACCCTACTCCCTATATAGTGCACTACTTTTGACCAGAGCCCTATGGGGCCTGGTTAAAAGTAGAGCACTAAATAGGCAATAGGGTTCCATTTGGGACATACACTTTGTCTGTTTAAAGTCAACCTACTGAAAATGTAAAATACTTTGCAAAACCCCTATGACATAGTATATAGTTTACAAAAGTTCAATCAAGAAGGCTGGTCTGAATGCTTGTTTAAATTCATCAAGTAAGCAGAACATAATTTACTTTGTTTCCTATTAAATGGGCACGGTGGGAATGAATACAAACATATCATCATCAGCATAGTGTCTTGCTTCTTCTCCTCTTTCCTATTAGTCATGTGCGAAATGTCATTCACCTACGTACCTCATAGCCTATAAGCACGGCACAGTAATGTACATTCCTCATGCTTGCTGTTCAACCTATGGGCCCACTCTTGCAATTTTCACCATCTCTCTCAACCAATGGGTGTAAATCTTGGGAGGTATTTTTGTCATTGGAACTCCTTTCCCCCAGCGAGGGGGTTTTGAGGCCAGCTGCCTAGCATAGGGCTGTCACCAGCATCTGGCTCCGATGAGTATATCCCAAACTATTCAATAAAATTCCATATTGCATTCTGTCTTTGTTGTCCATTCAGTTTAGCCTGTGTTCTGCTTCTGTTAGACAGTACAGTGTGTCCTACCAATTACAACGAAAACAAATCTTAGTCAAAACGTTTTCCGTATGTTGTAGATGGCTGGTTCCATTTTGCAACATTAATTTACAACACTTTATTGCTCAAAGAACAAAATGTTAAACAGATAAACAGGAATAGGGTATTATCTGTGATGTATGATATGAGCAGAGTAATACTCAGAAATTACCCTAAATTGAACTCCCACTCTAATCTAAATGGTTAGGAAAATGTGAAGTGGTCTTGAAGCAAAAAGGCATGACATTGTTTGCTTTGCTTCTTTTGCTCTGACAACAGCTCTAATGTTAAAAAGACAGATGAGCTCAAAAAAGCAAAAGGTATAAAACCTGAAAATAATTTAGGAGAATTTGTCTGTTCTCTCTTTTGTTTGTCCTAACAAGACCCCAGCCTTTGCTTGACATTTCAATACATTTTGAGGGGGAAATGCAGCTTTATGATATGAGGGCGTTGTATTTATTTATTTGCAGTGCATTGCTGATGCTGTCAGTTTCAATTTCATCTGTATGAAAATTAACAGAGAACATTCCTTGGTCTGGTTAGAACTTTTCTCTTGCTGCGGTTTGCGAGTTTACTGGAGTTGAACACTGGCAGATCCACCTTCAGAGGCAGTGAAAATTGGTGCTACGGCATGGCACTGTGCCATATAATGTAGTACTACCACAGTAGCCAACTCTACACAATCTTATCTTTACTTCTATAAAGTGTTGAATTGAATGCAATTTATGTTCTTGCGTCATATACCTTGATGATGAAAGTAAAACATGCTGTTAAAGTGGTACCTTACATGTCTCTTCCGACAGGGTAAAATGCCTCTAAATACACAGTCAAGGTAAAACACTTCTAAATTCATTTAAACCTCATATAAAATGGATATAGAGGGCATTATTAAGCTGGGTATGCCTGTTTCTTATTGGCAACGTGCAAGGCCTTTGATGCCATTATCTACGCATTCCACAAGCTCTCTGCACAGGTTTCAAGTGTATTAGCCTATATACCGTAGGCTAAACACGTTTATTATATTTGCCAGGGCTGACCGTCACACACAGAAATACCTTTAAGATCACATTCTCATCAACTTATCTACAATGAGCACATTGTTGCAGAATAACAATGTAATCTAACCAACATTTGCATTTGAGCTGAAACTGATGCATTTAAGCTAACTTTTTAAATAAATTAGTGGACAAGTAATCAGAATGACAGTGTTTTCAGTTAGGAATGCTGAACGGAAACAACAGCAAAAAGACAGGTAGGATGTATGACAAACAGTACAAAGTTGGTAGTTAGGCCTATATAAATAGTTGTGTATGCCTATAAACTGCACACATGGGTAGGGTGTAAAATACATGTTATGTGGTTGAATAAAGTGCAACTGTAAAACTAAAATAGGAAGGCTATTTATAATCCCAATTTATAACCTGACAGAACAGTTGCAATAGGAATAGATGTATAGGATTGACAGTAAAAGGCTTAATGTACACTTCTGTGCATAATCCTCTATGACCCAGGCAAGCAAACCAATGCAACCGTGTTGCACCCTCTTCTGGAAAAAGCAGCAATGTGCACAATTATAGCATTTAATAGCTAGTATCACCAGTACACGCTACTATATAAATAGGGTCTACATAAAAAACTGCTTTCTCAGTTGGTGATAAAAAAAAGACAAATTCAACAAAAAAATGAAAGAGCAGAACATTTAGTTTGGGGAGGGAGGGAGGGGGGTCACCTCGAAAAATACAGAACATTTATTTTATTGGTCGTTTTGGGACGTGGCTTACATTGTTAGCATTTCGCTTGGCTAAACAGCGCCCGTTTGGGCATTTGTTTGGGATTGTAAAATAAGCAGAAGACCTGAGACCACCAACTAAACGATTTTCGGACAAAACTGCATAGGACATTCCCCAAAATGTTGGTCTACTCTTAAGGAGCCTACCGTTACTCCTTAAGATCCAAGGATGATATTTATTATATTCATAGGTAACTGGCTCTACCAGCCAAAACAGCCAAAAGCTCCATCTAAACGTGAATGGATTCCCAATTGCTATACGGTTCACAGTTGCAGCAGACAGTATTTTTCAATTATCAAGTTTACATGCGCACAGTATTCCGGATAGTAGCTCATATCCCGCTTAAGGTGTTATTCGGGATAAGCTGTTTACATGCACCTTTGATATCCCGCTCATGAGTGTCCCTGTATCTATGAATAAACAGAATATTCCTCATTTAAATATATGGGTTAAATGGAATATTAACTGAAATAGGAACTCTGACTGTAGGCCTATAACCGCTCACCTGTTGCGTAATATACACTGAACGAAACATGTGTTGGTCCCATGTTCCATGAGCTGAAATAAAAGATCCCAGAAATGTTCCATGCACACAAAAAAACGAATTTCTCTCAAATGTTGTGCACACATTTGTTTACATCCCTGTTAGTGAGCATTTCTGCTTTGCCAAGATAATTAATCGACCTGACAGTTGTGGCATATCAAGAAGCGGATTAAAGAGCATGATAATTACACTGGTGCACCTTGTGCTGGGGACAATAAAAGGCCACTTTAAAATGTGCAGTTTTGTCACACAACCCAATGCCACATATGGTATCTTGTTAGTTTTGAGGGAGTGTGCAATTGGCACGCTGACTGCATGTCTACCAGAGCTGTTGCCAGGGAATTTTATGTTAATTGCTCTACCATAAACTGCCTCCAACATCGTTTTAAAGCATTTGGCAGTACGTCCAACCGGCCTCACAACCGCAGACCATGTGGGATCGTCTTGGGGGCGGGGGGATTAATTTTTGGCTGGGCCTGGCTTGCCAGTGGGTGGGCCCTGGCTGACAAATGGGTGGGCCTATGCCCTCCAAGGCCCACCCATGGCTGCACCTCTGCCCAGTCATTTGAAATCCATAGATTAGGGCCTAATAAGTTTTTTTCAATTAACTGATTTCCTTATATGAACTGTAACTCAGTAAAATCTTTGAAATTGCTGCATGTAGCATTTATATTTTTGTTCAGTATAGATTACTAATGCATTCATTCTATCGATGTAAGACATTATTCTGGTGAGCACTACTTTATTTAGTCTTCTGTGGGAACAAGTTATGATAGAAGAGAAACTGCATGGATCAAACTATAGTTGACAAACAAATGGCCTACCAAATATCGGAAATTATAATATGGCCTAGCAAATGTTGGAAATTATAAGCAGAAAGTTGTCTAAATTAGGGGTGAAAGTAGCCAGTAGTAAATTATAGTAAATTAATTATAGTAGGCAAAATTATTATGTTGGATTGAACTGAGCAGGTAACCTGCTTTTTGAAGTGATTTGTTTGACAATGAGATGAAAACATCATCACACAACATCCATGATATGTGAAACTGAGCCTGCACAGACGGCAATAACAACAGTCAACAGGATAAGATGTTTACATGCAACAGTATCCTGTTTTAGATCAGCATATCCCAGGCATCTTATCCGGGTTTTTCATAACCGGGATACAAGCTTTTTCTGGTATGGGTAAACAAGATTAGGTTTATACAGTATGTGTCAACTCAAAAACAGAATACTTAAGCATCCCGAATAATAACGGAATAATGGTGTGCATGTAAACGTTTCTAGCGGCCTTCATCCATTACACACAGGTGGAGCATGCTCGATAACTAATTAGCACAGGTGGTCCCTCTGTCTTCTGTAAATATATGCTGTAACATGGATATATGTCTTTGTGGGAACAGTAACCCTAACCCTGTAGACGGGCTAGGGCATAGCCGCGGGAAGTAGGGGTGCTGAGGGCGCTACAGCACCCCCTGAAAAATCGGAATACATTTTTTTAATTTTTCATAAAAGTAGTGCACTGCGCTTTTAATAGTCCTTTATTAGCGGAACAATATGGCTATGGGTTAAGGGTTATGGTTAAGGTAAGGGTGGAGAAGTCCTAATGATCCTGGATAGCACTGACCCTTACTTGAGCATCACATGGTCAGAGAGGAAGAGGTGAAGTGAGAGATTTCATGCAGCGTTCAAAAACTCTGCCATCTTTCTAGAGCTCCAGATCAGTGTTTTGGTACAGTGAGGGAAAAAAGTATTTGATCCCCTGCTGATTTTGTACGTTTGCTGACTGACAAAGAAATGATCAGTTTATAATTTTAATGGTACGTTTATTTGAACAGTGACAAAAAGAATAACAACAAAAAAATCCAGAAAAACGCATGTGAAAAATGTTATAAATTGATTTGCATTTTAATGAGGGAAATAAGTATTTGACCCCCTCTCAATCAGAAAGATTTCTGGCTCCCAGGTGTCTTTTATACAGGTAACGAGCTGAGATTAGGGGCACACTCTTAAAGGGAGTGCTCCTAATCTCAGCTTGTTACCTGTATAAAAGACACCTGTCCACAGAAGCAATCAGTCAATCAGATTCCAAACTCTCCACCATGGCCAAGACCAAAGAGCTCTCCAAGGATGTCAGGGACAATATTGTAGACCTACACAAGGCTGGAATGGGCTACAAGACCATCGCCAAGCAGCTTGGTGAGAAGGTGACAACAGTTGGTGCGATTATTCGCAAATGGAATAAACACAAAAGAACTGTCAATCTCCCTCGGCCTGGGGCTCCATGCAAGATCTCACCTTGTGGAGTTGCAATGATCATGAGAACGATGAGGAATCAGCCCAGAACTCCACGGGAGGATCTTGTCAATGATCTCAAGGCAGCTGAAACCATAGTCACCAAGAAAACAATTGGTAACACACTATGCCGTGAAGGACTGAAATCCTGCAGCGCACGCAAGGTCCCCCTGCTCAAGAAAGCACATATACATGCCCGTCGGAAGTTTGCCAATGAACATCTGAATGATTCAGAGGACAACTGGGTGAAAGTGTTGTGGTCAGATGAGACCAAAATGGAGCTCTTTGGCATCAACTCAACTCGCTGTGTTTGGAGGAGGAGGAATGCTGCCTATGACACCAAGAACACAATCCCCATTGTCAAACATGGAGGTGGAAACATTCTGCTTTGGGGGTGTTTTTCTGCTAAGGGGACAGGACAACTTCACCGCATCAATGGGACGATGGACGGGGCCATGTACCGTCAAATCTTGGGTGAGAACCTCCTTCCCTCAGCCAGGGCATTGAAAATGGGTCGTGGATGGGTATTCCAGTATGACAATGACCCAAAACACACGGCCAAGGCAACAAAGGAGTGGCTCAAGAAGAAGCACATTAAGGTCCTGGAGTGGCCTAGCCAGTCTCCAGACCTTAATCCCATAGAAAATCTGTGGAGGGAGCTGAAGGTTCGAATTGCCAAACGTCAGCCTTGAAACCTTAATGACTTGGAGAAGATCTGCAAGAGGAGTGGGACAAAATCCCCCCTGAGATGTGTGCTAACCTGGTGGCCAACTGCAAGAAACGTCTGACCTCTGTGATTGCCAACAAGGGTTTTGCCACCAAGTACAAAGTCATGTTTTGCAGAGGGTTCAAATACTTATTTCCCTCATTAAAATGCAATTCCATTTATAAAAATTTTCACATGCGTTTTTCTGGATTTTTTTGTTGTTATTCTGTCTCTCACTGTTCAAATAAGCCTACCTTTAAAAAAATAGACTGATCATTTCTGTGTCAGTGGGCAAACGTACAAAATCAGCAGGGGATCAAATACTTTTTTCCCTCACTGTACATGTATTGTCGATGTGACCCTTTTGGTCACTTTCTTTGTCTTGTTATCAACTGTAACAACATCATTATTATTATTAATACCAACATTTATGGGTACAATTCCAAACTTGAAAATGATCAGTTACTTGAATCTTTGGAAAAGCGTATTCTCCATTAGCTAACCAAGTTCACTAATGCTTAACATATAGTAGGTGGGGATTTTAATATTTCTCTGAATAGTTGAATTGATAGATGGCCTCCGTTACAGTCCACTTTTATGAATACAAGTTTGAGGCAGTTTATGGAAAGGTTTGATATTATAGATATTTGGAGAGTGAAGTTTCCTAATGACAAGTCTTTCACTTGGAGTAATAAGGCACACTCCAGACAATCATGCATATATTTTTGGCTGGTGTCTAAATGTTTTGATGAACAGGGTATTTCTGTTAACATCCTGGCCACTCCCCTTACTGATCATAGAGCTATTTATATTGACATTAAACTTTGTATCTCTGATAATGGCCTTGGCAGAAAATCCTACTGGAAGCTTAATAGCTCTATATTAAAACATTAGTTGGTCAAGATGGAGATAACCAATTTAATTACACACTTCTGGAACAAAGCTATAAATGACAATTCATACAGTAATAACTGGGAGCTTTTTAAATATGAGGTTGGAAAATATTTAAGAAAATATGGGAGTATTCCTGCCAAGATGAGGAGAGCTGAAAAAGAAAGTGTAATTACAAAGATCACCTCTCTTGTTCAAAAGCCTGTTGAAAGTCTCTCAGTGGAGGACAATACTGTTCTATTTGAGCTACAACACAAGTTGGATGATATGTATAAACTGAAAGCAGAGGGAGCCTTTGTCGGATCTAGGAAGAACTGACTAGAGGAGGGTAAACAAAATTCATCTTATTTTTTCAGGTTAGAAAAATACCACTAAAAATAATACAATTCAACAATTAAATGCTTATGGTCTCATCACAGATGATCCCAAATTAATCTCTAACTTCAGTTGCAACTTCTACACGAATGTATATAGTTCTAAGTATTGTGTCTTTTTTTTTACTCTCTGGGCGATGTGAAATCAATTGGGGAGGCTGAGAGGGAACAGTGTGATGACCCTATTATAGTTGAAGAAATCATTTATTCTATTGAACACCTTAAAAATAATACGTCTCATGAGACTGATGGTATATCTGCTGAGTTTACAAAACATTTAGCCCCATTTCTGTTTGAGGTCTTTTCTGAAAGCATTGCAAATAATGCTCTCCCTCCCAGTTTGACTCAAGGTCTGATTACATGAATCCCTAAGCCCAAGAAATACTTGCTTCTCCTTGATAATTGGTGTCCAATCTGTCTGCTCAATAACGACTACAAAATATTAGCCTCTATATTTGCAAAAAGAATGAAGGCAATATTGGACTCAATTATAGAAGAGACCCAATCTGGCTTTCTGAGGAATATACATATATCTAATAATATCCGACTGGTGTTAGACCTTATTGACTATTCTGATCTAATCTTCGAAGATAGTTTTATTGTCTTCTTAGACTTTTATAAAGCCTTCGATACAGTGGAACATGAGTTTATATTTCTCTCCCTTGAGAAATTTGGTTTTGGTGAATTATTTTGTAGTACTATTAAAACTCTTTATATGAATGGGAACAGTTCCTTTAAATTAAAGCATGACACTTCTACTAGATTTGATTTGAAAAGAGGAATTATGCAAGGTTGCCCAATTTCACCTTACCTTTTCCTGCTTGCAACCCAACTTTTTACAAGTTTTGTTAAATCCAGCGATATAAAAGGGATCTCAGTTGCTGACAGAGATATTATCATAAGTCAGCTTGCAGATGACACCACCCTCTTTTTGAAAGATGCTGACCAGATTCCTAGAGCAGTCGATAAATATTTTTCCAAAGCATCTGGTCTTTGCCTAATCCTTAAGTGTGAATTGTTTGCTGTTAAAGACTGTGTGATACCCTCTATATGCAATATTCCAGTAAAGAAAAAAGTAACATACCTGGGGATTACCATTTCTAAGGATCAACAGGAAAGATGCTCATTGAAAAAAACTAGAAGAAGTTGAACCATCGGTTGCAAAGTGATTTATCCTGGAAAGGTTGAGTATTGCTTTCTAAAGCTGAAGGTATCTCCAGACTTACTTATG
Organism: Hucho hucho; assembly: GCA_003317085.1. Lineage (NCBI taxonomy): Eukaryota > Metazoa > Chordata > Actinopteri > Salmoniformes > Salmonidae > Hucho > Hucho hucho. Next base: position 457,636 of record QNTS01000518.1, on the reverse strand, counting down.
CAGCCCAGTCCCTACATCTTGACAACAAAATAGGTAAAGCAGTTGACCAGATGCTTTTCAACTTCATCTGGAAAAATCGTACATATTATTTTAGGAAATCTCTCGTTATGAACAGATATGAATATGGTGGTCTCAATTTTTTTGATTTTCCTACTTTGAATAATACTTTTAAGATAAATTGGGCTAAACATTTCTTAAAGAATCCAACTTTAATTTGGAATTTCATCCCTCATTACATCTTCTCCCGTTTTGGTGGCTTCAATTGTATGTTACTTTGTAACTATAACATTGATAAGATTCCTACAAATTTATCTGCTTTTCATAGACAAGTATTCTTTGCTTGATCGTTAATATATAAACATATTTTTGAACTGGTTTAATAATCATATCCTGCTGGTGCGTCAACTTTTTAATGCAGAAGGATTGTTACTTAATCATGAAGGATTGTTACTTAATTTATCTCGTTACAATATCCCTGTTACACCTAGAGAGTTTGCCATCGTCTTTGATGCTATTCCACCTGGAACTCTCATGTTGTTTAGAGTTGTAACCAGACCTCACCTTCTTGACCTACCCTCGCTTAATCGAGTTGACTCTCCAATAGGAATAATGTGTTTCTCCTTGCTCCCTCAGAACAACAGATCTATACATGCTTTATTTCAAAGGAATATTGTATCCATTCCTTATGTCACAACTTACTGGTGTCAGAATGCGTGGTGTAGTTGGTGCAACAAGAGTCAGGCGCAGGACAGCAGAGATGAGCAACACAACGTAGTTTACTCAAAGGAATTAACAAAGTAGTAACAATACCAAGCCCACCAAATGGACTGACATAAATTTGGAACAATAATGCACACAAACATGGGGAAAACAGAGGGTTAAATAATGAACATGTAATTGGGGAATTGAAACCAGGTGTGTATAAAACAAAGACAAAACAAATGGAAAATGAAAAGTGGATCGGCGATGGCTAGAAGGCCAGTGACGTCGACCGCCGAACGCCGCCCAAACAAGGAGAGGGACCGACTTCGGCGGAAGTCGTGACAACTGGAATACATTTGTCAATAATATCTGTTGGGGAAAAAGTCTGGTTATTACAACACAAATACCTGCTTGTTAACAAGGTCAAAGAGGTCTCGCTCAGAATGACCCATAAGTATTACCCTGCGAATCATTACCTGAAGAAACTCAAAAAAGACATTAACATTAACTGTACTTTTTGTGTTGATGTCTACATGTAAATAAATTATTTGTTTGTATGTATATTCGTCGTTTTTTAATTGTTAATATTCTTGATGACTTTTGTTTTTTATGAGAGAGTGTGCTACTCGGTTTCCTTAACTATAATAGGGATAAAGAAAAACTATTTTACCTCATAAAATCGAATTGTGCTAATGGTAAAAATAAATTTCATAAATGTAAATTAATTAATAAAAAAACACTCTTCCGTGTTTTCTATAAGGAATTCGAACAGTACATTCTACATTCTTCTAATAAGAAAGCTGCTAAAACAATCAATATGTGTGTATATTTTATGGCCTTAATAAAATCTGTAATTTGTAATTATATCTGTAATTATACTTATTGTATGTATGCTGGTTTTTCTGCAATAAATACAATTAAGAAAAATACAAATAAAATATATATACACAAAATAAAAAAATAAAAAGAAAATACATGTACTGTCGCTCTCTGATGACGTCCTTCCGGAATGTGCAGGACTCTGAGTTAGAACACGTGGTTCGGGTACATAGAAGAAGTTGAAGATATAACTTCACATTTTGAGTGTTTTCGTTTATTGTTCATCGTCTAGGTGTGTGCCAGATAACCTGCCAAGATGGTGAAGCCACGGTTCAAGGGGAAAAGCACGATAAACACCTCGGCGGCCAGCAGTAATCCTGGTAAGTTACAGTTCATGCGCGATGTAACGTTACTGTTTGTTTACAGCTAATGTTAGCTAAACATTTGGTCAATATGTGACATTCGTGTCAGCTACAAATGGAAAAGTATACAATATGTTTGGCACTGACATAATTAGTTCGCTACAGTAACTAGCTAATTTGGCTACACATTCTAACGTTATGCCAAAAACACAACGTACCTTCTATAACAACATTGAGAACTACACGTTATATGGATTTACAATATTGTTCTGACACTGAATTAACCCAAAATACCACCACCTATAATCTCCAACACTGTGTGACATGAAATTGTTATATTACCATAACCTTACCCTATGACTCTACCTTTTACAGACCGACCCAAGACTCCTGCAGGTTCAGGCAACAGCATGAGGGACCGAGCAACTGTCAGGCGTCTGAATATGTACAGACAAAAGCAGAGATGGTAAATGATGATGGGGGGATGTGACTCTTCCCCTGTGACTTCCAAATTAACTCTCCTTTAATGCAAGTGTAATGCTCAGGTCGGGTTGACACATTACCCAGATAGAACACACCAGTTCCTGGTATTCCACAGTTAGCTCCTCTTCATTCTTTCTTGTTTAAAATGATTGTTTTGTGGTATATTTGACTGTAATATAATTTCCATGCACGTGCTTTCGTGACCACTAACTATTTCTTCTGCCATTAGCAACAACCGAGGCCAGGTGATCAAGCGTTTGTCGTACCAGTCCACTGTGGCTGATGGGACACAGGCCAGAGTGGAGCCCAACATCAAATGGTTTGGTGAGTAGTGCTGTTAACTGCAATTGCCACAATGTCACAGGTTAACCCACAAATTCTTTTGTCTGTTTTTATTATTGATTGGACAGGTGTAATGGCAATTTGTCTAACAATTGATCGGCTCTGAGCAAGTTCAAACTGTATACAGAATGGTGAAGTTCTTGTCAATAATGACTGGCAAACCCTTGATTTAAGAATAAATCTGTTTTGATGCCTTTTTTTTATATCTGTGTACGGAGAGATAAGATGGCAGCCTCAACTCACACACACCACACACACTGGTTAATTCTTCCCCTCTGGTCTCCTCCGTCTCAGCAAACACTCGGGTCATCAAGCAGTCGTCCCTACAGAAGTTCCAGGATGAGATGGGTGCGGTGAAGAAGGACCCATACCGTGTGGTGATGAAACAGAGCAGGCTGCCCATGTCACTCCTGCACGACAGAGTCAAGGCACACGTGAGTACCAAATAAGGTCGCATTAATTTGGGCACACTATAGTGTGGTCACGATACCAGCATTTTGACCTCGATAGCAGGTTTAGTATCATGATACGGAAACAATACCGTTGCAAAAAAGGGCACAGAATAACCACTGGTCTTAATTTTTTTTAAACACATGTTTATTTACCCTTTTTTAAACATGTTTATTTAACCTTCATTTAGTACAACATCTAAAATATTATATTCAATTTCTTTCAATTAATTAAACACCATATTAATAATCCCCTAGAGTTGGGGGTTAAATGTGTATGTATGTGAAACTTCTTATATATCCTAGATATGACAGACACTTAAAAATGTTGTTCTTTATATATATATATATATATATATATATATTTGTTTTTTTTTTACTGTCATTTTGCTATTTGTGAATGTGCTATTCAATTTGTTACTATGGACTATAGTAGTAAAGGCCAAATTCAATATTCTAGCACATTTTTATAGACTCTTAAGCATTAAATAACAGAAGAATATCTCTTCTAAAATGTAATTTGACACATACAGTATCAGGGTTAATATAATCATCGATGGCCATTAATATTGAGTCAAATGACATTCATTAGACCTATGATCCACTGTTGATTACAGCTAAATAATTTAATAGTTCCAAAACAACGTAAGAAACTCTTTGAAGGTCATTTCTGAAGCTTCTACAATGCAATTGTCTACACCCCTCAAACTCAACCCTGGACCTCGAAGCCAGTTCCACTGCTTGTTTTCATTGTTCCCTTCTAATCAGGCACCGATTTAGACCCGGGAGACCAGGTGGGTATAATACATTTTCAGGTAGAACAGCAAACCAGCAGGCTCCGGACCTCGTATGGTAGGAGTTGAATACCCCTTGTCTACACAGTACACATAATAGAAATACAATGGATTTTACATAGCATACTACTATTCCAAGAGTGCATTTTAACTCCCAGGGTGAAATGCTCCGCCCAGGGCTGCTGGCTTGCTGATGCTAGCAAGCCCAGACAAACACGAAGTAGTCTAAATATATTGCTTTTGTACTCCGTAACACATGGAGACATGTAGTAACCCCAAAAAGTGTTAAACAAATCAAAATACAGCTCTGGAAAAAATTAAGAGATCACTGCAAAATTATCAGTTTCTCTGGTTATACTATTTATAGGTATGTGTTTGGGTAAAATGAACAACTTTTCTCCCAAATTCCAAATAACAATATTGTCATTTAGAGCATTTATTTGTAGAAAATGACAACTGGTCAAAATAACAAAAAATATGCAGTGTTGTCAGACCTTGAATAATACAAAGAAAATTTGTTCATATTCATTTTCAAACAACACAATACTAATGTTTTAACTTAAGAAGTGTCATGTGCCTTGGCATGCCCTCCACCAGTCTTTCACATTGATGTAGGGTGACTTCATGCCACTCCTGGCGCTAAAATTCAAGCAGCTCGGCTTTGTTTGATGGCTTGTGACCATCCATCTTCCTCTTGATCACATTCCAGAGGTTTTCAATGGGGTTCAGGTCTGGAGATTGGGCTGGCCATGACAGGGTCTTGAACTGGTGGTCCTCCATCCACACCTTGATTGACCTGGCTGTGTGGCATGGAGCATTGTCCTGCTGGAAAAAACAGTCCTCAGTTGGGCAATATTGTCAGAGCAGAAGGAAGCAAGTTTTCTTCCAGGACAACCTTGTACGTGGCTTGATTCATGCGTCCTTCACAAAGACAAATCTGTCCGATTCCAGCCTTGCTGAAGCACCCCCAGATCATCTCCGATCCTCCACCAAATTTCACAGTGGGTGCGAGACACTGTAGCTTGTAGGCCTCTCCAGGTGTCGCACCCACTGTGTAATGCTAAGACGCATGAAAGCTGTGGTTGACAATCAGGGTTATTCCACCAAATATTGATTTCTGAACTCTTCCTAAGTTAAAACATTAGTATTGTGTTGTTTGAAAATGAATGTGAACTTATTTTCTTTGCATTATTCGAGGTCTGATAACACTGCATCTTTTGTTATTTTGACCTGTTGTCATTTTCTGCAAATAAATGCTCAAAATAAAAATATTGGAATTTGGGAAAAACGCTGTCAGTAGTATATAGAATAAAACAAATGTTCATTTTACCCAAACACATACCTGTAAATAGTAAAACCAGAGAAACTTATAATTTTTCAGTGGTCTCTTAACTTTTTCCAGAGCTGTATATTTGAGATTCTTCAAAGTAGCCACCCTTTGCCTTGTTGACAGCTTTGCACACTCTTGGCATTCTCTCAACCAGCTTCATGAGGAATGCTTTTCCAACAGTCTTGAAGGAGTTCCCACATATTCAGAGCACTTGTTGGCTGCTTTTCCTTCACTTTGCGGTCCAACTCATCCCAAACCATCTCAATTGGTTTGAGGTCCGGTGATTGTGGAGGCCCGGTCATCTGGTGCAGCACTCCATCACTCTCCTTGGTCAAATAGACCTTACACAGCCTGGAGGTGTGTTTTGGGTCATTGTCCTTTTGAAAAACAAATTATATTCCCACTAAGCGCAAACAAGATGTGATGGCGTATCGCTGCAGAATGCTGTGGTAGCCATGTCTGTTAAGTGTGCCTTGAATTCTAAAATCACAGTGTCACCAGCAAAGCACCATCACACCTCCGTGCTTCACGGTGGGAACCCCACAAGTGGAGATCATCCGTTCACCTACTCTGCGTATCACAAAGACACGGCGGTTGGAACCAAAAATCTCAAATTTGGACGCATCAAACCAAAGGACATATTTCCCCTCGTCTAATGTCCATTGCTCGTGTTTCTTGGCCCAAGCAAGTCTTCTTGTTCTTATTGGTGTCCTTTAGTAGTGGTTTATTTGCAGTAATTCGACCATTAAGGCCTGATTCACGCAGTCTCCTCTGAATTCACTCTTCCGGCGCCGACAGAGATGACAGCCTCGCTTCACGTTCTCAGGAAGCTATGCAGTATTTCGTTTTTTATGTATTATTTCTTACATTGTTACCCCGGGAAATCTTAAGTTTTATTATATAAAGCCGGGAGGAATTATTGGATATAAGAGAAACGTCATCTTAATACATTACGACCAGGAATACGACTTTCCCGAAGCGGATCCTCTGTTTGGTCCACCAACAAGGACAATGGACTGGATCCTAGCCGGCAACCCAAAACAACGGCAGCGCAGGAGAAGGGGTAGACGGGTCGGTCTTCTGGTCAGGCTTCGTAGACGGGCGCACCGCTCCCGAGTATACTACTTGCCAATGTCCAGTCTCTGGACAATGAAGTAGACGAAATCCGAGAAAGGATTGCCTTTCAGAGAGACCTCAGCGACTGCAACGTTCTTTGCTTCACGGAAACATGGCTCACTCAGGACACGTTATCAGAGTCGGTACAGCCACATGGTTTCTCCACGCATCGCGCCAACAGAAACATCTCTCTGGTAAGAAGAAGGGCGGGGGTGTGTGTCTTATGATTAACGAGTCGTGGTGTGATCATAACAACATACAGGAACTGGAGTCCTTTTGTTCACCTGACATAGAATTCCTTACAATCAAATGCCGACCGCATTATCTACCAAGAGAATTCTCCTTGATTATAATCACAGCCGTGTATATCCCCCCTCAAGCTGACACATCAACGGCCCTGAAAGAAATCCATTGGACTCTATGTAAACTGGAAACCATATATCCTGAGGCTGCATTTATTGTGGCTGGTTAATCTGAAAACAAGGCTCCCTAAATTTTATTAGCATATCAAATCCGGAAAAATCCTGGATCATTGTTATCGAACTTCCGCAACGCATACAAGGCCATTCTCTGCCCTCCTTTCGGCAAGTCTGACCATGACTCCATTTTGTTGCTCCCAGCCTACAGACAGAAACTAAATCAGGAAACGCCTGTGCTCAGGTCTGTTCAACGCTGGTCCGACCAATCTGATTCCACGCTTCAAGATTGCTTCGAGCACGTGGACTGGGATATGTTCCGGATAGCATCAGACAACAACATTGATGTATATGCTGATTCGGTGAGCGAGTTTATTAGCAAGTGCATTGGTGATGTTGTACCCATAGCAACTATTAAAACCTTCCCCAACCAGAAACCATGGATTGATGGCAGCATTCGCGCAAAACTGAAAGCGCGAAACACTGCTTTTAATCAGGGTAAGGCGACCGGAAACATGACTGAATACAAACAGTGTAGCTTTTCCCTCCGCAAGGCAATCAAACAAGCTAAGCGTCAGTATAGAGACAAAGTAGAGTCACAATTCAACGGCTCAGACACGAGAGGAATGTGACAGGGTCTACAGTCAATCACGGACTGCAAAAAGAAATCCAGCCCCATCGCGTACCACGATGTCCTGCTCCCAGACAAACTAAACAACTTCTTTGCTCGCTTTGAGGACAATACAGTGCCACCTACACCACCCGATGTCACAGGAAGGCCAAAAAGATCATCAAGGACCACAACCAACAGAGCCACTTCCTGTTCACCCCGCTATCATCCAGAAGGCGAGGTCAGTACAGGTGCATCAAAGCTGGGACCGAGAGACTGAAAAACAGCTTCTACCTCAAGGCCATCAGACTGTTAAACAGCCATCACTAACATTGAGTGGCTGCTGCCAACATACTGACTTAAATCTCTAACCACTTTAAATTATTGAAAATTGGATGTAACAAATGTATCACTAGCCAGTTTAAACAATTTTGTATATAATGTTTACATATCCGACATTACTCATATCAAATGTATAACTGTACTCTATACCATCTACTGAATCTTGCCTATGCCATTCGGCCATCAACTCAAATCTCTAGCCACTTAGTAATTATAAAGTGGATGTAATAAATGTATCACTAGCCACTTTAAACGATGCCATTTATATAATGTTTACATATCCTACATTACTCATCTCATATGTATATACTGTACTCTATACCATCTACTGCATCTTGCCTATGCCGGTCAGCCATCGCTCATCCATATATTTAGATGTACATACTCGTGTTCATTCCTTTACACTTGTGTGTAAAAGGTAGTTGTTGTGAAATTTGTTAGATTACTTGTTAGATACTACTGCATGGTTGGAACTAGATGCACAAGCATTTCGCTACACTCGCATTAACATCTGCCAACCATGTGTATGTGACAAATAAATTTGATTTGAACAGTTGATGTTACTTGAACTCTGTGAAGTGTTTATTTTGGCTGCAATTTCTAAGTCTGGTAACTCTAATGAACTTATCCTCTGCAGTAGAGGTAACTCTGGGTCTTCCTTTCCTGTGGCGGTCCTCTTGAGAGTCAGTTTCATCATAGATCTTGATGGATTGGCTGACCTTCATGTCTTAAAGTAATGATGGACTTGTTTCTCTATGCTTATTTGAGCTGTTCTTGCCATAATATGGACTTGGTGTTTTACCAAATAGGTCTATCTTCTGTCTACCCCTCCTACCTTGTCACAACACAACTGATTGGCTGAAACGCATTAAGGAAATAAATAAATTCCACAATTAACGTTTAACAAGGCAATTGAAATGTTAATTGAAATGCATTCCTGGTGACTACCTCATGAAGCTGGTTGAGAGAATGCCAAGAGTGTGCAAAGCTGTCATCAAGCAAAGGGTGGCTGCTTTGAAGAATCTTAAATATAAAATATACTTTGTTGGTTACTACATGATTCCATATGTATTATTTCATAGTTTTGATGTCTTCACTATTATTCTACAATGTAGAATAAAGGAAAAACCATGGAATGAGTAGGTGTGTCAACTTTGACTGGTACTGTATGTTCGTCATTGTCACTCAAATCATTCAAATGTAGTTGCTAGTAGAATAACGTTACAATGCAAATGTTCTGTGTACAGTGGCAATACAAAGTATGTGAACCCTTTGGAATTACCTGGATTTCTGCATAAATTTGATCAGGTCTTCTAAGTCACAACAATATCCAAACTCGGTGTGCTTAAACTAATAACACACACATTATTGTATTTTTCTTGTCTATATTGAATACACCATTTAAACATTCACAGTGTAGTTTGGAAAAAGTGTGAACCCCTAGGCTATTTAGGATTCAACTAACCTGGAGTGTAATCAATGAGACGAGATTGGAGATTTTGGTTAGAGCTGGCATGCCCTGCCCCATAAAATATACTCACAAAATGTTTGTTTGCTATTCACAAGAAGCATTGCCTGATGTGAACCATGCCTCGAACAAAAGAGATATCAGAAGACCCAAGATTGCGAATAGTTGACTTGCATAAAGCTGGAAAGGGTTACAAAAGTATCTCTAAAAGCCTTGATGTTCATCAGTCCACGGTAAGACAAATTGTCTATAAATGGAGAAAGTTTAGCACTGTTGCTACTCTTTGCAGGAGTGGCCGTCCTGCAAAGATGACTGCAAGAGCACAGTGCAGAATGCTCAATGAGGTTAAGAAGAATCCTAGCATGTCAGCTAAAGACTTACAGAAATCTCTGGAAGATGCTAACATCTCTGTTGACGAGTCTACAATATGTAAAACACTAAACAAGAATGGTGTTCATGGGAGGACGCCATGGAAAAAGCCACTGCTGTCCAACAAAACATTGCTGCACGTCTGAAGTTCACCATGAGTGCACCTGGATGTTCCACAGTGCTACTGGCAAAATATTCTGACAGATTGAACTAAAGTTGAGTTGTTTGGAAGGAAGGAAGGAACACGCAACACTGTGTGGAGAAAATAAGGCACAGCACACCAACTTCAAAACCTCATCCCCACTGTAAAGTATGGTGGAGGGAGCATCATGGTTTGGGGCTGCTTTGCTGCCTCAGGGTCTGGACAGCTTGCTATCATCGACGGAAAAATGTATTCCCAAGTTTAGCCTTACATTCTCCTGCAAAATGTCTTTATCTGTCCGTCTATTGAAGCTCAACAGAAGTTGGGTGATGCAATAGGACAACAACCAAAAATACAGAAGTAAATCAGCAACTGAATGGCTTGAACAGAAGAAAATATTCCTTCTGGAGTGGCCCAGTCAGTCCTGACCTCAACCCGATTTGAGATGCTGGACATGACCTCAAGTGAGCGGTTCACACCAGACATCCCAAGAATATTGCTGAACTGAAACAGTTTTGTAAAGAGGAATGGTCCAAAATTCCTCCTGACCGTTGTGCAGGTCTGATCCACCGCTACAAAAAAATGTTTGGTTGAGGTTACTGCTGCCAAAGGAGGGTCAACAAGTTATTAAATCCAAGGGTTCACATACTTTTTCCACCCTCCACTGTGAATGTTTACACAATGTGTTCAATAAAGACAAGCAGACTGTGTTTGTCTATTGTTGTGACTTAGATGAGGATCAGATCAAATTTCATGACCAATTTATGTAGAAATTTGGAACTAAACCTCCCTTGCACTGCTTTGTAGCACCTTTTGCTTAGTAGTTTCGGGTTGGCTGTCCCTCATCTGCTCTGTACGCAAAGTATTCCCATAGTTCACTTCTGGAGACAGTTTTGTCAACAAGTTGGTCCCCACTTTGCTGCTATGACATCATCCACTCTTCTGGGAAGGCTTTCCACTTAGATGTTGGAACATTGCTGCGGGGACTTGCTTCCATTCAGCTTCGAGCATTAGTGAGATCAGGCGCTAATGTTGACCGATTAGGCCTGGCTCGCAGTCGGTGTTCCAATTCATTCCAAAGGTGCTCGATGGGGTTGAGGTCAGGTCTCTTGACAAACCATTTCTGTATGGACCTGGCTTCCTGCACTGGGGCATTGTCATTTTGAAGCAGGAAAGGGCCTTCTCCAAACTGTTGCCACAAAGTCTGAAGCCCAGAATCGTCTAGAATGTCATTGTATGCTGTAGCGTTAAGATTTCCCTTCACTGGAACTAAGGGGCCTAGCCCGAACCATGAAAAACAGCCCCAGACCATTATTCCTTCTCCACCAAACTTAACAGTTGGCACTGCATTCAGGCATGTAACATTCTCCTGGTATCCGCCAAACCCAGATTTGTCTGTTGGACTGCCATATGGTGAAGCGTGATTCATCACTCCAGTGAACACGTTTCCACTGCTCCAGAGTCCAATGGCGGTGAGGTTTACACCACTCCAGCCAACGCTTGGCATTGCTTGTGTGCGGCTGCTCGGCCATGGAAACCCGTTTCATGAAGCTCCCGACGAACAGTTCTTGTGCTGACGTTGCTTCCGGAGGCAGTTTGGAACTCTAAGTGTTGCAACCAAGGACAGACCATTTTTTATGTGCTAGAGCACTCGGTGGTCCTGTTCTTTGAGCTTGTGTGGCCTACCACTTTACGGCTGAGAGGTTGCGCCTAGACGTTTACACTTCACAATAACAGCACTTACAGTTGACCGGGGCAGCTTTAGCAGGGCAGAAATTTGACAAATGTACTTGTTGGAAAGGTGGCATCCTATGACGGTGCCGTGTTGAAAGTCACTGAGCTCTTCAGTAAGGCCATTCCACTGCCAATGTTTGTCTTTGGAGATTGCATGGCTGTGTGCTCGTATATTATACACCTGTCAGCAACGGGTGTGGCTGAAATAGCCGAATCCGCTAATTTGAAAGGGTGTCCATATACTTTTGTGTGTGTGTGTGTGTGTGTGTGTGTGTGTATCTGATGATAGAAGAATACTCTCTAGGTTCTATTGGATAAATAACTCTGCAACCATGTGAGTTTTTTTTAATTATTTGTTTATTTTCAATAACAATTTATGATCAATAAAATTCAACGCTACACTGAACTCTAACAATACAGCTCGACCTATCATTTTATTATCCATGTATTTTAACCATCAGTCATCTGAGTCAGTGCAGTACAAGTTGAGTGCCCTTCTCTTTATTTTTGCTGAAAGTCAGTAGTTAACTTATTGTAAAATCATTACTCCGTTTTCCTCAGTTAGCCTATTTCTTAGAGCCTGGTTACACCAGACTGAGCGTTCATTCCTGTTTAACCAGGCTATATTTCTGACCTGTTGGCCTATTCCTGCTTGTTTTGCTCCGCTTCACAATGAACCAACCTGCCTGTATCGTGATGTTTTGCAAGAACGCGTTTTATGCAGTTGGCCAACTTTGAACCCCCGCCACCGGTGATTTTGCTACACAACGTTCCTGTAGATTGTTCTAAAACCATTATTTTCTCAACTGTAATAGCCAATGCATTATGTTGATTCCTGCTATGAAAGTATCTGCCTGTCCCTGTTTTGTGGCCGGCTGCTGTGTGTGTGCAAGCCACTCTCACTCCCTCTCCTAACTGTGCGCATGTTGGAGGGAGAGATGCATTTTGAGAAGCACAAGCATATGACCTTTGCTCAAAATGCTACTACAGAAAAATGTACAGTTTTCAAAGCTTCGACTGTTTGTTACTTCAAGTAGCCTTCGCCTAGTGCTGGAAATGTATAAAAAAAAAAAAACATTAGCCCACATTTTACTGATGGATTAATCAATTATCCTACATGGCTATATAGAAACACTATCATATTTAGAGTTATCAATCTAGCTAAATATTTTGAGTTCCCACTTCCTTAGGATGTGGGTATTATAGCTTATAGGCCAATATGCACAAAAATGTTGTCAAATTCTCTGGAAGAGCCTAAAATAAATCTGATAATTCTGGATCCTATTTTGACAGGTTTCACTTCAAAATATCAATCATGCATTCCCTGTGTATGTTAGATGAAATAATAGCTTTTTTAATCATAGGCTATCATCTATGTCTTACTGGGTAATTGTCCAGAGCCCTGCCACTAATATGCAGTGAATGTCCTTGTATTTGTTATCGAGCAACATGGCCCAATTAATCACAATATGACTTATTGTCCTTTTCGCCCAGCATAAAAAAAAAACGCCCCAAAATGTCTCCAAGCAACACTTCTGTCCAGTTCCTTATATTCTCTCTGAACATTGTTGTTGACTGAGTTTTTTAGTGTTCTTTTCCCTCTAAATAGCTCCATATGCGTGCAAGACCTTTCAAGATGCTCAAAGCTGTTGGAGATGAATGGACTTTTCCTTTTTTACTCTCCCTCCTTTCCCCACTCCTCCTTCCTTCTCTTGACATTTTGTCTTAAGCCATTTAGGGAATTAAGCCCCATGCCAAAGCAATGTGAGCAAGTCCAGATATGTTGCATAAATAATTTTTAATTGGATGTCGATTTTGGTGCTCTATCTTTTGATCTGTTCCTGATCTTCACTGTTTGTTGGCTGAGTGTTCTTGCCAAGGTCTTTGTCAGGTCTCTTATTCTATTTTATGGTGATGTTTTCACCATAGTTTCTGTCTTCAGTCGGTAACACGTATTTTGAGTTTTAGCCCCCCCTTCAAAGATAAAAAAATGTCATTTACTGTTAGATATTAATTTTAAAAGCCCGGCTTAGCATTAGAATACTGCAAAACAAGACCAGAAGGGGTGGAAGAATGAAACGTGAGGTGGTGGACACAGAGTTTTAAAAAGAACAACCTCCAAAATATCCTGGCGGTGAAGCTGAAATCTTAAACATCATTGCTTTTGACAAGATCCATAAACTGTTTGTTTTCTCTCTCTCTCCGTGTTGCAATAGGACTAAGGCTGCCTTTTACGGCTGTGTTGGAGGGTAATTTAACTCTTAATCAGATCTGGCTCCGACAATGCAGTTTATTGACAGTTTCACTGCAGACTTGGGTTTCTGTGTGCTGTGTTTGTTCTCCACCGTTCTTTATTGGTGTAACCCCTGGAACATGGCCACCAGCTCCGTCGCATAAAGCTTTGCAGTTTGCACCAACTAATTATAACCTAACCTATACTTCACACGGAACACACATGGAATTCTACATCACTGTTCTTTCTCTCCATTACTGTTCCACCCAAGAGTTTTGTTCCAGCTGTAACCACCTCCAAGACGTTGGGTTTTTTATTCTGCATGTTTCCTCGCAGTGAGAGAAATAAGCTGTTGCTTTAGTGGAAGCATTTATTTTGCATTGCATGCAGCATTACAAAGCCACACTGTGATACAACGCAGGCGGCCATAAATCTGTTGTGCGAGCACAGAGCTGCTCTCCTCCAGCCCCCTGGGTTGTGGTTTGTCTGTAAGGCAGCTGAACAACTTGCAGACATTACGTTTTGAGGACACGTGTGGTTATAGAGCTCAGACACCCATTGAAAACCATAATAAGAGAGTACAGCACAGACGTAATTGCATCTATCGTCCCATATTTCCACATCCTTCTTTCACATCTATTGTAAAGTCTTCCCCTTGTCTGTCTTCCTAATGTCTCCCTCCTGCTGCTTCTCTGCTTTGGAAGCAGCTGTGATAGAATGGCCTCTCAAATAGATTGCAAAAGCCCCTGTTTCTCCTCCTGTTTTCTCCTCCTGTTATCTCCTCCTGTTATCTAACCAGTGCAGTCTCTGTCAAACAATTTTGTCTAAATTGTCTCTCCCCATCTCCTCCCCTTGGCCACCATCTTCTGCAGAACTCGAAGGTACACATCCTGGACACAGAGGGCTTTGAGACCACGTTCGGGCCCAAGGCGCAGCGTAAACGACCCAACCTGATGGTGGGAGACATGAAGGACCTGGCAGAACAGGCCGAGGTCTCGGCACAGACCTACAGCACTGAGAAGGACCGCGACCTGGTCACAGAGGACGACGGGGTCAGGTAAGTGCAGTAGCTCCTGTCACTTTGGCACTGTTAATTCTGTCACTGGCTACTGTCACTGATGTCACTTTGACTGACAGTGACAATGCCTTCAAACCGTACTGTGCTTTTTCAGGTATTCAAAGTCTACCAATAACTACTAACCATTTTCTATTTGCTACTCCCCCAATTCCATGATTGATACTCCATAATTTTCTTTGTTTTGATAATATAACCTAGCTTTTGACTGTATGTTGGACCACATGAGCAGTTCCAGTCTGTGGTTGTTAGGGTGTGGCACCTGTTGAACTGTATGTTATCTACACACAGAGAGGAAGCTCGTGAGGAGATCTTCAAGAAGGGCCAGTCGAAGAGGATTTGGGGAGAACTCTACAAGGTACAGCATCTTTCTATCTGATTGATATAGGAATGTTTATTTTAGTTCACCTTGATATTTCCTAATAGATCCTCCGTACGGTGCAGGTATCAGGGATGCAAACTTGCCACTGTATGTTTTTCATATCGAAATTAAGGACAGAATGCATCTCTACGCTTCCTACAAATAGAATATCCATGTTCGGAGCGTGATGTCTGATATGGCATAACAGAATTCTTCATCCAGTAAAATCACGTGTGACAGCTGCGAGCAGCCATCCACATCCCCTAACCAGCCATTAGTCTACTCAGCTGCTTTTCTCCCTCCGTTCTTTCTGTGCATCTATCAGTTAAAAAAAATATATGTTATTTAGCCTTGATGGCGAGCTGGGGTGTGCAGACAGTGATGGGGTTGGATACGCGAGCCAAGTGGATACGCATCTTTTCATTTCACCTGTAAGAACAAGCAGGCCAGTCTGACTAAGCTTCATGCAGCCTCAGAGTCACTGCCATAGAGGAAAAATGGAGCACGATGACAGTCATGCTTGCGCCTTTACATCACTGAAAATAAAGTTTCAAACCCAAACCACTTTCTACTGCAAATTGGCGCTAATGTTATATAGTTTTATAAACCATGTCGCTGGTTGTTTTTGGTTTGATAACTAGCAACCTTGTTTAGTCATGTTAGCTAACAACATGGTACCATGGTTATTCACACATTTGGCTGGCACAGGGATAACGGAATAGGGATAGATGGCCCACTCAGAGATGCTTCAAAGGTAGGCTGCATATGCCTAATCAATGTATTTCTAAGCTAAATCTGAATAAAAATGTATTTTTCTGGTGTTCCTTAAATTCTGTTTGGTGCCTAACTTTTGGGAGGAGTGTGTGAGAGGGATGTGTGAATGAGTGAGCAGGAAAGAGGATAATTATGCATTTATATTCCTTACTACATTGAGTCCTTTAAATATGAGCAAATCAGCTATTTTCTGCCGTAGCAGAATACAGTGTAACGTTTGAAATTGTGTTGTATTGAGTGTTGGTAAAATGTTTAGTATTGTAACAACCTCGTTCTAAAAATAGGCACATTTTTGGGCCCTCGTCAGTTTGCATCCCTGAAGTATAGTGATTTTAGATCAACTAAGAACTCTCAAACCCTGACTGCCTTCCTCTCTCAATCGCACTCCTTAACCCACAGGTGATAGACTCGTCAGACGTCATCATACAGGTGCTGGATGCCCGCGACCCCATGGGTACGCGCTCGCAGAGCATCGAGACCTACATGAGGAAGGAGAAGCCTTGGAAGCACCTGATCTTCGTGCTCAACAAGTGCGACCTCATCCCCACCTGGGTCACGGTAAGAGACCCCTTTACTTTATCCTGAGACAAATACACGTGTAGTGGGGTAATAATTATCGTATATGAGTATTACACTGAACAAAAATATCAATGCAATATGTAAAGTGTTGGTCCCATGTTTCATGAGCTGAAATAAGATCCCAGAAATGTTCCATATGCTCAAATTTTGTGCACAAATGTGTTTACATCCCTGTTAGTGAGCATTTATTTTTTGCCAAGATAATCCATCCTCCTGACAGGTGTGGAATATCAAGAAGCTGATTAAACCGCATGATCATTACACAGGTGCACCTTGTGCTGGGGACAATACAAAGCCAGTAAAGAAGAAGGCCCGCACTGTTAAAGGCCAATCTTAAATGTGCAGTTTTGTCACACAACACAATGCTACAGAATTCTGAAGTTTTAGGAATTGGAATTGGCATGCTGAATGCAGGAATGTCCATCAGAGCTGTTGCCAGAGCTTTGAATGTTAATTTCTCTACCATAAGCCGCCTCCAAAATCATTTGCGAATTTAGCAGTAAGTCCAACTGGCCTCACAACCGCATACCACGTGTAACCACGCCAGCCCAGGACCTCCACATCTGACTTTTTCAACTGCGGGATCGTCTGAGACACCCGGACAGCTGATGAAACTCTGTTTGCACAACCAAAGAATTTCTGCACAGACTATCAGAAACCGTCTCAGGGAAGCTCCTCTGCGTGCTCGTCGTCCTCACCAGGGTCTTGACCTGACTGCTTTTCGGCGTCGTAACCGACTTCAGTTGGCAAATGCTTACCTTTGATGGCCACTGCCACAATGGAAAAGTGTGCTCTTCAGGGATGAATCCCGGTTTCAACTGTACCAGGCAACGTTGTGAACAGAGTGCCCCATGGTGGGGTTGTGGTATGGGCAAGGCATAAGCTACGGACAATGAACACAATTACATTTTATTGATGGTAATTTGAATGCGCGGAGATACCATGACAAGATCCTGAGGTCCATTGTCGTGGAATTCATCTGCCGCCATCAACTCATGTTTCAGAATGATAATGCACAACCCCATGTCGCAAGGATCTGTACACAATTCCTGGAAGCTGAAAAAGTCCCAATTCTTCCAAGGCCTGCATACTCACCAGACATGTCACCTATTGAGCATGTTTGGGATGCTCTGGATCGACATGTACGACAGCGTGTTCCAGTTCTCGCCAATATCCATCAACTTCTCACAGCCATTGAAGAGGAGTGGAACAACATTCCACAGGCCACAATCAACAGCCTGATCAGCTCTATGCTAAGAGATGTATCGTGCTGCATGAGGCAAATGGTGATCACACCAGATACTGACTGTTTTTCTGATCCACTCCCCTACCTTTTTTCAAGGTATCTGTGACCAACAGATGCATATATGTATTCCCAGTCATGGGAAATCCATAGATTAGGGCCTAATGAATGTATTTCAATTCTGATTTCCTTATAGGAACTACAATTTAGTAAAATCTTTGAAATTGTTGCATGTTTAGTTGATATTTTTGTGTATATACACCTCCCGTACAGCTCAAAATAAGACTTAAGTTGCAAGCATACAAGGCATTATTCCAAGCATATAGATCTTAACATTAACTTTCAAGACAAAGCATGAACAAATATGCCTAGTAGGCCAGAGACCTAGAAGCCTAGGAAATGAGAAATTGATCATACAACCTTCCTCCATGGACTGGATACAGGATAAGAGAGCCAACATACCTTGATTCCATTGATACCATCTGAGGTGTATCCTTTTCAACCTAAAAACAACTACCATTGACCAATCAAACAATACCAGGTTTATAGTAACCTGATCACCAAGGCCCAATCTTCACAGGATGCCACAGCATTTAAAGGCTTGTGTGGGGTATGAGACCATTGTAAGTAAGACAGAATTGTTTCACTAGCCAATCAGTTTTTTTGCAAGTGTGATGCGGTCTCTGGCTGCATGGAGTTGTGACAAACGTTACAAAACCTGCCCAGATAATTTCAGTTCATCAGTCTCAAGTCTAAGTTGAGTCCCGTGTCTTAAGGCTCCAAGTCGAAGTCAAGTCTCAAGTTTTATTTTCTATCAAGTCATCAAATTTGTGGTTTGACTCCGTCTCGACTCTGGCCTCTGTCAAGCCTACACATGCACCCCATTCACACTATTGTGCCGGCCCAAACTGTACTGAGCTGAGTTTCTTTTCACATTGTCTTCTTCAACACGGTTCCAGCAACTATGGCGGATGGAAAACAAGCCAGCTCAGTCCAGTTTGGTTTGGCTCAGTAGTGTGAAAATCCCTAAAACTGTGAATGTGTGATCGAAGACTAATATACGATCAAGACTGGCAATGCCTTCTATGTCAATTGTTTTCTGGAGGGAGTTGATGTTCTCAGGAGTTTTATGTAAGTTATTTTCAACTTTTTTTCAATCCTGGCTCATGCTTGCTCTACCTTGACTAATGATAGCCTGTGGCCTCAAATAACGTGTGTGTGTGTGTGTGTGTGGATTCAGGGATCACCAAAACAGGAAGGATGGTGTGCGCCAACCGTTTTCATAATGTGCTGCAGGACTTTGCTGTAGTGCCATTAGAATACACTAGAGATGCACTGTTCAGCACACATTATGAATGAATGTCAGACTTAAATTGAAATGACACATTGTGCCTGTGTTGTTAAATGGGCTTATTCTTCAGTGCTAATCTTGTGTAACCACCCCTCATTCCCACTCATAAGTATATTATTTACTCCATCAGCATCAGAGAAGATGCTGCCTTACCCTAATGATACATTTCTAGACATTTTTCAATGGCCAACTGAATTGTGCGTACTTGCAGGATATTTAATGGGTTTGACATTCGCCTTGTTTGTAGGCTACAATCTACACACTTTCCTTTCATACTGACACACGTGCTGTGCAAACTAACTAACATTTCACATAGAGTAAATGTATGTCCGTGTCTGTCTGACTTAGGTCTGTCTGTTTTGTCTTCGAACCAGAAACGCTGGGTAGCCGTGCTCTCTGCGGAGTACCCCACCCTGGCCTTCCATGCCAGCCTCACCAACTCGTTCGGGAAGGGCTCCCTCATCCAACTCCTCAGGCAGTTTGGCAAGGTAGGCACCGCCTTCTCACACATGAGTCTCCCACTCCACACGGACCGAACTAAACTCCCCATGTGGTCAAAAGTAGGTCCCTAAGTGGCAGAAGTTGGTACAAATGGCAACTTTTGTCATGGCACCCTACTCTAACCACCCTTATGAGCGTACGGCTCCGCACAAGGTCCTCCCATCTGCTGCCGAGCTATTTCTGGTACGCACGGGCGATAAAACAGGGCCTTGGATGCTCAGAGGAGGCTTAGTTAACATAAATCAAGTTGAAAGGTATATTGCTGACACTTTCTCTGTTGGGTTTAAGATAATCGTGTTGAGTATAAAACATACTAATGTTGCCATGATCGGGTTTTACAAAAATAAAAAAAACACTTTAAAGAGGTGTGTGTGTGTTCTTTGGGCATTTGCCCCACTCCAGCGGTTTAAGTTGTTGGCCTCGGCTCACAGACATGTCGGAGAGATAACAACGCGAAGAAACGGTTAAAAGAAATGGCTGTTAGAATTGACCTTTTGGGACAAAGTGGAGAGACAGGTATAAATATTAATCTCTTGGTTTTGACAGATTTTTGATCCATGGTGCAGACTTATCTGCTTCCAGTAGCTATTTTTCTCAGGTGAAAACAAGCTTTTTCAGATTACATGGTCACATGTTTTATTAGTATTGGCCTCTGTCAAAGTGCTGTCTAGAGTTGCGGCTTTCCAGAATTGAAGACAGGTTAAGTTTAGACTATTGTTCAGGAAACTGCTATTTTAACTTGTTTTGCCTCTTCAGCTCCACACAGACAAGAAGCAGATCAGTGTTGGGTTCATCGGCTACCCCAACGTGGGAAAGAGCTCTGTCATCAACACTCTACGCTCCAAGAAGGTCTGCAACGTGGCACCCCTCGCCGGTGAGACCAAGGTATGGTATCATTCCCCTCAAAAATACCTTAAAAATAAAAACACTTGAACATAAGCCCAAATTGATTCCTGTGGTGTCATGATGAGCAATTTTAGATACGTCCATGTAATCTCAATAATGGGCAATGCAGGGGGGGACAATCTCACGCTATTCCCTTGATTGCTAAGAGAGCGCACAAAATGGGATGTTGCAGGCACCACTGTTTGTGTATCAATGTGCTACTCATATCCTAAGTAACTTCCCAACAATGTGATGAAGTATATGTATTTAAACCCTTCGCCTCGACTATACCGTTCAAAAGTTTGGGGTCACTTAGAAATGTCCTTGTTTTCCATGAAAACATACATGAAATGAGTTGCAAAATGAATAGGAAATATAGTCAAGACGTTGACGAGGTTATAAATAATGATTTTTCATTGAAATAATAATTGTGTCCTTCAAACTTTGCTTTCGTCAAAGAATCCTCAATTTTCAGCAATTACAGCCTTACAGACCTTTGGCATTCTAGTTGTCAGTTTGTTGAGGTAATCTGAAGAGATTTCACCCCATGCTTCCTGCAGCACCTCCCACAAGTTGGATTGGCTTGATGGGCATTTCTTACATACCATACAGTCAAGCTGCTCCCACAACAGCTCAATAGGGTTGAGATCCGGTGACTGTGCTGGCCACTCCATTATAGACAGAATACCAGCTGACTGCTTCTTCCCTAAATAGTTATTGCATAGTTTGGAGCTGTTGTAGAAGGAAATTGGCTCCAATTAAGCACCGTCAAGAGGGTATGGCATGGCGTTGCAAAATGGAGTGATAGCCTTCCTTCAAGATCCCTTTTACCCTGTACAAATCTCCCACTTTACCACCACCAAAGCACCCCCAGATTATCACATTGCCTCCACCATGCTTGACAGACGGCGTCAAGCACTCCTCCAGCATCTTTTCATTTTTTCTGCGTCTCACGAATGTTGTTCTTTGTGATCCGAACACCTCAAACTTAGATTTCTGTCCATAACACTTTTTTCCAATCTTCCTCTGTCCAGTGTCTGTGTTATTTTGCCCATCTTAATCTTTTATTTTAATTGGCCAGTCTGAGATATGGCTTTTTCTTTGCAACTCCCAGAGTCGCCTCTTCACTGTTGACGTTAAGACTGGTGTTTTGTAGATATTATTTAATGAAGCTGCCAGTTGAGGACTTGTGAGGCGTCTGTTTCTCAAACTAGACACACTAATGTACTTGCTCAGTTGTGCACCGGGGCCTCCCACTCCTCTTTCTATTCTGGTTAGAGTCAGTTTGCTCTGTTCTGTGAAGGAAGTAGTACACAGCGTTGTATGAGATTTTCAGTTTCTTGGCAATTTCTCGCATGGAATAGCCTTAAGTTTTAGGAACAAGAATAGACTGACGAGTTTCAGAAGAAAGTTCTTTGTTTCTGGCCATTTTGAGCCTGTAATCAAACCCACAAATGCTGATGCTCCAGATACTCAACTAGTCTAAAGGCCAGTTTTATTGCTTCTTTAATCAGGATAACCGTTTTCAGCTGTGCTAACATAATGGCCTAAGGGTTTTATAATGAACAATTTGCCTTTTTAAAATGATCAACTTGGATTAGCTAACACAACGTGACATTGGAACACTGGAGTGATGGTTGCTGATAATGGGCCTCTGAACGCCTATGTAGATATTCCATAAAAAATCTCCTGTTTCCAGCTACAATAGTCATTTACAACATGTCTACACTGTATTTCTGATCAATTTGATGTTACTTTAATGGACAAAAAATGCTTTTCTTTCAAAAACAAGGACATTTCTAAGTGACCCCCAAACTTTTGAACGGTAGTGTACGTCTGATACCTGGCAGAGACGTGGCCAAAAAGCAAGAAAAACAATAACCCTCATCCTTCATTTCCTCTCTCTGGACCTGTTCATCCTGTTTGGAACCAAACGCTGTATCTGGAGGTCTAGAAACCCCACTGAGGGTGATACTATCGGAGATGGCCGTCTGTTGCCAGAGCTGTGAGCGTGCAAAAGAGATCAAGGTTTTTTTCTCCCCTTTTGGGATCATCAGATCGGCGTGTAACCAGCAAGAGTTTATCGCCCAATGCAAGGTGGCTCTTGCCAGAGGCTGCTAGCGTCTTTCTGTCTGCCTTTGTCTGTGGCCAAACAAGGTTGTTCAGCATTGGGCTGGCCCTTCTATCTCTCGCCCCGGTTGTTTGAATGGATGTGCAATGCGTTTGTGTTTCTGTGTAAAAAAGCTTGTCAAATGTTTCCTTCCGTCATCCAAATGGGGATATGAGTATTGGTTTTCAGGCAGAGAAAAGCAATTTGATTCTCAGTACAGTAGCCAGCTCCTCTCAAAAGCAGGGGAATAGACCTTACCAGGGGTTGGAACTGAAATTATTTTCCAATCGTTTCGTCCATTCTTTTTTTTCGTTCTGTTCCTTTTCAAACCTCTGAAATTTATACTTTTTTTCATTTACCTCAACATTAAATTACTTCACCAATGGATAGAACTGCTTGCTATGGAGCGGGCAAGCTATGTACATGCATTGGACAGACAAGTGTAGTGTAGGGTGCGCGATGCGACTGAAATTGGGCATCTTGTTCTTATGACATGCATTATCTGAATTAGGCCTACAGAATTATACCTACAGAGGAGTGGCTTCTATGAAGGAACTTTGAATGTCTTTGAATTTCAGAGATTTGGCTTAACTAACGTTAAGAGCTAGCCCTTAATCATGACGCTGTTCCATTACATTACATATAATGCAGCCTAGAGTTTGAGAGCTAGACCAGAGCTAGCTAGCTAACAAGCTTGTGTGCAGAGTAGCACCAGAATTAAAATAAAAACGTTTTACCTTTTTGTAGTTAATAAATTCAATGTGAAACGTGATAACTATAGTATCCTTAACTAGCATTGATTTAAAAAATATAGTTCATTTCACTGATAATCATAAGAAACAAGATTCTATCCACTTCCTCATTATGTCCCCGTTATTGCATAGAGATTTATAGAGCTAGTAATGTTTTCTGTCCCATTATGGCGTCTGTACGCACACTGGCAGCGCCATTGAGACCAATACAACATTGATCCTGACGGGCCGTCCCCAGGTAGTAGGGTAGGCAACAACACATCTGCCTCGCTGACCCTCAACATGGGGGCCCCTCTGGGTACGTGCTAAGTCCCCTCCTGTACTCCCTGTTCACCCACAACTGTGTGGCCACGACTCAACGCATTAAGTTTGCCGACGACACGGCGGTGGTAGGCCTGATTAGGGCTGTTGCGGTGACCGTATTACCACCACACCAGCGGTCACGAGTCATGAAGGCAGTCAAGTTCTATGTGACCGTTTAGTCATGGTAATTAGGATTCTCCAAGCTCTGATGCGGCTGTTGATCATTAATGTGATCAAAAATATAATCAAACACTTCATGAGAGCCCATGAGCTCATGTTGCCCATCAGCTTTCTATAGGCTAGGCCTGCTATATTTATATCTTAACTTTCCTAATATTAAACACATTGCTTGTCTTTGCAACAGGAGTATAGCCTACCTGGCTGGCATGAAAATGAACCACGGGAAAGCGTCCTCCATTTGCTGTTTAAGCATAGATGACATGTATTTTTTCCCCCTGCCCCTGTTTCGAGACAGTTGCATGGTAATGGTCCATTCTAAATTGAAACAAATTTCACACATTTTATTTAGTATATGTGAAGAAAAGATTTAAATCAAGAATAGTCTGATGGGTTACAATATTAGCCTATCACTTGTGAATGATTCCCAGTGTAAGGCAAACAATGCATACCTTTTTGTGACTTTTTCAAATCCTAGTCAAATCAAACTTTTTGTCACGTGCTGAATACAAGTGTAGATCTTACAGTGAAATGCTTACTTAGAAGCCCTTAACCAACAGTGCAGTTCTAGAGTTAAGAAAATATTTACCAAATAAACTCAAGTAAAAAATTATAAAAAGTAACACAAAATAACGAGGCTATATACAGGGGGTACCGGTACCGAGTCAGTGTGTGAGGGTACAGGTTAGTTGAGGTAATTTGTATTTGTAGGTAGGGGTGAAGTGACTATGCATAGATGATAAACAGCGAGTAGCAGCAGTGTAAGAAACAAATGGAGGGGGGGTGTCAATGTAAATAGTCCGGTGGCCATTTGATTAATTGTTCAGTAGTCTTATGGCTTGGGGGTAGAAGCTGTTGAGAGCCTTTTGGTCCTAGAATTGGCGCTCCGCTACCGCTTGCCGTGCGGTAGCAGAGAAAACAGTCTGACTTGGGTGACTGGAGTCTCTGACAAGTTTTTGGGCTTTCCACTGACACCGCCTATTATATTGATCCTGGATGGCAGGAAGCTTGGGCCCAGTGATGTACTGGGCCGTACACACTACCCTCTGTAGCGCTTTACAGTCAGATGCCGGGCAGTTGCCATACCAGGCGGTGATGCAACCGGTCAGGATGCTCTCAATAATGCAGCTGTAGAACTTTTTGAGGATCTGGGGACCCATGCCAAATCTTTTCAGTCTCCTGAGGGGGGGAATAGGTGTTGTCGTGCCCACTTCACAACTGTCTTGGTGTGTTTGGACCATGATAGTTCATTGGTGATGTGGACACCAAGGAACTTGAAACTCTGGACCCGCTCCACTACAGCCCCGTCGATGTTAATGGGGGCCTGCTTGGCCCGCCTTTTCCCACACCTCATGTAGGCCTATATGTTTTGATAAGGTTTATATCACAACCAAAGTGGCAAAATAACTTCTTAAAATGAAACGCATTAATCCTTTACAGTGGGTATAGAGCCTAACTGTCACACACAACGTGAGTTTCAACTATGGGGAAGATAATTTTCACCATAAAAATGCACCTTATAATAAAAGCATTACATGCATAATTGCATTTGTGGTCACTTTTGATAAAGGTGTTTTCCCGCTAATGGAACCTTGAGAGAAATATTTATTTCTTGCACCGAATACAATAGTTCAACTAGTGCTTTTGCTGTTCGCTAGTCCTACTCCCCTTGTTGGCTGACGAAAAGTACACGTGGACAGTTCTGGGGTGTGCTCTGAATGTCTGTCCTCTTTTAAGATCTGTTTTGTTTATGTTGATGCAGTAGGGTCTTCATTTCTGCTACATTATCAAATGAAATGTGATTGTCCCAAACCGGTGAAATGTTGTGAATAGGCTCTGAGTATAAAATCATTAGACCCTGTGACTTAGCTGATCTTGGGCCCGGTCTCTTCTTCAAGGTGTGGCAGTACATCACCCTGATGCGACGCATCTTCCTCATCGACTGCCCCGGTGTCGTTTACCCCTCTGAAGACAGCGAGAGTGACATCGTGTTGAAAGGAGTGGTATGTTATTGTTTTTCTCCATCAATAATCTGTATGGTTGTTTTTGTTTTGTAGTAAACCATTTATTATATTTTATTTGAGCATGCAGGGTTATACAGTGTGCTCAAAGGACTGGGACGGTGGAAAATTGTTTGTTTTGGCTCTGTACTCCAGCACATTGGATTTGAAATGGTTAAAGTTGAGACGGTCGGCTTTAATTTGAGGGTATTTTCTTCCATGTTGGGTAAACTGTTTGGAACTTTTAGGGGAACAAAAATATTGGGATGAATTCACTTGTGTATTAAAGTAGTCCAAAGTTTAGTATTGGTCCCATATTCCTAGCATGCAATGATTTCATCAAGCTTGTGACGCCAAACTTGTTGGATGCATTTGCTGTTTGTTTTATTTGTGTTTCAGATTATTTTGTGCCCAATAGAAATGAATGGTAAATAATGTATCATTTTGGTGTCACTTTCATGGTGAATAGAATGTTTCTAAACACTTGTATAATGTGGATGCTACCATGATTACAGATAGTCCTTAATGAATAGTGAATAATGATGGGTGAGAAAGTGAGATGGACAAATATCACCCCCACCCCTCCCAGAAATGCTAACCTCCCCTGTTATTATAATGGTGAGAGGTTAGCATGTCTTGGGGGTATGATATTTGTGTGTCTAACTTTCTCACTGATAATTGTTTATACTTCCATGTCTAAACCTGTACCATTTCTAACCTAACAATTGTATCATTGTACGCTTTACTGCTGTTTCCCAGGTGCAAGTGGAGAAGATCCGTAACCCTGAGGAGCATATCCCGGCAGTGCTAGAGCGGGCCAAACCAGAGTACATCCAGAAGACGTACCGCATCCCCACCTGGAGCTCCCCAGAGGACTTCCTGGAGAAACTGGCAATGCGCATGGGCAAACTTCTCAAGGTCAGGGCCTGGGTCATATTAATTAGCGCACACTGTAGCAAAACATTTTAACTGAAAACAAAAAGTGTTTCTTATTGGACGAGCCCAGATAGTCCCTCCCTGTTCCAGTCAGTTGTCTCTTGTTTGGTACTTAATTAACATCACCCTGGAGTGTATCAATGGGGCTGAAGTCACAGTCCAGGGTCATTGTCTGTAGGCTGTTCGTCGCTCCAGATCTGTTTGTGCTTCATAGCCAACTCCTATGGTTGTTGTTTGGCATGCTAATGACCATAGTGACAGCACAGATCTGAGACCACCAGGCTACATTGTCTGGGCTGCTTGTCTTCATTTCTGACCGTCTTTCATCTGTCTGAATTTGCTTTATAACTCTTTGTGGTCAATGGAATATGAATGTCACAATATACTTTAGTCCTGAAAGGTGTATTTTCAGGATTTATCTTTGTGTATTTGACAAGCTGTAGGTCAGTGGTAAAAATGATCTTCCCTAAACATACACTATGTTTTTGTATGGGCCTTTTCTTGATCAGTTTGAAATTCTACACTTGGCCCTAAGCTTATTTGGAACTCATCAATCCAAGTGGCACATAAGGTCTATATAAGGACGCTTCATTTATTCCTACTTTATTTTCTTCGCATGTTTCCCTAATGCATTATCTGTTGCAGGGGGGTGAGCCAGACCTTCCCTGTGTCTCCAAAATGGTGCTGAACGACTGGCAGAGAGGACGCATACCCTTCTTCGTAAAACCCCCTGGCTGTGAGGGAGAGCATGAGGTGAGAGGTGGACGAACGGCTGGAATAAAACCCTCTGTCTCGCATACAAAAACAAAAACAAAGAGACATGTTAGCACATACTCTGGTTATAGTCTGCCACCCTCTGGCTAAATGTAAAATATCATCACAGGCCTTACCAAGAGTGCATGCATGGTCACATTGACTTTCTTTGCTCAAGTTATCTTTTTAGTTGATTTTATTTGACAAGTAAAAATAGATATAAAGCTGCTCCAGCCAGGGACAGCAATGCATACATTAAAATGATTGAGGCTAAAACCCAAAGTCTTATTTCCGTTGTGGTCCTCTCAGGTGAGCAACAAGATTGTCCACTCAATCTGAAATGTACACATGGTCTGCATGCATCCCGATTCTCTACCTTTCTCCTGAAGTGTGCACTTGCCCACACTCCCCATTGTGGATTTAATTGGATTGGTGTAAGCATTGGCTGGTGGTAGTTTCCATCATTTTTAAATCCATGCGAATGAGTACAAGTGCACACTTCAGGAGAATCGAAACCTAGCCATGATTATGAAAGCTGTACTGACTGGTGTGTTGTTTTCAGGGCAAGGATACACTTCCAGTGGAGGGGGCACCCGAAGCTACAGAGAGTGTACAGGAAGAAGGAGCAACAGAGGAGCAGAGCGAGGAGGTGGTGGCTGCAGTGTCGGCCGAGCAGGAGGCCCAGCAGAAACACAGACATGAGCAGGTGCAGAAGATCCTCTCCAATGTCCGGCAGAACTTCGGCAAGATCAATGTGGCGCCCGAGTTCAACGACGAAGACCTGGCACCCGTGCAGACCGATGACCTTGTTTTCTCTGACCTGTCCGGCTCGGACGTGGAGAAGGATAGCGAGGAAGAGGAAAATGGAGATGAAGAGAAGGGGGATGGGGATGGGGAGACAGCAGCCGGAGACGCTGAGGCCGCCGCCGCCACCACCCCAGCCGGTCAGCCTGCCAAGGTGGAGGAAAAAAAGAGTTCGCGTGAGACGATCCGCGAGCTGGACGGGAAGATTGCGAAGTACAAGCAATTCCTGGACCGGGCCAGACTCAAGCGCTTCTCCGCCATCCGGTTTGTCTTATTCTTCTCAGTTCTCCCCACCACTTATCATTTCAGTCTTGTTTTGAATATGTGCTTAATTAAGCCCACATCAACCCCAGAGCTTGTCCAAAAGACGGGCATAGCTCTGTCAAGTGGCACCCAATTCCCTATATAGTGCACTACAAAAGTAGTGCTCTATGTAGGAAATAGGATGCCATTTGGGATGAAGCCATAGAGAGAGATGAAGGGTGCCTGGGTCTTTTGAGGTGAAACATGCCCTGTTTTTCGCTGTCCAGGCACCTGGGGATTGGCAGCTGCTCATACTGTTCTGTCTGATCGATGGGGTTTATCATTTGTTGATTTGTTCCGCACACTCACCCACCGTCTCTCTCGCTGGTGAACTTCAGCTCACGCCCCCTCGCTCAACAACGTCAAATAAGAGTCGTCTGCAGGCCAATTTGCTTTCCATTGTCGGCTGAGCGAATTCCAACGGGACTAAACCGTCGATGTGTAGGGAGTAATGAGGTTATATGTGACGTCTCTTTCTACTTTCCTTTTTTTGTACAGGATTCCGAAGGCACTCTCTGACAAAATGCTCACAGACATGAAAGTGAAGCAGGCGGCGAATAAACCACAACCTAAAGGTAACAACTTAATTTCAACTTATTTATGATTTTCCTTTGTGGGCTTACCTGACATCCCAAATGCAGGGGTTAAAGTTCTGTCACTGACGGATTTCTGTCGTTGTTATATTTCCAATTGAAAAGGACTGGAATTGGTCAAACTTGCAGTTTAATACATTTACAAAATGATCCTCTTTCGCTAAAAGCATGATGGTTTTTTTCTTTTTTTCTTTTTACATGAAAGGGGAGGTTAACTTCTCTCCACAGACATTCGATTTGAGATCAACTTAAGTTTCAGTCATGGGATTTATTTTCCTTTAACCCGCCAAATGTATTCCATCAAAGAATAAAAGGGCCTTCTCGCAAAATATGCACCTTCCTTTACCCATTCTTCATGGATAGCAGCAGATAAAATGTATAATTAGAGTAGGTATTTGGCCAAAGACCACTGTCAAACTGAAACAAACAAGCAATCAAACTGACTAGGGGGATACCTAGTCAGTTGTACAACTGAATGCCTTTAACTGAAATGTCTTCTGCATTTAACCCAACCCCTCTGAATCAGAGAGGTGTGGGGGGCTGCCTTAAATTGACATGTCTTCGGCGCCTGGGGAACAGTGGGTTAACTGGCTTGCTCAGGGGTAGAATGACAGATTTTTACCTTGTCAGCTCGGGGATTCGATCCAGCAATCTTTCGGTTACTGGCCCAACGCTCTAACCAGTAGGCTACCTGCCGCCCCAATGGGTATGTCCTATTAACTGTTTTAGTAATTTCATGCTTACGGGTCATCCACTTACTGGCCAACCTTTTGTTCCTCAGCCGTAACACAGGTCGGCAAGAAGAGGAAAACCGAGGAGGCAGAAGAGCCCACACGTCCACACAGAAGTTTAACATCCAAGCAGGTACTGCTTGTTCACTTACCCTGCTGTTTGACATCAAACAGGCCCAACTATCTTGACTGGATGCCTCTGATGGATAGTCGCTCCCCTACCGGTATTGTTAATGGAATAAAGGCACTGTTCTTCCTCAAGCTTAAATCTCACTCATTTGTCTCTCTCTCCCCCTCTGCAGAGGAGAGCAGCGGATCGTGCTCAGAAGGTGAAGAAAGTTGGAACGCGCTATTACGAAACACACAACGTCAAGAACAAGAACAAGAACAGAAAGATGCCTATGGCGCCCAGCGAGGGCAAGAAAGCCAAGAGATCGAAGCGCTAGTCTGGGGTCCAAGAGACCAAACTGGGACATTTCTAATAAATATTTATTTTAATGACCCTGTCATTGTAATGAATTGTTTTAAGGTGTCTTTGTACCTACCCTTGGTATCTTGATGAAAAGTGATTTGGGTTAGGGGGCAATGAGTGAGTTAACCTAATCGCTTGACGCATTAACCTGTTCCAGAGTGACCTTCAACGAAGTGACAATGATCAATGTTGCGTCAAACTATTACTTAAACTCATATGGAGCTTCACTGCAAAGTGAAAGGATGAGTCTGTCATCCAAAAAAAAGTACACTTGTACTGCATAGCCTGGGTGCCAGTCTGTTTTCATTATTTTGCTAACTCCTTATGGAATTCTCCAAATATACATGTCATACCATAAAATAAAGAATATGAACAAATTATTAGATTTTTTACAATTTATTCTGCTATAGTAACGCATGGCTTTATGGTTATGAAGTAGACTTTTATTACATAATGCTGTGTTGGACCATCTGAAATCTGCCGGTTATACACACTTGTGGAATGAAGGGGTCACTTTTTGGGGGCCGTGATCCCCTCCAGCTGGGCCTGTAAAGGATAAGAAATTGAAATGTTAAAAATATCTATCAAATATACACCATATATACACCCAAGTATGTGGACACCCCTTCAAATGAGTGTATTCAGCCATACCCGTTGCTGACAGGTTTTATAAATTTGAGTACGCAGCCATGCAATCTCCATACAAAATTTTAGTAAGGGCATTCTACTGCCAGAGCTCAGTGACTTTAAACGTGGCACCGTCATAGGATGCCACCTTTCCAAGAAGTCAGTAAGTCAAATTTCTGCCCTGCTAGAGTTGCCACGGTCAACTGTAAGTGCTGTTATTGTGAAGTGGAATCGTCTAGGAACAACAACTGCTCAGCCGCAAAGTGGTAGGACACAAGCTCACAGAGCGGGACCGCCGAGTGCTGATGTGTGTAGTTTGGAACTCCCTACCGAGTTCCAAACTGCATCTGGAAGCAACGTCAGCACAAGAACTGTTCATCCGGAGCTTCATGGAATGGGTTTTCCATGGCCGAGCAGCCGCACACAAGCAATGCCAAGTGTTGGCTGGAGTGGTGTAAAGCTCGCCGCCATTGGACACGCTTTCTCTGGAGTGATGAATCACGCTTCAACAGACAAACCTGGGTTTGGCGAAATGCCAAACTAGTCTGAATGTCCTTGAGTGGCCAATCTAGAGCCCAGACTTGAACCTGATCGAACATCTGAAAATAGCTGTGCAGCAACGCTCCCCATCCAACCTGACAGAGCTTGAGAGGATATGCAGAGAAGAATGGGAGAAACTCTCCAAATACAGGTGTGCCAAGCTTGTAGTGTCATACCCAAGAAGACTCGAGGCTGTAATTGCTGCCAAAGGTGCTTCAACAAAGTACTGAGTAAAGAATCTGAATACTTATGTAAATGTGATGTTTTTTAATATAAATTAGCAAACATTTCTAAAAACCTGTTTTTTTCTTTGTCATTATGGGGTATTGTGTGTAGATGAGGGGGAAAAAATATTTTAGAATAAGCCTGTATGTAACCTAACAAAATGTGGAAAAAGTCAAGGGTTCTGAACACTTTCCGAAGGCACTGAACGAAAGTATAAACGCAATATGCAACAATTTCAAATATTTAATGAGTTATAGTTCATATAAGGAAATCAGTCAATTAAAATAAATTAATTAGGCCCTAATCTATGGATTTCATATGACTGGGAAAACAGATATGCATCTGTTGGTCACAGATGCAGTTGAAACTGGGATTCATCTGTGAAGCACACCCTTCTTCAGCGTGCCAGTGCCCATCAAAGGTGTGCATTTGCCCACTGAAGTCCGTTACGACGCCGAACTGCAGTCAGGTCAAGACCCTGGTGAGGACAACAAGCATGCAGATAAGCTGACAGTTTGTGCAGAAGTTCTTCAGTTGTGCAAACCCACAGTTTCATCAGCTGTCCGGTTTGCTAGTTTCAGAATATCCCGCAGGTGAAGAAGCCAGATGTGGAGGTCCTGGGCTGGTGTGGTTACACGTGGTCTGCGGTTGTGAGGCCGGTTGGACGTACTGCCAAATTCTCTAAAATGACGGAGGTGGCTTAAGGTAGAGCAATATACATTCAATTCTCTGGCAACAGCTCTGGTGGACATTCTTGCAGTCAGCATGCCAATTGCACTTTCTCTCAAAAATGTTGACATCTGTGGCATTGTGTTGTGTGACAAAACTGCACATTTTAGAGTGGTGTTTTATTGTCCCCAGCACAAGGTACACCTGTGCAATTATGCTGTTTAATCAGCTTCTTAATATGCCACATCTGTCAGGTGGATGGATTATCTTGGTAAAGGAGAAATGCTCACTAATAGGGATGTAAACAAATGTGTGCACAACATTGAGAAATAAGCTTTTTGTGCGTGTGGAAGTTTCTGGGATAATTTATTTCAGCTGGTACCAACACTTTTGATGTTTATTTTTCTTAAGTATATTTCAAATGACAAATTGATTGATTTCATTTCAAAGACTTTCTAGGAGTTAGGAAAATCCTGCCTTATTTGGTGTGACAATGCCCATAGGAATTGACAAGACTGCACAGGGATGGTGACTGAGCGCCTTTACCTTGAGCTGCTGGTTGGTTCTCTTCAGGAACTGAATCTCCTCTGTGTGTTTCTTCTCCTCCACCTGCCGTCTCTGTCTCCCTCTTCTCGATGGCCTCACACTTGGCCTTCTGCTCATTAACCTGTCTCTCCAGGTCCCGCTTCTCGTTCTCCAAATCTGAGATCTACACAAGTAGATGCAAATCAAATTCACTTTGGGGTAATAAAGGTTTTTAATCATTCAATGGCACAGCAGTCCATTCACTTGGATTGTTTGTCATTATCTTTAGCTTTATCTGTAAGATGAAGTGGTAAAAGATGTGTTCTCTGACGTCATGGGCTGGGTTTAGACAGGCAGCCTAATTCTGATATTGTTTTTCACTAATTTGATCTTTTAACCAATCAGACCAACTCGGACACAGATTAAACCCACTGAAATTCCTTTTTAGTTCAGAACCAGGTTTATGCTAGCCTAATCTAGGTCCTCTTGGAAACTGGCCCGGCTTTAAGATTTGCATCCAACACACTTTTCCACTATTACTACCGTCCATGCATCTCATCTCACCTTTCCTTCCTCTCTCTCCTTACCAAAGCACTGGGAGTAGAGCTCCCTGTGGACTGGGCAGATGCCCGTCTCCCTGGCCTGTCTCTGCTTCAGCTTCAGATCCAGCTGCTCCTATAGGTGCACCATGTCCATGCGGGTACACGGCGTGCTGGACACCTGCTGCACCCACAGCTGGTTGGTCTCCATCCATTCCCTGTACCAGTGGTAGAGCTTAGATTAGCACAGGGTTCCCAGATTTCAGGTTTTGCAAAACTGGGAATATTGGTTAATTTCCCTAAGGGGAGAAAATAGGGAGAAGGGTGTTAATCAGTGAAAATGTGTGCGTGTCATGTCATACCGGGGTGGTAGGATGGCATTGAGGATCTCCTCGGTTTGCTGTTTGTTGGCATCGGCTGAGGGGGTCTTGGGTTTGGGTGGAGGTGGCACAGGGCCAGTCATGGCAGGCTGTTGTGGGGCAACATTCAGAGGCCGTGCCTGAATATGCAGTACACATTTAGATTAGAAGAACATCCATCTTCAGGCAATTTGATGTTGAAAAAAAGCAAAGACAATTGTTTGACATCTCTCACAGCTCACTAGGAACATTGGCATTACATTGATTTCAAAATAATGACAGTGGACGTAATGTATGTTAGATACCACTATATGGTTACATTTAGCTACCTTCTTTTCTGTGTTTCTGCTCACCAAGACTGGGTTGTCATATTTCAGCAGAGAATCAGCTGGAGGAATCATTGTGATACTTTGATTACACTACACATAAAAAAACGTGGTTTGTTGTAGCAAGTAATGTCTCAAGGAATGTATGTATGTATGTGTTGTTAAATGTAAATTGAAGACTTAATTGTTTATTTTTACCATGGCAACTTAATTCCTTGCGCTACTCACTAACCTCTCCGAGCTGCTCGAAGGCATGATTCAGAGTTGTTTCAAACCTTTGATGCTATTAAATGGGAAAGGAAAATTAATTACATTTAATTATAACATTTGTAGATGCATGACCTTATTGAAAATGTGATAGAATAGGTCTGCAATATTACAACGGAACTAAAGTGAAGTAGTATAGTCATGGTGAAAAATATATATAGCGTTGTGCCGGAAGCGGAAACGCGTTTTCTTACGCACAATAGGAAAACTTTCTCAGCGATTGCAGTGGAGTTTGTTATTCACTTTTTAGACATATGTATTCGCTATTAACTTTATTTTGTCGATTTACAACGATTGGTTAAGTTGCATAATGGATAAAGAGAGACGGCATAAAAGAGTGGAATCCCCGGTGCGGGACTCAAAACCGAAAATCAAACAAGAGAAACTCAGCCCTGCTAGGCCCCAGAGATCACGCCGCTCGAGTTCGGGGTCCAACGGCAGCCCAAGCCCACCGCCGCAGAGGAGACGAACGAGCAGGTAGCTAGCCTGATTTCATAGGTCTATGGTATTGTAGTTAGCGAGCGTAAATTACACATTAGGGTTGCAAGGCCATGATTTTACACACATAAATAATAGCAACTAGCTAACCATTTAGCTAACTAGTAGGCGTTATTGTTATGCTTTAGTCAGTCCTCAATTAGCCCTTGATCATGACTTCCATTACATTACACAAGTCATTGGACGAAGGCGTCTTTGGAACGCGTCGCTGACGGTACGGCTTTGGAAGTATAATTACCTTATTTTTAGTATCACATAAATAATTTCAAAATTGTTAATTTGATACACGCCTTGATAGGGTTAAGGTTAATGTTCCCACACTGAAATATCTCCATGTTAAAGTGCTTGTTTACGGAAGACGAGGCGACCGACCACCGGTGCTATCTAGCTAGCATGCTCCATCCCAACAGCTGCGTGTAAGCATAACTCGGGAAGTGTAGCTGAAGTGTAGTTTCATCTGGTGGAGGCAATCATAGCTGAATGGATCTGCAAAACTGTTAGATTAAGTGTATTCTTTATTTCTCGCTGATGATGTGTAAGTGCCATATGTTTTGAAAGACGTATGGGAAGTCATGATTATTGACGTTTCTAAACGTTAAAACGGTGTTAGGATTGTACCTAGTTCACATTGAGGTGGTAGTGGGCAAAGTAAATGACTGAACCGTGGGGACAAGGCAGAATGCTGCCTAGTTTTCCCTCAATTAGCTAGCGAAGTCTCATTTAATGTTAGTTGACTGGAAACAGTCATAGCTAGCTAGAATTCAAATAGAATTTACAGTGAAATGCTTGCTTACGAGCCCTTCCCAATGATGCAGAGTTTAAAAATGAAATGGTAAGGAGGAATAAAATAGAATGGCGCTACCATAACCTGTACCCCCGCACCTCAACTAACCTGTACCCCTGCACATTGACTCGGTACCTACCCCCTGTATAAAGCCTCATTATTGTTATCTGATATTGTTTATATATATATATATATTACACATACATACATACACTTTAGTTTATTTAGGACATATTTTCTTAAATGCATTGTTGGTTAAGGGCTTGTAAGCATTTCTTGGTAAGGTCTACGTTTTATTTTATTTGACAGTGTATATATAGCGAGTACCAGGTCAATGTGCATATATACGAGCTATTTGAGGTAGATATGCACATTGAGACGGTAAAGTCACTAGGCATCAGGATCGATAATAAGAGTAAAATAAAGAACAGAGTAGCAGCAAATTATGAGTATAAAAGTGTGTGTTTTGTATTGTCTGTGTGAATGTGTGTGGGAGTGTAATGTGTATGTAGTCTAGTGAGTGTGCATAGGGTCAGTGCAAGATAGTTTTGGTACCATTAACTGGCTATTGAGCAGTCTTATGGCTTGGGGGTAGAAGCTGTCTCAGGGCCTGTTGGTCTGAGAGCCGATCGTCCGGCAGCAGAGTGAATAGTCTATGGCTTGGGTGGCTGGAGTCTTGGGCAATTGTTCGGGCCTTCCTCTGACCGTGATGTACTGGGCTGTCCGCACCTCCCTCTGAAGTGTTTTGCGGTCAAGGGCGGTGCATTTGCCATACCAAGAAGTGATGCAGCCTGTCAAGATTCTCTTAAAGGTGCAGCTGTATAACTTTTTGAGGATCAGAGGGCCCATGCCAAATCTTTTCAGTCTCCTGAGGGGGAAGAGATGTTGCCGTGCCCTCTTGACAACTGCGGGTGTGCATGTGGACCATGTTAAGTCCTTAGTGATGTGGACGCCAAGGAACTACAGTAGGCATACTCTCCCCTCTTTCTCCTATAGTCCACAATCAGCTCCTTGGTCTTACTGACATTGAGGTTGTTTTCCTGGCACCACACTCTGCTAAGACTCCGACGACCTTCCTGTAGGCTGACTCATCGGCGTCAGTGATCAGGCCTACCAGCGTTGTGTTGTCAGTAAACTTGATAATGGTGTTGCAGTCATGCAGCTGCGTGGGTGTACAGGAGGGGACTAAGCAAACACCCCTGAGGGGCTCCTGTGTTGAGGGTCAGCATGGCAGAGTTGTTGTTGCCTACCCATGATCCAGTTGCAGAGGGAGGGGTTCAGTCACTGGGTCCCCTAGCTTGGCAATGAGCAAGGAGGGGACTATGGTGTTGAACGCTGAGCTGTAGTCTATGAAAAGCATTCTCTCATAATTATTTCCGCTCTTGTCCAGGTGGGAGAGGGCAGTGTGAAGTGCAGTTGAGATTGCGTCATCTGTGGATCTGTTGGGGGGGTATGCAAATTGGAATGGGTCTAGGGTGTGTGGGTTGATGTGTGTCATGACCAGTGTTTCAAAGCACTTCATAATTGCAGATGTGGTTGCTACAGGGCAGTAGTCATTTAGGCAGGCTACCTTGAAGCTCTTGGAAACAGGGGCAATGGTATTCCACTTGAAGCATGTTGGGGTTACAGACTGGGACAAGGAGATCATGAAAATGTCTGTGAAGACACTGCCAGCTGGTGCA
This sequence comes from Hucho hucho, assembly GCA_003317085.1. Taxonomy (NCBI): domain Eukaryota; kingdom Metazoa; phylum Chordata; class Actinopteri; order Salmoniformes; family Salmonidae; genus Hucho; species Hucho hucho. The sequence goes on along the minus strand of QNTS01000518.1, from coordinate 420,181 downwards.
TTTGCCAGCTGGTGCAAGCTTTGAGAACATGCCCTGGTATTCTGGCCTTGTGATTGTTAACTAGTTTTAAACATTCTGCTCACATCGGCCACAGAGAGCTACAGTTGAAGTCGGAAGTTTACATACACCTTAGCCAAATACATTGAAACTCAGTTTTTCACAATTCCTGAAATTTAATCCTAGTAAACATTCCCTGTCTTAGGTCAATTAGGATCACCACTTTATTTTAAGAATGTGAAATGTCAGAATAATAGTACAGAATGATTTATTTCAGCTTTTATTGCTTTCATCACATTCCCACTGGGTCAGAAGTTTACATGCACTCAATTAGTATTTGGTAGCATTGCCTTTAAATTGTTTAACTTGGGTCAAACGATTCGGGTAGCCTTTCACAAGCTTCCCACAATAAGTTGGGTGAATTTTGGCCCATTCCTCCTGACAGAGCAGGTGTTACTGAGTCAGGTTGTAAACCTCCTTGCTCGCACACGCTTTTTCAGTTCTGCCCACAAATTTTCTATGGGATTGAGGTCAGGGCTTTGTGATGGCCACTCCAATACCTTGACTTTGTTGTCCTCAAGCCATTTTGCCACAACTTTGGAAGTATGCTTGGGGTCATTGTCCATTTGGAAGACCCATTTGCGACCAAGCTTTAACTTCCTGACTGATGTCTTGAGATGTTGCTTCAATATATCCACATAACTTTCCTGCCTCGTGATGCCATCTATTTTGTGAAGTGCACCAGTCCCTCCTGCAGCAAAGCACCCCCACAACATGATTCTGCCACTCCTGTGCTTCACGGTTGGGATGGTGTTCTTCGGCTTGATGTTAATTAGCCTATCAGAAGCTTCTAAAGCCATGACATCATTTTCTGGAATTTTCCAAGCTGTTTAAAGGCACAGTCAACTTAGTGTTTTCTGACCCACTGGAATTGTGATACAGTGAATAATAAGTGTAATAATCTGTCTGTAAACAATTGTTGGAAAAATTACTTGCACAAAGTAGATGTCCTAACCGACTTGCCAAAACTATAGTTTGTTTAGTAGAAATTTGTGGAGTGGTTGAAACACACATTGAAACTAGTTTATGTAAACTTCCGACTTCAACTGTAGATCAGTCATCTGGAAAAATGGTCCTTCAAGCAAGGCACAGTTTTCTATTCCTTGAAGCGAGCATGAACGTATTTAGCTTGTTTGGGAGTTCTGCATCGCTGGGCTACTCTGGGTTTCCCTTTGTAATCCCTTATCGTATGCAAGACCTGCCACATATCACGAGCGTCTGTACTAGCAAAACAGTAATGTAGCCTCGCGTCTGCTTCCGACCACTTCCGTATTGAGCATATCACTAGTGCTTCCTGTTTGAGCTTTGGTTTGTTAACAGGAAGCAGGAGAATGGAGTCATGGTCGGATTTGCCCAACGGAGGACGGGGGAGGGCCTTGTATGTGTTTAGTCTGATTAATCAGGCAGTAACACACAGTTAATTGGTACACAGCCCGAAACTAATGTCTCCAGAATGTTTAATGAAATTACATTTTAACATTACTGGTTGTCTGAGTGGTTTGTCCTTCATCTTCTCCAAATTTGAGAGAATATCCACAGGAAAGTATTGTTTACCCAACTTTTTAGAGAGCCGGTAGGTATATGGTTCGGAACGAGGTGAAGTTAGTTTTAAGGAACACTTACTTGATTTTGCAGTCATTAGTTTTAAGGCTGTATATACCAGTTAATTCTGTATTACAGCCTGATTAATCAGACTAGCTATAAATGGTAAATTTGCCAGTGGCACACCTGCCCAGTGCCAACAAAGCTACTGGCCCTATTGGGAAAAATGATATACTGTCCCGGGCCAAGATCTCACGTGAAAAAGGATAATGCGCGCATAATTTCAATATCAGGTAATTGTATACTTATTTTGCGGGCTGAGCAAGTAGCCTATAATAACCTACCCTCCATACACTAATAATTGCATTTTAACTTGACAATTTAATATTGACATTGATTGTTTAGAGGGAATTTTTTTTAATGTAATCTCAAAAAGGGTGTTATTGTTAGCGATTTTGACAGTCAGCAGGATACTATAGGAACTGTTAAAATCAGTTTGATCTTTTGCTGAATACCATTTTCCCAGTTTTTTTGTTATTCCCGGTTTCTGAGTTTCCTGTTTTAGTCAGGGTTTCACTCTCAAAACCACACTTTGTTTTTTATATATATATATATTTTTTTTTTTATAGAAAGGTTTAAAAATGTGATGTTCTAAGTCCCAACAATGCTTAAACCACATCAGGAGGCTCATTTTTTTTCCAGGCCTCAAAAGTGATGTTGGTGGAGGCTGTAGTTGACTTTCAATTCATTTGCGCCCGTAGCAAGAGACCGTTGTTTGGCTAGTGGTGTTTCTGTTCTGTACAGTGTAGCCTAAATGTGATGCCAGAGTTTGCAAAACAAATGCTGACCCAATTGATCAAAATCATCCCGATATTATTCTGCCAGGTACGTCAACACAGCAGTCCTAATTGTAATTGAAGGTTTTTTAGGAAAGCATTTAGAAATGTTCATTCAAACAAATCATGATGACTGAATTGCGCATTGCAAAAGATTTAACCACGACTTCGGACCAAACTTTTTAAATACCTGGTTTGCATGCCCATTGTTGCCTTAGCTTTTACTGGTAGTTATAAGTTGAAATGTCTTCTCTACTGCTGTCGTTCTTCTGTGAGCTGCTCTACGCGACAACCAGTTGAGCTGCATCCTCTTGCTGCCCGACAGATTATATTCCTCTCAAAGGCTATGTGTGCGGTGCGTGTAATAAATAATGTACATAAAGAAGTAACAGCTTTGGGAATTTCTGTTTTTTGTCAATTTTATATCCCAGATTGAAAATAGCATTATTACAACAACCAAAAATGTCACTGGCCCAAGCGGGCCACTGATGGGGATGATTGACTCCCTAGGCCAGCAATCATCCTGTATGTCAAACCCCGCATTACGAATTATTTGTCAAATGTCACTCAGAGAAGAATCCAGTAGGAGCTGTCCGTTGTAGCTAGCTAGCCTTGGTGTTAAATTACTCAACTATTGGTTTTAAAGCCTTTCCTTGTTGATTTGATTGACTAGATCGCCACCCAGGACAAAAGGTCATTCGCCAGGTAGAAGGGCGCTGGGAAGACGAGACAGATCGCCCAAAAACACCGGCAGGAGCCGAAGCCCTCCCCGCAGTGCCGATGTCAAAATAAAGCGGGTGATTTTGTCACTACTTATGAGTAAATGTAACAATTGGGGAAATGCATTCATGTAAAACTTTTAATGCAGCAAATATATTCTTTAAATAGTAACACTTTACCAACAAATTTTGGCCCTATGCTTGACTTGGGAATTAGACTAATTCTCCTATCTCCTGTCCCACTGTCTCCCCTACAGGAGCAGGATGACCACCGCGGTGCCGATGACCGTAGAAGGCGCGACCGCAACGACAAGCCAGAGCCCTCGGAGCCACCAGTGCGGCGAAGTAGGTGGGAGCAGGCTGACGCACCCAGAGAGTCTGACAGACCCAGAGAGTCTGACAGACCCAGAGAGTCTGACAGACCCAGAGAGTCTGACAGACCCAGAGAGTCTGACAGACCCAGAGAGTCTGACAGACCCAGAGAGTCTGACAGACCCAGAGAGTCTGACAGACCCAGGGAGAGAAAACGAGGTGAGAGAGAGCGGGGTGGAGGTGGGGACAGGCCCAGAGAGCGTGAATCCCGCTCCTTCCAGGAGCAGCAGGCCGAGAGACAGCAGCACGACAATCAACGACGGGACAACCGGCACCGGTTTGAGGAGAACAACGGCGAGGGACAAGCTTTCGGACAAGGTACCCAAGAGGGGGGTGAGGGCAAAGACAGCCCCCCAGTCGATAAAGAGAAGCCCAACTTTGAACTGTCTGGCGCGCTCACGGAAGATACCAACACGTTCAGGGGGGAAGTGATCAAGTACAACGAGCCCCCCGAGGCTCGCATCCCCAAGCGCAGGTGGCGACTGTACCCCTTCAAGAACGATGAGCAGCTACCGGTCATGTATGTCCACAGGCAGAGTGCCTACCTGATGGGGCGGCAGAGGAAGATTGCTGATATCCCCATCGACCACCCCTCCTGCTCCAAACAGCACGCAGTGTTCCAGTACAGGTGAGATCTGACAATCGCTTGGTTGCTCAAATCAGGCCCTCGGGATGACATTAGTTTAGCTGCTAGTCCTTCGAAAATTGTCTCTCTATGTTTTGAAATTATACCATTTTCCCGCTTACATAATTTCCCAACATTTTGTTGAATTCTGACACTTAACATCTGGTTAATGTAGTTCTGTTGGGTTTATGTGTTTTCAATCTCTAGGTCAGGGCTCTCCAACCCTGTTCCTGGAGAGCTACCCACCTGTAGGTTTTTGTTTTAACCCCAGTTGTAACTAACCTGATTCAGTTTATCAACCAGCTAATTACTAGAATCAGATGATTAGGGGGCGAAAGCCTCCATGACTGTAGATCTCCAGGAACAGTGTTGGACAGGCCTGCTCTAGGCTATGTAGTTCTGAGTTGGGACACTTTCAACCTCTGGGTAATGTAGTTCTGTGTCTGCTGATTTCCAGGCTGGTGGAGTTCACGCGTTCGGATGGAACTGGCGGGCGGCGCGTGAAGCCCTACATCATTGACCTAGGTTCGGGCAATGGCACCTACCTGAACAACCAGCGCATCGAGGCGCAGCGCTACTACGAGCTCAAGGAGAAGGACGTGCTCAAGTTTGGCTTTAGTAGCCGCGAGTACGTCCTGCTGCATGAGTTCTCCGACACGGCCGAGGTGGACGCCAGGGCGGAGGAAGACGACGAGGGCCTGGACGAGGGAATGCAAGACCTCTGAGCCTTTTCGACATGGGTCCTTCCGTCCTACTTTCCTTTGAAGTAATCACAGATCTTAATTGGTTGGATTGTTGAAAGTAATAGGATTTTGCTTAATTAAACCTATTCAGTCACTTATAAATATGTGCTTACCTCAGGGAAACAAGGAAGGAAATGCTCATTCTTTCAAGTATTCTGACAGGGCCACGGATTATCCCATCAAGTGTATTGTGGGAAAATAATGTTCTCACCGATGCCTACCACCTGTTGGCCATCTCCTTAAAAACACAAATGGAACAATGACCTGACATGATGGCGTGTTGGGTTAAGCAGTTTTCAGGGTTAACGGAACAAATAAAAAGTGGTAGGAGACGTCTGTGTGGTCTCTATTTGGCGGTCCTAAAAACCTGCTTTAACCTGCAGTAACCGGTCTCAGTACTCTATATTCTCAGGACATTAGTGTAAGATCAGTAGTGTGGTTGATCCCCCCATATCTGACTGCATACGTTCAACACAAGTGCTCAATGCCAGAAAGAAATTCCTTGACAAAAAAAGTATTTTGTTATTATATTTTTGGAATAAAACATTGAATACAAAGTAAGGCTAGCCTTCAGCAATAGACTATGTCCAGACCTTAACTGTAAATACACTGGATGTATTGAATGTGAACGCTGGATTCATTATATAGTGTACTGGATTTGTGTTTGAGCGTTGCAAGTTGCAACAAGGAGTAAAGAAAGCATATGCGTATATGTATCTGCTTTAAATGTGTGCTTCTTGTGATGTAGGAAAAACGTATGTGTATCGCAGTGTATTCTCGTTTGCCCAGTCTTTACCACCGAATTGACTGTAGGCTATGGAGGTTTCTGGAGAAAGATCATACCACACTGTACAGCATGACTAGTCCTGCTACAAAGACAATTTTTGTTTTTTACTTTTTCAAACACCATCTACATTGTAGTTCCAATTTTAGATGTTTTGTATTGTACATAAAGGTTGTAAAAGACTATTTGTTTTGTTCATATTTGTTCGTAGTTCATGTTTACATCTGCCATTCCTTTTGATGGTTTACTGTATGGTCAAGTAAACCATCGTAACCTTGCAGTAAACCATCTTAACCATACAGTAAACCATCTTAACCATACAGTAAGCCACATACATCAAGTGATAACCCAGAGGTAAATGTTGCAACCTCTACAAACTCTAATGTACCCAAAATTCTGATAACCACGGGTATTTCAGTTTTATAAGCCTCGCCTGCAGTCCTATGGCTCGCTGCTTTGTGTGAGTAACGTTTTCTCATACATTTCTGTAATAGTATCGCGTAGACCCCTCAAACCTAACTCTGGACCACACTGCATTTTTTCAGGTACTGACTTAGACCTGGGACACCAGGTGTGTGCAATTATCAGGTAGAACAGAGAACCAGCAGGCTCTGGACCTCGTAGGTTAAGACTTGAGTACCCCTGGCGGTTTTCAGTGTGGGCCATGGAGGAACTGCAGGTACTGCCAGATAAAAATGACAATATTACAAACCACAACAAATTAAACACATTTTGGCCAAAGACCGGTATCTGTTGAATAAGTTGAGGGTGTAATGCAATACAATGTAATAATATTAAAGGAGCTAGATGTAATATTCTTGCATTGTAATTTCATAAAAGTCCTATAATGTCCTTAATATATACAGTGATAGTATTTTTCCCCAAAAAATGTTATTGGGGGCGCACACAATTGCATTCTAATGGTGCAGCCTTATTGGTCAACGTCTCTTGTCAAATTGCCTGGGGCCAACACATGTTAAACATGTAGAAATTGCTCAGCCCCAGTCAATTTGACGAGATTTGCTGGCCCCAGTCATTTGGTCGTCACTAGTTTCTATAACCACAAAGTCATAAACCCCGCCCATTTCAACAATTTCTCTTAACATTTGAATTTAAACCTTACAACCGCAATGCTAACCTTATGCCTAACCTTAAATTAAACCCTAACCAATTTTTTTTTGTAGCTATTTTGACTTTGTGGCTCTGGAATCTTACTTTGGGGATATAGAAGGGGTTGATTGTTTAGCAACAAAACCGCTAAGTGCGCAACTATGGGACAAAACACAGGGTTGGTGTAGATTTTTGACAGGATATTACATCTCCAATGTTTATTGAAAAGTTATTGAAAACAAAGTTGAACAATGAGCACTTGTTTCTCAAATACATCGTTAGGTTTACATTAGATAGCTAGCATTTATATATATTTTTTGCCACATTAGCATAGATGTGACAGTCAAAACACCTACAAATAAGACTCAGTATTAAGAACAAGATCAAATGAGCTGAAACGAGCCACTAAAGATTCACCAAATGGCAGTTTCTTGTCATTGTTGATAGCTATCTGGCCATCCAGAACCACAACACACGGCCTGCTGCCCCTTGTAAGCGTGCACGTTTTTGCGACGTCAGCTAATCTGTCTATTGAAGCTAAAGGAAACTCAGTCAATTTGACCACGCGATGGTAGTCTTTGGTTCATCAATAAGAAGGCTCTACCATTAAATGCAATTTTGTGTGGACCTAATACATTATTGGGGAAAATTATATTGTGAAACACTATCATTCCACTATTACTGTCGATATTAAGAACATTTTTAGAAATAACAATGAAAAATATAACATGTAGCCTAGCACCTTTATTCTACAATGTATGTTCTTAACCCTGGGCAACATCTGTCATGGAGGCTCCATAGTACTCAGTACTTCTTGTAATTCCCCTTAAAATGTTTTTGGAACATAACAAAATTCAGTTCATCTGCCTCATGGCAAAATGTGTCGAATTGCAGGATATTAGCTTGAAAAATGAAACATTTTCTCTCTGATGCTGTTGTAGAGACTGGAGGTTAGCCTTTTACGCAGTAAATAGCAGGAGGCAGCAGGATCAGATGCAAAAAAGTGTCCAGTTTATTAACAGTGAAAGGTGGTTCCCGGTGAATGACGAAATCCAATGAATGAATATTTACATAATGTACTTATTTACATATTTACAATATGAACAGACTCTCAAAATACAGATTGAAATCGAAAACTTAAGCCTTAATCAGGCCTACCCTACTAAACCAACTATAGCAGGTTGGGGTATACCAGGCTATGGACAGCCTCCCACACAGCTCACATAGCAGAGCTAGAACATAACTCCAGCTCACCAGTACCTTTATACCTATGGCCCCTCCCTGTGGACTATACCATTAAACATGGAGCTCTGCCCAAATATGGCATATTAACTCTCATACCATTTCCACAACCCTGCGGAAATCAAATTAACATAATAAAAAAATCACCAATTCCTGTTTAAAAAATATATATTTCTGCATGGGCTGCGTCTTAATCCACCGCCTCCGCAGATACCACCCTTCCGCATCTGGGATGAAGGTGGCAGCTCTACTTCTAAAGCGTTTGAATGGTTTGGCATACAAACTATTATGGAAAGATGAGACTTTCACAAATCACAAACATGGTGTTCTCCGTTTTGCTTTATGACCCCCCAACGGGACTCCTCTGTCTGTAGCATCCGAACAGTTTGGGCTACACACGGAGTCTCTCATGAATACGTACATGTTGGTTGTTTTGCTCAAGAGGCACACAAGCCTCAAGACTTATCTGAAGGTCCCCGCTACCAGTTTAATGAATACATGTTTCATAACAATACTTCTGCAGGCCAATAGGTGGCAAAAGTATTACTTATGGAGCCGCGCAGTCGCGCGCGCTCCCATTACGCATGGGCATGACAGAGAAGACATGGAGCTCTGAGACAGCAAACTTCAAACACAGGACACATTACAAAATGGAAATTAAAAAAAGTTCTCATTAGTGTAGCAAGTGTTTATGTGCACATGAACATCGCATCCTAAACTTAGCAAAAAAAGAAATGTCCCTTTTTCAGGACCCTGTCTTTCAAAGATAATTCGTAAAAATCAAAATAACTTCACAGATCTACATTGTAAAGGGTTTAAACACTGTTTCCCATGCTTGTTCAATGAACCATAAACAATTAATGAACATGCACCTGTGGAACGGTCGTTAAGACACTAACAGCTTACAGACGGTAGGTAATTAAGGTCACAGTTATGAAAACATAGGACTCTAAAGAGGCCTTTCTACTGACTCTGAAAAACACCAAAATGAAGATGCCCAGGGTTCCTGCTCATCTGCATGAAAGTGCCTTAGGCATGCTGCAAGGAGGCATAAGGACTGCAGATGTGGCCAGGGCAATAAATTGCAATGTCCGTACTGTGAGACGCCTAAGACAGGGAGACTGGACAGACAGCTGATCGTCCTCACAGTAGCAGACCACGTGTAACAACACCTGCAGAGGATTGATACATCCAAACATCACACCTGCAGGACAGGTACAGGATGGCAATAACAACTGCCGAGTTACACCAGGAACGCACAATCCCTCCATCAGTGCTCAGACTGTCTGCAATAGGCTGAGAGAGGCTGGACTGAGGGCTTGTAGGCCTGTTGTAAGGCAGGTCCTCACCAGACATCACCGGCAACAATGTCGTCTATGGGCACAAACCCACCGTCGCTGGACCAGACGACTGGCAAAAGGTGCTCTTCACTGACGAGTCGTGGTTTTGTCTCACCAGGGGTGATGGTCGGATTTAGGACATTATTTGTCTTTTTACCTAAACATGCAAACACCATCAGGTAGAATTCATAGCAAGCATTGCACTTTGTTCATCAGAATTTATGTTTTTGTAACATAAACTGAATTATCCGGGAACTTGCAGATGCCTTGGTGGAAGAGCGGGGTAACATCTCACAGCAAGAACTGGCAAATCTGGTGCAGTCCATGAGGAGGAGATGCACTGCAGTACTTAATGCAGCTGGTGGCCACACCAGATACTGACTGTTACTTTAGATTTTGACACCCCCTTTGTTCAGGGACACATTATTCAATTTCTGTTATTCACGTCTGTGGAACCTGTTCAGTTTATGTCTCAGTTGTGGAATGTTCATACAAATATTTACACATGTTAAGTTTGCTGAAAATAAACGCAGTTGACAGTGAGAGGACGTTTCTTTTTTTTATTTGGTATTTTATTAGGATCCCCATTAGCTGTTGCAAAAGCAGCAGCTTCTCTTCCTGGGGTCCACACAAAACAACGAAACATAATACAGAATGACATAATACAGATCATCAATAGACAAGAACAGCTCAAGGACAGAACTACATAAAACATTTTAAAAGGAACACGTAGCCTACATATCAATGCATACACACAAACTATCTAGGTCAAATAGGGGAGAGGCGTTGTGCCGCGAGGTGTTGCTTTATCTGTTTTTTGAGACCAGGTTTGCTGTTTATTATAGCAATTTGAGATGGAATGAAGTTCCATGCAATAAGGGCTCTATATAATACTGTACGCTTTATTGAATTTGTTCTGGATTTGGGGACTGTGAAAAGACCCCTGGTGGCATGTCTGGTGGGATAAGTGTGTGTGTCAGAGCTGTGTGTAAATTGACTATGCAAACAATTTAGGATTTTCAACACATTAATGTTTCTTATAAAAAGAAGTGATGCAGTCAGTCTCTCCTCAGCTCTTAGCTAAGAGAGACTGGCATGCATAGTATTTATATCAGCCCTCTGATTACAATGAAGAGCAAGACGTGCCGCTCTGTTCTGGGCCAGCTGCACCTTAACTAAGTCTTTCCTTGCATTACTGGACCACATGACTGGACAATAATCAAGATCAGACAAAACTAGAGGCTTCAGAACTTGCTTTTTGGAGTGTGGTGTCAAAAAAGCAGAGCATCTCTTTATTACGGCCAGACCTCTCCCCGTCTATCAACCATTGAATTTATATGTTTTGACCATGACAGTTCACAATCTAAGTCTCCTCAACTTGTTTAACAGCCACACCATTCAATACCAGATTCAGCTGAGGTCCAGAACTTAAGGAATGATTTGTACCAAATACAATGCTCTTAGTTTTAGAGATGTTCAGGACCAGTTTATTACTGGCCACCCATTCCAAAACAGACTGCAACTCTTTGTTAAGGGTTTCAGTGACTTCATTAGCTGTGGTTGCATATGCGTATATGTTTGAATCATCATCATACATGGACACACATGCTTTGTTTAATGCCAGTGGCAGGTTCATTGGTAACAATAGAAAAGAGTAGAGGGCCTAGAGAGCTGCCCCTCGGTACACCACACCTTACATGTTTGACATTAGAGAACCTTCCATTAAAGAAAACCCTTTGAGTTCTACTACATAGATAGCTCTGAATCCACGATATGAATCCACGACATCTTGCAATCCTCCACTTGGAGGACAGCAAACTTGTAAATTACTGCATTTAAATATGAAATTACTGTGTTTAAATATGAAACTGAAATGCGTTACAATGCAACTCGACCAAACATTTCCTTAAAACATAATTAGCCTAGAGCACAGTAAATACCCATGATACTGGCAAAAGTGGAAAAGAACAACAGTATATACATTTAGGAAAACATTAATTAATATATATATGGAGAACATGAAAGCGCTAAACAATTTATAAGGGGAATTACATTATGCAAGTTTGTGATGAGAACTACCTAGTCAGCTTCCTCACAGATGTCAAGAAGCAGGCATTTAAAATGTTCCTTCCCAGGGCCAGAGACTTGGTTCAAGACTTGGTTTGTCCCCACCCACTGGGGAGCCAGACCCACTTTATCAGATTGAGCAAAACATATTTTTACTGCTCTTCACTTGTCACTGTTCCAAACAGGACATTATTTGTATTTTTACCTAAACATGCAAACACCATCAGGTAGAATTCATAGCAAGCATTGCACTTCGTTCGTCAGAATTTATGTTTTTGTAACATAAACTGAATTATGTTCTCTCAGCCTCATTGCACAATTTATAGCATGCGATGAGCTATAAAACTGCACATTTTCCTCTTCCCCATTGCAAAATGTGTAGAATTACAGGAAATTAGCTTTAAAAAAGCAACATTTACTATCAGCCTCATAGCAAAATGTGTAGAATAGCATAAGATTAGCTATAAAATGACAAATGTATCTCTACCCCATAGCAACATTTCTGCACGCTCACCCACCAACGGATTTCTGGCTACGCCACTACGTAGTCAGCAGAGGTCGTAGAAGAGCCTCTGTAAATCCAACAGTTAATCAAAGGTAGACATTGGGCGAGTTCGTTTCACATGGCCCGGTGCCCCTGGTGAGTTGAGATTTCAGTTAAGGACCAATGGAATGGCCTAAAATGTAAAGACTACGCCGACCGGGGCACCGGGCCACGCAAAACGAAATCGCGCATTGCAACCGGGGATAATGGGAGGGGTTGATGTCGTGTAGAGATTAGGGAGGGAACAGTTCGCGGAATGTCACTGGAGACGGGGGCGAGACGAGACGCACCTGGGGAATTTACAGGAACAGAGCTGCACTGTCTATGAAAGGTATTCAACACTGAAAAATGCGTTCTTGAATATTTGGGAAAATGTATACCACCGAACGCAGGCGTATGAGCCTGCACGAGGTTAAGAGAAAGGATCCTGTTTGGGTATCAGCTGGAAGTTTATGGCAGGACCCTTTGGCTATTGAACTCAGCACCTCGAATAAACACATTATTTCACCCCGGAGCCGGACTAGGGCTGTTGCTGTTGCCTACATTGTCACTGAGGATGCATCCCTGCCACAGACAGAAGAGAACCTGTCACTGAAGTCTATGAAAGAAGCCTGCGCGGATACGCACGCAGTGTTCAAAACCATTCCTTTCGAGAGGATATCGCTTGGGACGACTGAAATTCTTGATATCTTCTACAACGCAGGCAAGTACAGTCATGTCGACTGTCAGTAAGGCATTGGCCACATCCACACTACTTTATTATTCTAAAGTGTTGTTGGCCAAAAAGTTAGTGTGTTTGTTCTGCACACACAGGTATTTTAAGTACATACCTGCGCTGCACGGATGTTTTCGAATTTCGACACCCAATTTGACCCTTCTTTTTTGACAGATGTGGCAGTGGTGGAAATGAGTGACACTTACTGCCAGCAGTCCCTCTTCTATCACCTGGGCGTAAGAGAGAGCTTCAGCATGACCAATAACATCATCCTGTATTGTTACAAGCAGGACAGTGACCTGCAAGCACTCAAGGTACACCCCAGGGCATCGTGAGAGTTTACAATTATTAAATGATTGATGAAGGGACCAAGTGGGCCTTTTGCCAGCTCACTTTGGGGGAAAATTGGGTTGTAAACAGATTTTAGGGTGTGACATTTTGGAAGAAGTAGGCTACAGTGCCATAGAGATGTCCCCTCCATTGCCACAACAATCCCACCACCAGTTGCATAATATTGCCAATATCTACTGCAATACTTTAAAAAAAAAAACATTTTCTAAGGATTTGTGACATCTTTAGCCCCGATTTCTCTGATATAAGTTGATCCTATGGTTGTTTTCTCTGGATTGTTGAACGAAGGTTGAATTGCAGCCTTTTATGGGTTTATAGGTCAATGGATTTCCTTTAGCCTATCAAGCGGATGTGTATGTTTAGTAGATATGTGTGTTGAAAGCAGCACCGCTGTTAGAGCATGATACCACTCTGGCATGGATAAGGTAGCAAGGTGAATACTCCATTATCACGAGTCCTCAAGCAGGCATATGACAATGGAACAGTGTTCATAACCTCATTTATATTTATTAAGCTTTTGCAGAGATGTGATTGAGCAAAAACATTTCCTAATATTTGAACACATGTTAAAACAGTGGTACCAAAGTGAATATTGTATATGTTTCTGTTTGCTAATAGTGTGCTGGGGTTTGGTCATAATATGTTTATGTATGCTGCGTATAGATAACGCTTGTGTGTGAGAGCTTGGATGTTAATGCCCATGTGTGTGTCTTCCCTCAGGAGCAGTGTGGGAGCTACACGTTCATCCCGTATGTAGTGTTGCCACAGGGCAAGGTGTTTGCCTGCGACGCCCCCCTCTTAAACGGCATCAAAGAACTGATGCAGCCAAGCTTCCAACTGGAACCCCTCCTCACCCCATTGGTAGAGAGGCTCATCCAACTGCTGGACAATGTGCACGTTCATGCCAGGTCAGCATGTCATGCTACCCACACTGCATGTATATTTATTCCCTTATGACTCCTTCATTGTGTTTTTCACTTAGTGTTGCTCAACCAAACTGCTTGGTTTGATAGCTTGGTTGGGTGGGAGAATAGCAGCATGTAAAGTACAAGGTTAAGCTTGGAAATGTCTAGACTGCCCAACTGCAAATGTCTTTCAGTTAGACATGAGCTATTATCAGTCATTTGTGCTATATACAATATATGCCCCTGGATCAAGAGCAGTTTCAGGGGCTAAGTGCCTTGCTTAAGGGTACAACTGTCTCTCTTATTAGTGAGTACTTCCGGGAGTCCATCCGACATGAGATCCGCACAGCCCGGGAGCGCTTCAGTGGCCAGGATTTGAGTCAGGAGCTGGGCCGCATCCAGAAGCGCCTTGACACGGTGGAGCTACTCAGCCCAGACATCATCATGAACCTACTGCTGTCATACCGGGACGTCCAGGTGGGCTTAGCTATGGGAGCGAAGGACCTGGATCATGTTTATTAGGTTACGCTGTACCAAAGCTTTGTGTAATGGAAAATGAAAACGAGCGCTTCTTATCGGACCAGTCAGGTAGTCCCTACTATTTGGTGCCTAATCAACATGACCCAGGGCTCAGTGGTACTGTGTTTGCCAGTGTCAAGACTGCCTTTATTTATGCTATGCTGGCTGTTGTGTTTGGGCAGTAGATCTTTGGGCATGGGCTCACGTTTATGACTGTGGAATGCTTTTGTGGTGTTTTAAACAGAGAATTGGCGATATGACGTTACCATGAGCAGAAGAATGAGCCACACATATTGCAGAGAAGCGTGATGCAAGACAGTTCATTCATACAGAGTAATCTAGAGGCGAAAGAAACGCACACCTATTTAGGCGAGGTGCTGGCTAGCGGAGTGGAACACTCATGCAGAGTAACTGCTGCAATGTGATAGCTGCGGGACCACAATAGCTGAGAAGTTTAGCCTCGTGCTCATACTTTTAGTTGTTGTGGAAATTGGCCCAACTCTGCAGTTTACTTCATGCATCACTGAATCTACCTTTAAAACCTGTGTGTTAGTGTGGCGGATCTACAGTCTGCATGGCGGTTGCCTTCATTGAAACATGAATGCTCTTTGTCTGCGAACACAAAGACCAATATAAAGGGGATTGAATGCCAACAATGATTAGATGGCAGCCCTCCATGGTCATTCTAAGTAAAAAATAAACTCATCTTATCGGGGTCTCAGTTGTAGGCAAGAACACTGTCTATTAGGGGTTGGCTGATATTACGATAGTATCGATATCGAAGCTGATTGACAGCCATCGTTGATGGGGATGACATCGTGATGTGACAGACAATGTATAGCCTATTTTAACTTGATTGGCACCACGCAGTAAAGAGCTGACCGGGCAACCCACAGCAGGGCCATGCCAACTGGTCTATTTCTTTGCTATAACCTGCATAACCTATTTCAATAAATATGTTATAAACAATTTACAGAATGCAAAAGAACAATGTTGACAGAGCTAAGATTTTCATCAAAGCAGCGCAAAATGTCCTGTCAGAAACATATATTTTCTCTCTCTCAATGTCGGGTGATCTGGGCATATAGCCGATGCCTATATATTTTTTATAGCGGACAATTCGGTGTCTAATTATTTTAAAAGACTAATTTTGTATTTTCTCTCCATTTGATATGAATATGACATCCGTTTTTATGCATGCTGGCTTTCTCCCGCCTCCTCCCGCCATACTACTTCATGAACAAACAATACATTTATTTAACAGAGTTCTCAGACAGTTTCAAGTTGTTTTTGAATAACTTAACATGATAGGCCTATGGTAATAATGAGAGGTAGAACAAACAATAGCAAGATAGAAAAATATAATGAGTAGTTTGAACAAACCTTACAGTTGAGCAAAGCTTAGTCTGAAATATATGATTCATCCCTCCTACTTGCCGTTGCTAACCAAATGGCCAAAAGCCAAAGCCTACTAATTAAAATAGCTTATCAAAAGCATTAAGACAAGTTAAAATTACGAAAGATATTTCCCAAGTAGGCCATTTTAATAAAGTGTTTAATGTCCTAAAGCTGCAGCTTTCAAATGGGAACAATTGTGAAAGTCAGAATCTATAGGTGATTTTCTATAACAGATTTATTTTGAATGGCAACTATTACCGGCAACAAGAAGTGAAATTGTGCAAACAATATTTTGATGGATAAATGTAATGAAGTCAAAAGGAAACTTACAGCTGAGCCAAGCTTATGAAATAAATGATGTGTAGAGTAGGCCTATTTCAATAGCCTATTATTAGCAAAGTACAGAACCTACCTACAATGTATAGAAGACTAGGCCTAATAAGAGAGGAAGATTAGTCAAAAATGCAAATTATTAAATAATTATCCAGTAGTGGGGACAGCAGAGTTGCGTGCTTCATGATTTACAACCCATAAAATATCACAGAAGCACAGCTCGCGAGGGTGTTTTGCGCGTCGGCACACACAGACACACACTTCTTTTATGCCACAGGTCCAACAGAGAGGAATAGGCTACTAAAATATATTTTTAGCAGTCTTTTTAGTGTCCATTTTATAATTGTATTTATTTAAAATAAAAAAAATATACAGCACCAGTCAAAAGTTTGGACACCTACTCATTCCAGGGCTTTTCTTTATTTTACTTTTTTCTACATTGTAGAATAATAGTGAAGACATCAAAACTATGAAATAACACATATGGAATCATGTAGTAACCAAAAAAAGCGTTAAACAAATCAAAATATATTTGAGATTCTTCAAAGTAGCCACCCTCTGCCTTGATAACAGCTTGACAGTACTGCAGGGGTTAAAGTAAATCCATTTGAGGGAGGATCTTCACTCTGTATGTTTTAAAATATTAAAGGTGTCTGCAGCCATGCCTAATTTATAAGGCATTGAAATCAGAGATTTTATTCTAATGTTGATAAAGGGTTTGCTGTAATCCAGTCCTCTTTCTGACTTCAGGACTACGATGCCATTATCAAACTGGTAGAGACCCTGAACAACTTGCCCATGTGCTTGGTGGCTGCCCAGCAGAATATCAAATTTCACTACATTTTTGCTTTAAACAGGTACCATTGTTCCTCCACTTGTGTATTGCTCACATATTCTGTTTGACGATAGTCTTTCACATTATATCATAGAAGGAAATAATGTGTATACAACACTAAATGGGTTAAAGCCTTCCCCCATTTTAACACTTAATTAGTGGGCTTGCTGAAAGCACACTACTGTTTTTCCCCTATCTTTATTATTTTAGACAGCTGAAGCAAGCACACAGATTTTCTTCAAGAAATTTACCTGACACTTTAACTTGCAGCACAACACATGCTGTTGATTCTGAGGATTCCGTCTGTCATAATGTTTCCTAATCTTTGACCTTCAGGAGGAATCGTCCAGGTGACCGTGCCAAGGCCCTGGAGGTGATTTTGCCCATTGTGGAGTCAGATGGCAGGGTGGCGTCGGACGTGCACTGCCTCTGTGGCCGTATCTACAAAGACATGTTCATGAGCTCTGGCTTTAAAGACCATCGCAGTCGAGACCAGGCCTGCTACTGGTGAGACACACCATTACAGTGTCCATATTAGTACAGCCTTAGAGTCACAAGGAGTTGGTGTCAAAGGCAGTTTGGACTTGTAAGTCGTCCTAATATGCACACCGTACACACAGCATCCCTTCACTCACTCCAGTCAAGTCCTCCTTACTAGGGCTCTACATCAGTCTATGTTATGTTATCCCATTGAGTTCCCTCCATCCTTTCAGTTACACTTTACTTGAGTCCTCTGTCATAAAGGCTGCATAACACTGTTAAAATTAAGACATAGCAGATGGCATAAACAGTCATGACACCTGATACTATATGATACACTGTTATTAAACAAATCATTGCTTAGGTCAGCTCATTGACTAGGCAGCAATATGTATTAATTAATTAATCAATCATTTTTAATCTCCCTTAATGGATTCTCCCCCAGGTACGGCAAAGCCTTCGAGACAGAGCCAACCCTTCACTCCGGCATCAACAACGTTGTCCTCTTGATGGCTGCCGGCCACGAATTTGACACCTCCATCGAGCTGCGCAAAATAGGTACATTGTCCCCCCCGACACTCCACTGCCCTGAATCAGTAGCCTGTCAAAGGGAACTTGTGTGTTCATGTTTTGTTTTGTTTAATTGCTTAAGTAAACTACAATTGCCTTATTTTTTTTTATCAATGTCTGTGATCAACCACAGTGAGTGTGGGCTAATTGTTGGTGCAGGCGTACTCCCTGCCAATCACTATCATCATTGCTAACAGCCTGCATAAGGACACTAAATAATTACACCCGTACATTATTTATCAATGCATGTCACTGTTATTCTATTTGGGCTTCTGTGCCATGTCATGTGTCTCTTTTTCTTTTGTTACATTTCGATGCCATACTGTTAGCCTGAAAATATAAATATAATAATAATATTCTCACTATCTAACCTGTGTGTCTGTCTGCGCCCATCTGTGTTTGTTGTGTGTGTATCCAGGCGTGACCCTGAGCAGCCTCCTGGGGAGG
Organism: Hucho hucho; assembly: GCA_003317085.1. Taxonomy (NCBI): domain Eukaryota; kingdom Metazoa; phylum Chordata; class Actinopteri; order Salmoniformes; family Salmonidae; genus Hucho; species Hucho hucho. The sequence goes on along the minus strand of QNTS01000518.1, from coordinate 401,647 downwards.
AAGGGCAGCTTGGAGAAGATGCAGGACTACTGGGACGTAGGCTTCTACCTGGGAGCCAGCATCCTGGCTAATGAACACAGGAAGGTCATCGAGGCTTCAGAGAAACTCTACCGGCTCAATGCACCCATGTGGTGAGAGGAGTCACAGTTCATCTTGTCAAATCCTATGGTCATTGTCACTGCAAACATTCAAGACAGGACAAACCGATATGGGTCCGGGCAGGCATTCTTGATGTGAAATATATGAGCATATCATTCTAACAGATTCAAATCAAATCAAACTTTATTTGTCACATGCGCCGAATACAACAAGTGTAGACTTTACCGTGAAATGCTTACTTACAAGCCCTTAACCAACAGTGCAGTTCAAGAAGAGTTAAGAAAATATTTACCAAGTAGACTAAAATAAAAAGTAATAATAATAAGTAACACAGTGAGAGTAACAATAACAAGGCTGTGTACAGGGGGCACCAGTACCGAGTCAGTGTGTGTGGGTACAGGTTAGTTGAGGTAATTTGTACATGTAGGTGGGGGTGAAGTGACTATGCATAGATAATAAACAGCCAGTAGCAGCAGTGTACAAAAGGGGGGGGTCAATATAAATTGTCCGGTGGCGATTTTAATAATTGTTCAGCAGTCTTATGGCTTGGGGGTAGAAGCTGTTGAGGAGCCTTTTGGTCCTAGACTTGGCACTCCAGTACCGCTTGCCGTGCGGTAGTTGAGAAAACAGTCTATGACTTGGGTGACTGGAGTCTTTGACAATTTTATGGGCTTTCCTCTGACACCGCCTATTATATAGGTCCTGGATGGCAGGAAGCTTGGGCCCAGTGATGTACTCAATAACACTGATGTTTACATGAACCTTGTTTTTGAGATTGAGATGATTAGAAACCAGAATGAGAGGGCACATTTCAAAATATCCTGTTAAAGGGCCCGCACAGTCATTCGGATGTACCATGTAAAATAGCCTTTATATTTTTTTCCCGATTTAAAAATGCTCAGAATTTGAGAAAATTAACTTTTTCTCTCATGTCTAACTAACAGTAAGGCTGAAAAGACAGGCTGGGTGGGCAGGGAGCTAATAGGCTGAGTGGGGGGAGCTCACCTTGACTGACATTTCTTTGAAATACTTATGTCAAGCAACTTGGACGTAATGAGCAGTGTTGTGTCTCTGGCTATCATTAAAGGTGAAGACTGTTATTTTATCAAATCAATTCTCTGTAATTAATATTACGTGATTAAACTAATCATGTACATTTAATTAACTAGGAAGTCGGGGCACCACGGAAAATCTTCAGATAACAAAGTTATAATTTTCCGAATATAACTCTTCAGATATTTTAATATCTGATCAATTAGTCTTCAATTACCGAATTATTCTTTACCTTACGTCAGTCTCATTTCAAACGTCGTAGAATTCTTGGTTATCTGCACGAACCCAGCCTACACCATGAATCATCCATACACCAATTGGCTTAATCATTTATTTACTAACTAACTAAATAATCACAGAAATACATAACAAACAGCAGTAGATATTGGTTACTAACAATGATAGGGAAGAGCCCCTAGTGGGCTAAACCGATATGATGGCTTGGTATACAAAGGAAAGGGGGTGTGGACTGATAAAGGAGCTGGAAAGACAAAATGGATCACTACCCACAGTGGATAATTATAGTCATTGAAATGCTAATCCTTTGCACAGGAACGTCCGTTCATTCGGGAATAATTGCAATAAATATATTTACGCCCGGGTGTCGATGTTGTCTTGTCGTCGGTCCGTCTGCTGGAGAGTCAGTTCATCAGAGAGTCTCTGGTTACTTCCCCAGAAGTCACAATGTCTTTCATGGTGGTAGCTTTATCAGCGGCTCCTGATAGTGTCTATTGTATTGGATACGTCAAGCGTCCATTGTTCTTAGGATAGATGTTTCGGCAGTTGTCGGTATTTGCATCCTAGGTTTGCATAATTTCTAGCTGCAGTCTAGTGATTAGTATCTAAGATTTGCTCTTATTCTGTAGGGATCGATAGTCTCAGAGTTCAACCATTTCCAGCTGTGTAGCCAATGCTCCACGTGGTATGGTTAGGAATGCAACAACCATTGCAACCTTAGCTTACACCGGGGTTTGCGTGGTCTGATGTGAATTTCCTCAGGAGTGGGTTTTATTCGTAACAATAGAAAAGGCGTGCTCACGGGGTATGGCCGCTGACTAGTTAAACTTTACAAGGAACACAATTCTCTCAAAATAAACCTCACATTACATAATTTCACAAATAGTTAAATAATCTTTACTCATTCATTTTATACAAGAATTAGATGCAAACCTCATAACTGAGGAACCTGTATAAACAGAGTTAGGGTAATGTGGCAGTATTGTCTCTCATGAGGTCACAAACATAAAACAAAACGGACCGGGTCGTAGCTGGCTTCTCCACCGACCGTTTACACATTCTCCAAAATAGGAATATTGTTCCATTCTCAAATTCTGGGACGTAGTAGAATTGGGCGGGATAATCCCTTAGTCTTTCTGTGAAACTCTCTCTCAATTGCATGGTCAGGGAGAGTCTCTGTGGTATTTACGACCTGGGGCAATAAAACTTGGGTTTAGGAGAGAGCGAGTGAGAGAAAGAGAGGGGGAAGCCACGATCTACACCCAGAAAGGGCCACGATCTACACCCAGAAAGGGCCACGTCATGACAGCAGTGTTGCAATGAGATCATGAAGTTAGATAGCTAGTTCATCTTGTAGCTACTTCATCTTGGACAATTTCAGTTGAAACTGGACAGGGTGAGGTCTGGGTATGCCTCATAAAATATATATTTATGCCTCATAAAATATATATTTATGTTGACTGCCAGACCATGTTCATAAACCATGACTATCAATGATGTCAACATCTCCAGTTTGGCATGTCTCTTCTGTTGCAGTTTGCAGCAGCACTGACAGATATGTTACATGACAATTGCGTCTTGAGTTTTGAACGACCCTTCCCCCCTTTATTGTTCTATTGTGGCTGAAGAACTAGCAAGCCAGTAACTAGCAAACACCAGACACAGATGAAAGGGGAAACCTATAATTTTTTTTGCCATAGATGAATAGGAGAAACCTGTAATCTGATTTTGGCACCAGTAGACTAGCTAGCTATGTAAACCACACCCCTCTGCAAACACACCTTCTGTGCTGATGGTTACGAGGCGGTACTTATTTAAATTAGGTTCTAGAATAAGACGTTACTATTGGTATATTAAAATTAGGACTTTATGCCCTAAATAATCCCACCACCTGAATTCAAGTGTTTGACACAGGGAGGGGACCAGTAACTTTATGATCAGACTTGATCAATGTACCAGCAACAGTCATTTTTCATACTTTGGTCATCCTACTCTGAACTGGTTTCATCCAAATATCATTAATTTGATGAAAAACATGATTTTATATGGGACCTTTAATGTTAAGATACTGTCCATTTAGGGGACCCTTTTCCCCTTAGAAAACGTTTGGTATGGCCTCTTTAAGGTCAATGTTTTGAACTTTATTTTGATATTCAAATACTTATTCGCATCTATCTTTTGAGGTATGTGGGCTCGATCATGGAGACGTTCATCTTGTATCGTCAGTTCACCAAGCCCCCGGAGGTGAAACTGTCTAAACAGGAGACTGTGGACTTCTGGATGGAGCTGATGCTGCAAGCCTGCAAGCCCACTGTTTCCACTGACCGCTGCCCAGTAAGACCTCACCATAGCTCCCAGTACATTCAGCTTTATTTAGTTAGAGGGTAGCAGCATGTTGCCAAGACACTCTGTCAGACTCCATCACTCCCAGTATTACCAGTTCCTCAAACCCACATTGCTTTGTGAGATCTCAATAGATTCTCTCGGTCTAGTATATAACAGTTCTGGGCATTCAAATGCAGTGCAGTAAAAAATATTTGCTTTAACATGTATTTTAACTGCACCGTCATGGTTAGATAATTGCTAATGAAGTTGGCACTTGGCATCACCCTGCCGGGAGAAGTATTTAGAAAAGTAACCTTTTAATGCCAAAAACTGTTATCACCATTAACCATTGCCGTTCCTCAGGTTCTGATCCTGGAGCCAACCAAAGTGCTCCAGCCCACCATAGTGTGTGTGAGTGAGGAGGATGACAGCTGCACGGTTCAGCTCAAACACATCACACCCCTGAAGGTACAGACCATTTTTGGCATGACAATGATTATAAGAGTTGGCAATACAGTACAAGCAGATCTGGGACCAGGTAAACAGACCCTTACTGCCTTGTAGATATTTAACTACTGAGTTATACTGTACAGGTCTACAGTTTTCAACCTGTCAAGACATTGAAAATGGTAGTTCAGGAATGGTGTGAGACAGAATGGTGTGTTTAACCAGAATAGGTGCGGAGTGTTTTCTTAACGGCACCACGCCAGTGATGGGAAAGAAGACAAGCCTAATCGCCTAATGAGGATGTGTGTGCGCGCGCCCGCGAGTGTGTGCAGACGTGTGTGTGTTTAGACTGCTGAGTGAGCATTTTGACAGTCTGCCATGTCTTCCCTTCCATAGAAAGGCCAGAAAGCCCAGTGGACTTTCCCAGCCTCGCAAATCCGGGGAGTGAGGTACGGTAACAGACAGTACAGAGTGTGCTAACATTTGATGTGTGGGTGTGTGGTGTTCACGCCTGCAGCCAATACACATAATGAGGGCTAGTCTACCAGACCTAGGTTCAAATACTATTTCAAATATTTCAGCGTTTGCTTTAGCCTTCCTGGAGTTCCGGATGGGCGGAGTTTGCAGGTTTGCGACTACTCTATTGGTTCCATTGTGGTCAATCAAGCCCAGCTAAAGCATTTGAAAGGATTTCAAGTAGTATTTGAACCCAGGTTGCGGTCTACTGAGTCTAAACACTTTAACTGGTGGACTTGGCCACTGGCCATCAGGGTGTTTTTGTCTGTGCTGTTTTCAAAGACTGTGACTGGATGTGTGTGAGTTTGTGTCTATTTGGCTGTGGAGGTTACTGTGTACTTTACCCTTGTTTTGCTTACCGAACTGCCTCCAGGGCAATAGATATATTTATTTAATTTCCGTTTATATTTGCAACACTATCACCTGGTGGCTTCAAATCAGTATTTCAATCTATATGAGAAAGAAAGAAAACGTTATTCTCTGAATTGGAGAGCCACGTGTTGAATGTGTTATTGTTGGCTTTTATTGTCTTTATTCATATTCCTTTAACTTTGTTTGCCTGCATTGGTATTTTGAGAATTTTGTTGTGATTCTGCTGTTAGCTTTCAAGTGTTGTGTAGCTCCTAATCCCCCTCTTTAACCTTTTGACCTGTTCAGTGTTTCCAAGTTTGACGAGCGTAGCTGCTTCCTGTATGTCCTGGAGAACTCGGATGACTTCCAACTCTGCTTTCCCAGCGAGCTGCACTGCAAAGGGTGAGTCCCACACACGTACAAACACACTTGTACACAGCCACACGCTCACGCACAAACACACACCAAAAGACAGCCTTTAGCCCAGCTGTCTAGCAGGAAGTGGTGTAACAACCAACCATATCAACCAATGATTCATTCCCCACATAAAACGTACATACAGATTGGGCCTGTTCATTCAACCATTATCACATTATTTGATTGTGTTGACATGACAACTGTTCATGTTTATTTTACTCTGGCATATGGAAAATAGAGCCTGCTACTCTTTCCCCTTTCTGTGTGGATTGATAGGTGTATGTATTTTACATTGTGTGCTAATACAGTACATTATTATCTAGGTGTTGTGTATTGGGATACAGTAAATACCCGGTGTTATCCAAGACTTTCTGAGAAGGAAGGAAATAGGAAGTGGTTTTCATAGTAGTATTTGCGGAATCAGTGAAAGGCAAATAACTGGCAATCAAAAGGTCCCCTTTAATATGTCATGACGTTTAAGATTGATAACAGTGCTGTGTGCTGAATTTGTTTGTGTGTGTTTCAGCAGGTCTTATCTATGATTTGCCTGTGAGGTCCATGAATATATGACTGACTGAGATGTGACATGCTCACACGTATTTTAACAGTTTTTCCATATGATTTAGTTTCTTGTGTGTGCTGTTTCTCCATCAGGTTCTGTGAGCTGGTCAACTCTCTCCTAAGCCAGGCAGAAGCCCCAGTGGAGTACCCCAGCGAGCTCACTGGAGGATTACTGGAGGTCAGCTAGGCTCTTTCTCAATTCATCTTTCCTCGATTTCCTCTTTTCTTGCTTGCCCTGAAAGCGCATTGGAAACCAGGGTTTGAGGGGAGAAACATTGGACCTTTTCCTCCAATACGGTTGAAAAGGAGGTGAGGAGAAAGTATTCAAGGAATTGCGGAGAGACAAATTGAGATAGGGCCATAGAAGCCTAGAATCCTCCCTCTCGAGGCTGCTTTTCTGTTTTTGACCCCCCCCCCCATCTACCCTACCAGTACACAAACAAGCCCTGTCATGATGGGGTCAAAAGTGAAAAGTTTCCCTTAACCGCTCCCCAATGGTTACCGTATTCCCGACCCTTCATTTTTGTGTGTGTTAAGTTCCTGGTATTCACAGAACATTGGATTCAGTCCAGCATGTCACTCCAGCAAACCTGGGTTCACTGCAGTTCAGAGCAGCAGAAGATTTCTAAATGAACATATTTTTCCATTGCTTTGCGCTCTCACTCAAACTTTTCTGTTGTGGTTGCTGTTGAAATTCTTTACAATATTTCTAACCTACACACTCTCTAAAACACATTTTTTATGAAACACACACACATTTAGTTTCACACCCGTCTTCCTGTTGAATTAAACCTTCTTCCTTACCTCCTGCAGTTTATCTATGAGACCAGCGAAAACGGAGACAAGGTGGTTCTGGGTAAAGGAACCTATGGAGTGGTGTATGCTGGGAGGGACCTGAGCAACCAAGTCCGCATCGCCATCAAGGAGATCCCAGAGAAAGACAGAACGTATGGAAAACATATTTCCCCCCTTTTTTTTTTGTTGCCTGGTCCCAGATCTGTTTTTGCTGTATTGACAAACAATGACCATACTTGTTGACATGACAGCACAAACAGATCTGGGACCAGGCTACTTTTCTTTGCACATTACACCATCAATCCAAATTATTATTTGAGCCTAATATGTATAATATATTATACAATTGTGAGCGAAACGATTCACGATTAATGATGAGAATAATGAATGTGCATATGTTTTCCTCAACATGCCAAATGTGTAATGTTTGTCCAGTGTCCCCATAGCTACACTGGAATCTACTCCCTGAAGAGATGGATGTCTATTTACATTTCCCCATTCCTTGTTTACGAGCCTTCGACCTTGACTAAGAGCTTAGCCCCATAGTTCTGTAGAACTAATGGCCACATAGGCCAAAGCAGCACATGGTGCTTGCAAAGCTCTCATTAAATTCATACAGTACGTATGGGTCACAGCTACACCATGTCAGCACAACTGCAAGATTAGAGTGTGACTTTTGTTTGTTTTTCAATGACAGTGTTGATGTTTTGTAGCAATGTTGTTATAACGGCAGATGAACACTGTCCCATTTGCTAATGTGCTAATGATATGCTAATCTAGTGCCAATGCTAACTGTTGGTTCTCCCCATCTATGTGTGAATCTCAGTTACTCCCAGCCTCTGCATGAGGAGATAGCTCTGCACAAGAGGCTGAAGCACAGGAACATCGTTCAGTACCTGGGCTCTATGAGTCAGGACGGCTTCATCAAGATCTTTATGGAGGAGGTTCCTGGAGGTACAGAGCATAGAAATATAATCTATTTCATTCTATATTCTATATTAAATCTCATTCTGTTTCTATGGTCCCATAAACCAGGTCACATAGAACCAGTTTATTCAGTGTTCTAATTTCAACTTTAGTGCCTCTCTACTACAAATGAGTAGTCTTAAGACAAGTCTTTATATCACTCAGTATGTACAGTATTCATTCATTCTCTCACTGACGGAAGTTTTGGTAATCGTATACTGTCCTGCTTTAACTTTTAAACTGCCGTATGACTAATGGTTTCAGTATTCACTTCTCAGTTTTTGTGTGTCTCTCTACTACTCATTCTCCTTCTTTCACTCTCTGTCCACCACTCGCACACTCTGGTACTGTATTCACTCATTCTCTCATCATTACTTTCAGTATTGCTCGTCTTTCTCTGCTCCCCTAATTATGAAACTGTCGCATGTGCCGAGTACAATAGGTGTAGACTTTACAGTGAAATTTTTACAGTGAAATATTTTTAGCAAAAAAGGAAATGTTAACACAATAAAATAACAATAATGAGGCTATATACAAGGAGTACCGGTACCGAGTCAATGTGCAGGGGTACGAGGTAGTTGAGGTAATTGAGGTAATATGTAGGTAGGGGTAAAAGGGACTAGGCAATTAGGATAGATAATAAACAGAATAGCAGCAGTGTGTGTGTGTGTGTGTGTGTGGCTTCAATATGCGTTCCTTCAATATTCCTCCTGACAGAGCAGGTGTTATTGAGTCAGGTTTGTAGGCCTCCTTGCTTGAACACGCTTTTTCAGTTCTGCCCACAAATTTCCTATGTGATTGAGGTCAGGGCTTTGTGATGGCCACTCTAATATCTTGACTTTGTTGTCCTTAAGCCATTTTGCCACAACTTTGGAAGTATGTTTGGGGTCATTGTCTATTTGGAAGACCCATTTGCGACCAAGCTTTAACTTCCTGACTGATGTCTTGAGATGTTGCTTCAATATATCCACATCATTTTCCTCCTCATGATGCCATCTACTTTGTGAAGTGCACCAGTCCCTCCTACAACAAAGCACCCCCACAACATGATGCTGCCACCCCCGTGCTTCACGGTTGGGATGATGTTCTTCGGCTTGCAAGCCTCCCCCTTTTTCCTCCAAACATAACAATGGTCATTATGGCCAAACAGTTCTATTTTTGTTTCATCAGACCAGACCAATTTCTCCAAAAAGTACGATCTTTGTCCCCATGTGCAGTTGCAAACCGTAGTCTGGCTTTTCTATGGCGGTTTGGAGTAGTGGCTTCTTCCTTGCTGAGCGTCCTTTCAGGTTATGTCGATATAGGACTCGTTTTACTGTGGATATAGATACTTTTGTACCTGTTTCCTCCAGCATCTTCACAAGGTCCTTTGCTGTTGTTCTGGGATTGATTTGCACTTTTTGCACCAAAGTAGGTTCATCTCTAGGAGACAGAACACGTCTCCTTCCTGAGCGGTACGACAGCTGCGTGGTCCCAGGGTGTTTATACTTGCGTACTATTGTTTGTACAGATGAACGTGGTACCTTCAGGCATTTGGAAATTGCTCCCAAGGATGAACCAGACTTGTGGAGGCCTACAATTTTTTTTCTGAGGTCTTGGCTGATTTCTTTTGATTTTCCCATGATGTCAAGCAAATTCAAATTCATAAATTCATAAGCCTTCACGGTTCACAGAAAACACATTTCACAGCGAAAACAAATCAATTACCTTTTGAAGAACTTCTGCTGAGGGCTTCCCAAGTGTCCAACGAAGACAATCCATGGTTCTTTTGTTAGAAAAAGTAATGTATTATATCCATAAATCTCAGTTTGGTTGGCGCGTTATAATGAGAAAATATAGCGTCAACTCCTCCATTGAAACGTGAAGAGAACTCGTTCAACTTATACCTATAAACTTGTCCAAGAACAATCAAACATAATTTTAAATGTATCCTTAGGAACAATTTTATGTATAAATAGTATAATATTTCAACCGGAATATAAACTGGGCGATAAGAAAGGAAAAAACCAAAGAGCGCGCCAGCCGTGAACGCGCGTTTTCTTCTATTGACATCTGTGTGGCCACTTCCTTATTCGTCTTCTTCTATGCTCTAAAAGCATCTAAAAAGAATCAGAACACTTTCTCGAGACTGTTGACATCCAGAGGAAGCAATAGGTACTGCATTCATATGCCCTTATATGGGCATTTTCATAAGGGAGGGGTTCTAAATGAGGCAATGTGTCAAAACCACTTTTTCCAGGACAGAAATTCCTCGGGTTTTCGCCTGCCATATCCGTTCTGTTATACTCACAGACAAATGGTTAACACTTTTAGAAAGCTCAGAGTGTTTCCTATCCAATGGTACTAAATATGTGCATATCCTATTTTCTGGGCCTGAATGGGAGGCATTTTACTTTGGGCACGCCAGGCCTCCAAAACGGTCACCTCGTGCGCTGCTCCCAAAGAAGTTAACCAACTATAGTTTTGGCAAGTCGGTTAGGACATCTACTTTGTGCACGACACAAGTAATTTTTCCAACAATTGTTTACAGACAGATTTTATTCGCTTATAATTCACTGTATCACAATTCCAGAAATCAGCCAAGACCTCAGAAAAAAATGTGTAGGCCTCCACAAGTGTGGTTCATCCTTGGGAGTAATTTCCAAATGCCTGAAGGTACCACGTTCATCTGTACAAACAATAGTACGCAAGTATAAACACCATGGGACCACGCAGCCATCATACCGCTCACGTCACCTAGAGATGAACCTACTTTGGTGCAAAAAGTGCAAATCAATCCCAGAACAACAGCAAAGGACCTTGTGAAGATGCTGGAGGAAACAGGTACAAAATTATCCATATCCACAGTAAAACGAGTCCTATATCGACATAAGCTTAAAGGCCGCTCAGCAAGGAAGAAGCCACTGCTCCAAAACCGCCATAGTAAAGCCAGATTATGATTTGCAACTGCACATGGGGACAAAGATTGTACTTTTACAAAAATAGAATAGAACTGCCATAATGACCATTGTTATGTTTGGAGGAAAAACGGGGAGGCTTGCAAGCCGAAGAACACTATCCCAACCGTGAAAGAACGGGGGTGGCAGTATCATGTTGTGGGGGTGCTTTGCTGCAGGAGGGACTGGTGCACTTCACAAAATAGATGACATCATGAGGAAGGAAATTGTGGATATATTGAAGCAACATCTCAAGACATCAGTCAGGAAGTTAAAGCTTGGTCGCAAATGGGTCTTCCAAAGGGACAATGACCCCATGCAAACTTCCAAAGTTGTGGAAAAATGGTTTGAGGACAACAAAGTCAAGGTATTGGAGTGGCCATCACAAAGCCCCGACCTCAATCCTATAGAAAATTTGTGGGCAGAACTGAAAATGCGTGTGCAAGCAAGGAGGCCTACAAACCTGACTCAGTTACACCTGCTCTGTCAGGAGGAATGGGCCAAAATTCACCCAACTTATTGTGGGAAGCTTGTGGAAGGCTACCCGACACGTTTGACCCAAGTTAAACAATTTAAAGGCAATGCTACCAAATACTAATTGAGTGCATGTAAACTTCTGACCCAGTGGGAATGTGATGAAAGAAATAAAAGCTGAAATAAATCATTCTCTACTATTATTCGGACACTTCACATTCTTAAAATAAAGCGGTGATCCTAACTGACCTAAAACAGGGAACTTTTACAAGGATTAAATGTCAGGAATTGTGAAAAACTGAGTTTAAATGTATTTGGCTAAGGTGTATGTAAACTTCCGACTTCAACTGTATATATATATATATATTGTGTGATCCTGTTTGTAAAACAGGTCAGGTTTTTTGAGTATGGATTCAGTTCCACCAAGGATGGCGAGCCGCCCGAATCCAGGACATAAATAAGAAGATTTGCTTGCAAAGATTTATTTTCCTTGGAGAACACTGAATTTGCACTGCCATACTACGGTGTGGTAGGATTTTTCTTGCAAGACATCATTGCATCCTACGTTGCAGTGGGATTGTTATAAGCACATGCTACACTTAAACACCTTACAGTGTTTATTGATAGGCACAGTCACTCTCATTTGATTCCGTCTCATAGTGGGTTATGTCAGTATTTGTGAATTGGTTTGTGTTTTCTGTGGATTCATGTTTATTGTATTGCTATTGAATTTTGAACATAGAAATCGGAAAGATTCTCAGATTAAGATAGAGTTGGGTGCACCCTAGTAAACTATAGGCAGGGTATATGGCCGATATCTAAGTCTATAGTACCATTGATGTATTTCATTCTTATTGAGCTCATTGTACAAATTTCACATCTCAATATTTATTCAAGGTGATTCATTTTTTTGTAAGTATTTTTATTTACAAAATACAAGCAGGCATTCCTATCCTAAATTATTCAGTTGTGCGTTTTCATTTCTCCCTACTGCTCCAGTAGCAAACCTAACTGGTCCAATAGAGTTTGAAGCTTAAACATACAGTAGCCCATAGTGTTAAGCAATTGTTACAGTAGGGATGGTGGCATGCTTCTTCCAGACGTGAAGCTTGGTATTCAGGCCAACGAGTTCAATCTTGGGTTCATTAGACCAGAGAATCTTGTTTTTCATGGTCTGAGAGTACTTTAGGTGCCTTTTGGCAAATTCCAAGCGAGCTGTCATGTGCCTTTTACTGAGGAGTGGCTTCTGTCTGGCCACTCTACCATAAAGGCCTGATTGGTGGAGTGCTGCAGAGATGGTTGTCCTTCTGGAAGATTCTCCCATCTCCACAGAGGAACTCTGTCAGAGTGACCTTTGGGTTCTTGGTCACCTCCCTGACCAAGGCCCTTCTCCCCCGATTGCTCAGTTTGGCTGGGCGGCCAGCTCTGGGAAGAGCCTTGGTGATTCCAAACTTATTCCATTTAAGAATGATGGAGGGCATTGTGTTCTTGGGGACCTTCAATGCTGCAGATATTTTTTAGTACCCTTCCCCAGATCTGTGCCTCGACACATTCCTGTCTCGGAGCTACGGACAATTCCTTTGACCTCATGGCTTGGTTTTTGATCTGACATGCACTGTCAACTGTGGGACATTATTTAGACAGGTTTGTGCCTTTCCAAATCGTGTCCAATCAATTGAATTTACCACAGGTGGACTCCAATCAAGTTGTAGAAACATCTCAAGGATGAGTAATGGAAATAGGATGCACCTGAGCTCAATTCCGAGTCTCATAGCAAAGGGTCTAAATACTAATGGAAATAAGGTATTTAAAAAATATATATATTTATACATTTTCAAAAATGTCTTTGTCGTTCTGGGGTATTGTGTGTAGATTGATGTGGGAAAAAATGTATTCCATTTTAGAATAAGGCTGTAACTTAACAAAATGTGGAAAAAGTCAAGGGGTCTGAATACTTTCCGAATGCACTGTAAAAAGGACGGTACAAATCCCTACAATTTCAGCTACATGCTGTTGTGAAGGCTTAGTGAAACCCACTGGAATATTACGAAATGATCGTATTTTGGTTTCCAGGAAGTCTGGAGGTATTTTTGGTGTGTGTGTGTGTGTGAGTCTAATAGCTACAGGCAGGATATCACACAGGATGTGTGGGTGTTTCCAGTATCCCAGCGATAGAGGGAAAATGGATTTCACAATGCAATCAAGTCACTGATGTACCAGTGTTAAAGAAAGTGAAAATGTTTTATTTCAGCTTCCAACATTTTATCATTGTGAATATTCGGGGCCTTGTTTCCCAGAGCCTTCATAGCGTTAAGATCATCGTTAGAACCTTCTTACGATGTATCTTTAGTAGCCGAGGTATTTCCCAGTTCCTTCGTTAGTAACGTGGCACATCTAGTGATCCAGACCACTCGTAGCGCAGCCAAAGTGCATCATTAGATGCTTTTTTTTGCCCTTTCGCGTCACTTTATTCACAGATCTTCGCTAAACACAGCATAAACATCTTGATTTTTTCTGTCTGACTGTGACTGCTGTTATCTTCAGAACTAAGTTGACTACAAATACAACAAGTGAAGAATAAAATTATGCTTGGAATGAAAACCGAGATGACTGCATTAACTACTTAGGGAGCGTTTCATAGTCATCAAAAGCTCTGCTTCTTGGCAATATCACAGCATTGTCAGATTTCAAAAAGGCTTTATGGCGAAAGCACAACATTTGATTGTTTGAGGATAGCACCTACAACATTTATCCATTAGCATAAATTCATAACCCAACGCGGGTCTCAGAAATGCATAAAATCGCTAATATAAAATCCCTTACCTTTCGAAGAACTTCTGCTGAGGGCTTCCCAAGTGTCCAACGAAGACAATCCATGCTTCTTTTGTTAGAAAAAGTAATTTATTATATCCATAAATCTCCATTTGGTTGGCGCGTTATGATCATAAAATCCACCGTTGAGTCGCCCATTGAACCGTGAAGAGAACGCGTTCACATTATACCTATCATATTTCTCCAAACAAATCAAACATAATTTTTTATGTTTCCTTAGGTATCATTTTATGTATATTTACTATAATATTTCAACCGGATTGTACCCTGAATGATAAGAAAGGAAAATAAAGTGGAGCGCGCACTCGGTTGCGCGCCCGCAAAATCTTGTTGACATCTGAGCTCACTTGACCATATTCTCTTCCTATCCGTTCTGGTCAGGGCTACCTTTTCCTGGCTTTGTATAGAGACTGTTGACATCTAGTGGAAGCCATAGGTACTGAAATCTCGGAGCTGGTTGCCTTTTAAATCAATAGGGAGACTGTCAAACAGAGCAAAGGTCACCAAAAACTGTAATTCCGGATGGATTTTCCTCGGGTTTTCGCCTGCTATATCCGTTCTGTTATACTCACAGACATTATGTTAACACTTTTAGAAACTTCAGAGTGTTTCCTATCCAATAGCACTAATTATGTGCATATCCTATTTTCTGTGCCTGAGTGGGAGGCAAGCCAGACTCTCCAAAACCGTCACCTCGGGAGCCGCTCCCTAAGAAGTTAAAAGATGCATAGCCTACATGGGCCTATATAGGCTATTTCCATCAATTGTCATTTTTGCTTAAAAGTGTTTCATGATGTGTGACAACATGGTCAATGATGTGCCCAATCTGTGATGTAGTGCATTATTACTGGGTAAGCGTAATAAGGCTGCCTCAATATCCTATTTGCAGCCGTAGGTGGTAATATCGCTCTAGGAGCTGATCCTTGGTCAGTATTGTGGAATCATTTTAATGTTAAGATTTGAATGGAGAAATCTGATCTGAAAGCAAGCGCTGCTTTTGTTTTGATCCTATCAGTGTCGACACGTGGTATAACAACGCATTAAGCATACGTTCTCTTTACGTGGTTGTTTGGGAAATTCTTCTTAAGAAGTTGGCTCGTAAATAACGATGCATCTGGTACGTCATTGTAATGCTTAAATTACATCACAACTGGGAAACGAGGCCCAGAGGTGTTGCAAATCCTAAATTGAATCCCTTGCATATCTAACTGTAACCCATTCCATTGTCATCTCTCCCATGTAGGAAGCTTGTCCTCTCTCCTGCGTTCCAAATGGGGACCCCTGAAAGACAACGAGGCCACCGTCATTTTCTACACCAAGCAGATCCTTGAAGGGCTTAAGTATCTCCATGACCACCAGATAGTCCACAGAGACATCAAGGTGAGGTGTCCGCAAGGATACCGTTTGTTGTTGTTGCTAAATAAATGTTCAAAAAAGTACCAATGCCACATCAGATTTTAATTCACACAGTCAGAGCTGGTTGTGTCCATTAGGTACCAAACGACAGAACATGGAGTGAAACAGGAATGGACTTCCTGGACTTAAGAAACGCTCCTTTTTGTTTTTCCATTTCAAAGCGTTTTGCTACGTTGTGCCCTACTGAGCATGAACCTGGTGTAGGTTGCTTACTCAACTACTAATGTGCTACCATGTTTTGTGGGGAAAGTGTATCCAGTGTAAGAAACAAGTCATTTCCTCACAGGGTGACAACGTGTTGATTAACACCTACAGTGGTGTTCTCAAGATCTCTGACTTTGGCACCTCGAAACGACTGGCGGGAATCAACCCCTGCACAGAGACCTTTACAGGTGTGTGTGTGTGTATTGTATGATGCTTTTGTATGAGTGTGGTTGGGTATGTGGTCATGCTTTTTGCATATGAAAATTATAATTGACTTTGTTGGTATGAATATTATTTATTCATACCAACATGTTTGTGTAGGTAGGTGTCTAAATGTCTCTGTGTGGTGTTTTAGGGACCCTGCAGTACATGGCTCCAGAGATTATCGACCAGGGCCCGAGGGGTTATGGGAAGCCTGCAGACATCTGGTCCTTGGGCTGTACCATCATAGAGATGGCCACGGGGAAACCACCCTTCCACGAGCTGGGCAGTCCGCAGGCAGCCATGTTCAAGGTAATCTTTCTCTTAGAAACCAGAAGGTTTGATAATTAGTATGTTATTACATTGTAGCCTATACTTTGTTAGTACTTGTGAATACTAGGTAAATACTGGACTGTAAAGAATTTACAGCTGAAACCAAGTGCTCATAAAGCATCAAACTGAAGATATACTGAACTTGTCCAATAATAAACAGTCAGTTTCCATTGCAAAACGTTTTACATTGCGTGCCCTACTGAACACAACCCTGAAGTGTACGTACTCTGTTCCCGTCTCCCTCTAGGTTGGTATGTTCAAGATCCACCCGGAGGTGCCGGAGTGTATGTCAGGTGAGGCCAAAAGCTGCATCATGAGCTGCTTCACACCGGACCCAGACAACAGGGCCACGGCCTCCGAGCTGCTCAGGGACTCCTTCCTCAAGTCCACCTCCCGGAGGAAGGCCAAGCCAGAGCCTGACACACTGCCTACGGATGCTGGTGAGTCATCTTCATCATCGTTGTTATAGTTATCATCATAATCATAGATAGCGTTATTTTAATCATCATAGTTATCGTCATCATTTTTTAGAGTCATCATCGATCATCATCAGTGCCAGAGTCTGGTCTTGTGGTAGCACTGCCTACTCCGGACCACATACCCCCCGACGGCGGGAACGCACGCCCTTTCTTGGCCTATCTATCTATCTATCTATCTATCTATCTATCTATCTATCTATCTATCTATCTATCTATCTATCTATCTATCTATCTATCTATCTATCTATCTATCTATCTATCTATCTATCTATCTATCTATCTATCTATCTATCTATCTATCTATCTATCTATCTATCTATCTCTGCTTTCCCCACTGTTCTTTTAAAAATACATATAAAATACAAAAGGGGATCCTAATTTCAATTACCACACTCATTATTCATTATTTTCATAATTGTCTGAAATATTCATTATTATTGCCCTTGTCTGTGTATAGTCTTCCTAATTCCGAAACGCTATGCTCATCGCCATTCCGTCACCATTATTGAGGTAATGACTCTGCCCTGCTTTGTGTCCTGTAGATGACATCTACCAGCGGAGTATGTCTGTACCAGTGTCTATACGTGTGACCGATACAGACAGGGACACTGACAGGATGGACCTGTCGTGCTCCTGGGACCTCCGGAGGATCATCTCCCCACTCAGAGGAAAGGACATTACAAAGAGCCCACCCAGCACCAGAGGCTTCCTGCCGTAGGTCAAAACATCCTATACCCTCTGGTTTCCCCATTCGATTACATCAGATTTGTGAAACAACTTCATTGTAGATCATTGCCTTACTGTAAATGCAATATAATGCAATAGATAACCTCAAGATAGACCATGGCTTTTCCTAAATTGTCTGAAAAATCCAGCTGCTCCATGATGAGCTTCCACCATGTTGTCTTATTTTCCAATCACTGCAGATAGAGTGGGGGAGTAGAGGAGAGGTCAGATTTTCAAGCAATTGAGATAGAGCCCATGCTATGTATTACCAAGACCATATTTGTACGTAGAATGTTTTATCTATGTGACATTGGTGTTTATCTGTCTCCCCCTTGTGGTGGCCAGGGTGTCAGAGGAGCCCAGTACTGTGGACATGACGGCTAGTCCAGCCACGTCAGGGGAGAACCTGGGCTTGTTCCTACTAAGGAAGGACAGCGAGAGGAGGGCCACACTACACAGAATCCTCACTGAGTACATCACTGACGTGATGCACAACATCCAGAACACACTACCTCAGGTATAGAGCGAGAGATCTTGGGCTGTATGTATCAAGAGTGTCAGAGTAGGAGTGCTGATCTAGTATCTGTTTTGCCTTTTAGATCATAATGAATAAGACAGGATGGACCTGATCTTAGATCAGTACTTCTACTCTTTGACAATTTTTGAATATGGGCCCAGAGACGGGTCTATCCCTAATTGAGATGCAGTCAACTCCTGATAAATGCAATGGCTAAGGATTGTCATGAGGGCATGCACCCAACCAATCGGAGCATGCATTATATCCAGAGCAATTAAAGACAATGTATGGTGAAATAATATAATAATAAGAATATGTCACTTAGCAGACTTAGTCACTCGTGCATACATTTTACGTATGGATGGTCCCAGGAAAGTGAACCCACTACCATGGCGTTACCATGCTCTACCAACTGAGCTACGCAGGACCACAAGGCCCTTAAATGGAGTATACCCTTATCAGGAGTCTGCTGTAAATGTTAGGTGTGAAAGAATGAGTGTTAATATCTACATTTTACATTTGTAGGTTTCTTTGCCTATAATTATTTTATAGCGTTTCCCTTCTCCTTGCCTCTAAGCAAACAGACGTTGGGTCCGTGACCTCCGAGCACATCTCTGAGCTGATTGGTTGCCTGCGGGAGAACATCCGCTCTCCAGACAGAAGGCACCTGACCAACAGCCTGGTGAAATTGCGCTCCACACTGCTTGCTACTGCAGTACCCTTGAAAAACCTGCGAGCTGTGCTCTTCAGCTTCCAGGATGCGGTAGGTCACTGGAGGTCACGATTGTGTTCATTAGGGTATGCAACGGAAAATATTATAAACATCTTGCAACATCTTATTGGACTAGTCTGGGTAGTACCTCCCTGTTCTTTTTCATTTGGTACATAATGAGCATTACCCAGGAGTTGCAAAGCCAGTCCTTGAGGGCAGTAGCCCTGCCAGTTTCCATTTCTCCCCGGCACGTAAAAGATTGCGTACTGTCATTGATTGGACATATATTTCACACACATGGTTCCTCAAGTATTAGATAGTTAGTAATCACAAGGCAAGGGTGGACGTGGGATTAAACAGGGGGAGTCATATATGTGTCAATAGCCATGAGTTTTACCACTCGACCGCAGGATCTGCATCACACCGAATAGTATTGTGCTAACTCGTTCTTCTCACTCCCTCTTGTGTGTGCAGGTGAAAAAGGTGTTGAGGCAGCAGCAGGTGAAACCTCACTGGATGTTTGCTCTGGATAACCTGCTGAGGCAGGCCGTACAGGACGCCATCACTGTTCTGTTACCAGGTAAGAACCAGCAGAGTCAGGACTAATTCCATCTCAACTTCTATCAGTTGTATTAGACATGGAAATTCCTCATAGAACTACACACACTCTTGCTCACACACACCTCAATGACTTGCAGAGCTCAAGCTCCAGCTGCAGTCTTCCTTTGAGACGGAGGAGAGTAGCCCAGAAAGAGAGCAGCAGCCCAGTGAGCTTGCAGAGCTTTTGCCTGCAGTTTTCTCAGATGACCAGGTGGTGGCGCCAGCCGACACGGAGACCATAGAGGAGGTTTCAGAAAGCCCCTGCTTACCCAATGGCCTTCAGTATGACACTAACTGTCCGCTCGGTCAGGAACTAAGAGATCTACGGCTAGAGACTCGCAGGTTCATTACCATTTACTTAGCTGTTTATATTACATTGCTTTTTGGCATGACAAAAATGCATTTGTATTGTCATTTTATTCTTTATTCCACCTTTTAACGTGGGGTTTCCATTTTTTTCACCTTTAGTATAATGGGCTTTAAAATGTAAAGAATATAAGGTCATTCCTACAGATTCAGTGAACAATGCCAGCACACCACCAAGGATTACATTGCAACCAGTTACAATATGGACAGTGAAGTGATACAGTTGAAGTCGGAAGTTTACATACACTTAGGTTGGAGTAATTAAAACTCGTTTTTCAACCACTCCACAAATTTCTTGTTAACAAACTATAGTTTTGGCAAGTCGGTTAGGACGTCTACTTTGTGCATGACACAAGTAATTTTTCCAACAATTGTTTACAGACAGATTATTTCACTTATAACTCACTGTATCACAATTCCAGTGGGTCAGAAGTTTACATACACTAAGTTGAATGTGCCTTTAAACAGCTTGGAAAATATGAGAAAATAATTTCATGGCTTTAGAAGCTTCTGATAGGCTAATTGACATCATTTGTGTCAATTGGAGGTGTACCTGTGGATGTGATGTGGGAAAATGGGGGAAAATGGTGTGGATATATTGGAAAATGATGTGGATATATTGAAGCAACATGTCAAGACATCAGTCAGGAAGTTAAAGCTTGGTCGCAAATGGGTCTTCCAAATGGACAATGACCCCAAGCATACTTCCAAAGTTGTGGCAAAATGGCTTGAGGACAACAAAGTCAAGGTATTGGAGTGGCCATCACAAAGCCTTGACCTCAATCCTATAGAACATTTGTGGGCAGAACTGAAAATGCGTGTGTGAGCAAGGAGGCCTACAAACCTGACTCAGTTACACCTGCTCTGTTTGGAGGAATGGGCCAAAATTCACCCAACTTATTGTGGGAAGCTTGTGGAAGGCTACCCGACACGTTTGACCCAAGTTAACAATTTAAAGGCAATGCCACCAAATACTAATTGATTGTATGTAAACTTCTGACCCACTGGGAATGTGATGAAAGAAATAAAAGCTGAAATAAATCATTCTCTACTATTATTCTGACATTTCACATTCTTAAAATAAAGTGGTGATCCTAATTGACCTAAGACAGGGAATTTTTACTAGGATTAAATGTCAGGAATTGTGAGAAACTGAGTTTAAGTGTATTTGGCTAAGGTATATGTAAACTTCCGACTTCAACTGTATGTTTAAATAGTTAAATGTACTGTTACTTCAGGCATGGTCCATAATGACTAAGTGTGTTTTAGACTGCTTACCAAGCTGAGTGAGAAAGAGAGGGAATACCAGGAGCTACTGAGGAACTCTGTCCAGAGTAGACAGGATCAGATTGACACTACCTGGAAAACATCAGAACCCACAGGTAATATTTTCAGCTCCTACTCCGTCCCAAAGCAGTCTGACTATTGCTAATGTCAGCATATTTAAGGCTAGTGTGTTGGTAAAGATTGTACGTTTGGGTGAAGTACCTTAGTGAGCCAAATTCTGTGTCACTCTGCCACACCTTAGTATGTAGCAAGGCCGAACACTCCTTACCCAACAAGTAATGAATATCAGCTGTTAAATCCTGTGTGTGTTTTTGTATACATGTAGACAATGGAGGTTGAAGCCTCACAAGTTACAGCCTGCCTACTGTAATATTCCTAAAATGGAGAGATGTAATGCCATTGATTCACACCCTGTGTTTCTAGATCTCTCTCCACACCTCACCCTCAGGCAGTGGATTTCTGCTCTACTGGTTTGAGTTTAAGGCGTATAGCTCATTGCTGCTGAGATTCGATACTTCGAGCCAGATGTGTCAGTCATAATAATGATTAGAAACTGGCATAGGAAAATGTTGGGCTGTTTTTGTTTATAAGACCCTAATTACTTCCTTTACCCATGTTAACTTATACTGTCGCGAATAGCCCCGACTGGGACTCAAAACCTCAGTCCCTGTGACTGTCAGTCTAACACCATAACCATTACTGAAAATCTGCATTTGAAATACTCATAATGTTCAGCTTAGTAGCATGATGGTGCAAACTGGTGACCAGATCATACCGACTTGTCTTCTCATCCTCCTGTAGATACAGAGTTGTCCCTGCAGATAAGTTCGAACCCAGAAGTCAAGTCCTTGGTTTGCTGGCTGAAGGCTATCCCAGTAGATCAGGACACCATAGACAAGGTAAGGAACTTCAAAAATACTTTGTGATTTAATGATGTGGGATTGGTTATCAAAATATGGTGTGACTATAGACTGATGGGTAGCTACATGCATGAAATAAACCATCTAACTGGTGAAAAGAGTAATTCACATTATAATAATATGACAAGTTACAAAAGTCTATACCATGAAAAATCGGAAAAAAGAGGAAGTAATCCATTATGACAAAATTATCTTTATGATGTAGCTGAGTTTCAGTCAGTGGTTGCGTGAGGCTAGAGGCTTGTTCTCACTGATGTTGTGTAAGTAGAATTCATGCTGTGCTTTTGTTTCTAGTTACTCTCTCACGAGTTCACCATGGACTGTCTCCTCACCATGGCCTGCAGGGATGACTTGATGTACTGTGCCATAAGGTGAACTGCCTCCTCCAATCATGTTCACACATCCTTAAAGCAGAAACAGGAAACAACTGATCTGCGCTAATGAGGAAAACCCACTGTTTTCTGTTTGGATGGTTGTTATGTTGTTATTCAAAGGACTGTGAAAGTACTGTGGATCGCTGAGATGTGTCAATGTGGATACATGTGGATGTGACTAGGGATCTGTGCAGTGTGACGGTGTATGGATGTGACACACACACACATGGACACACACCCACACACAAAGGGTCTGTACTGTAATGTTTTTTTTTTTTTACTGTAACTGTTTCTCCTCCACAGAGGAGGGATGCTGTGTCGTATCTGGGCGGCCATCACAACATGGAGGAAGTCACAGCTCAAACCTCAGCTCAGCACACACTCTGAAGAGAGCGAGGACACATTCTCTGATGGGTAGTCAAATGTTCCATGAATAGGCTGGTCCTATAAACACAACATGATACAGATTTACTGAGTCTGTGAATTTATCTCATAGTTAAGATGCAGGAATTAGTGTGTGTGTGTCAGTGTGTGTGCGCAAGTGCGGTTTTCTGAGAACAAGATAATCATGTCATAAAAAGTGGACCTACCTTAGTATTTCCCCAAAGTTGTTATATTGAAACTGAAATGGTTACAGAAAGATGGATGAACAGT
Organism: Hucho hucho; assembly: GCA_003317085.1. Taxonomy (NCBI): domain Eukaryota; kingdom Metazoa; phylum Chordata; class Actinopteri; order Salmoniformes; family Salmonidae; genus Hucho; species Hucho hucho. The sequence goes on along the minus strand of QNTS01000518.1, from coordinate 378,849 downwards.
AAAGGATATGTTTTTCTGTCATTTCTTATTGTGAATACCTATACTTATAAAAACGGGTTCGAGAAATCTGCAATCTGATTGGCTGAATTGGCGTTCTAAACCATTGACAATTCTCTGATATTTTAAATGCATATGCAGGGAAAGGGGAATATTTAAGGCCAACAGCTGTCATATTTTTACCTCAACAGACACTCCATGCCTCCATGGATATTTTATATTCCTTTGTTAGTTAGGTGTGTAGTATAAAACAAAATAACGACTTTCTATTGTACCTCTTTAATGTACACAATTTCTGAGATCTTAGAAGGGCCTAAGGCTTGAAGAAAAGGAATGTTATTGATGGTTAATAAACACTTTTGCGAGAATGTGCGCTGGTGACTGGTCATTAAAATAAGCGGGAATAGTGGTGTACATACTGGTAGTGTCTAATATGTGTATATGAGTCTTTCGATAAAGAAATGGGCCAATGTTCATGTTAAAAATGTCATATGTTTAAATATGATTTTCTTTCAGTTTCACATGTGTAGTTACAGGAATACAAGTCTAGGTAGGCATAATGACTATAACGCCACCTAGCAACAAAACATCTACATGTCATTCATAATGTCACATGGACACTGCATGTTTTTTTGTCATGCCTAATAGCCAGGTCTGTTTGTGCTTTAGTCAACTTCTCTATAATTTATAGCCATGCTAAACAATCCTGAAGAATGGAAAAGATAAACAGCTTCTATATTTTTTTTTATAGTTGATAAAATACATTGCGTCCTGTCAAGAAAATTGATAATCAATAATTCAATCTATATAATCAGTAAACTCATCAAGTATTTTGTGTGTGCGCACGTGTGTGGCTGAGTCTGAAAACTAGCCATCAAATGCTTGCTTCCTCTGTCCTTGTTTCCTCCACTCCTTGCCTCTCTTTGAAAGTGCATTGGGGCCCAGGGGGAGGATCCTTCACTCCTCTCCCACAATGTGCTTTGAAAAGGAGGTGAGGAAACAAGGGACGAACCTAAATTGCATCCTCACGTCCTCTCGCCGCCTCCTCAAAATCCATTGGATAAAAAGGTGAGAGGGGAGAGGAGACGAGGACAGAGGATGTGACGAATCAAGGAAATGCAACTGAGATTCTCTCAAGGACAGAGGAAGCAAGTATTTGACAGATTTAGAGAGTGAGTGAGTGAGTGAGTGAGTGAGTGAGTGAGTGAGTGAGTGAGTGAGCTACCTTAATACCCATGGGTGGTGACATGGTGAGAGATCCACCTTACCCTCTGATAGACTTGGTTGAATTTTGCCCATATTGCTTACACCTGTCCAATCCTCTCAGGTTTACATTTGTACATTTTAGTCATAAAGCAAACACACTTATCCAGAGACGATTTACAGGAGCAATTAGGGTTAAGTGCCTTGCTCAAAGGCACATCAACAGATTTTTCACCTAGTCGGCTCAGGGATTCAAACCAGCAACCTTTCGGTTACTGGCCCAAACGTTCTTAACCACATGACTGCCTGTTGCCCAAATCTCCACAAGTGTCTAGGGGTAGGGGTTGTTTCTGGACAGGACCCCACAACCCTTCGGGATTGTGGTGGACCTTCAGCACAACACTTGATGCATGGTTGGATGTTTAATTCCATTGCTGTACACACGCATTTGCACAGGTGTAATCTGGACACACCCACGGCACCCTATCAGGCAGTTCTGTGTAGCTGATGAGTAATTAATAAATAATAGATCCATAGAATGGAGTTGGAAGGGTGAACTCCTACTTTGAAAGGACAGGAAGTGTTAGCTGTGCACTTGACCAAGGACAGTCATTCCACATTTAATCCCACACGTGAAAATCGAAAGTCATTTTAAATGTTTTTTATTTTTTATTCAAAAACAACAATTGTCTGTTTTCACATTCCTGATTACTCCATTTTAACTCAGGGAAAGCAAACGATCAAAACGTACACTGACTGTAATCTTATCTCAGGAATCCTGACTTAATGTTGTCCACGAAGTAGGCTAATTATCTTGACCGCCATAACAACATGGACACAAACATTTTCTGTCAATCCTCGAGATCAACTGTAATTCCTGCACTTTGGCTGTTGTTCAATCACATGCGGTGTAACAGGAGCTCTTTTATCGCTTGTCTGTCATTCAACAAAAATATCCAGAATCAGATGATGCAGCGTGATAATGTCACCTCATATACTAAACAGCTAGACATCAAATGCGCATCAAACAACTGCATACAGTGTCAAGAAAAAGTATGTGAACCCTTTGGAATGATCTGGATTTAGATCTGATCTTCATCTAATTCACAACAACATACAATCACAAGCTGCTTAAACGAATATATTCTTGTCTATATTGAATACCTAATGAAACATTTTATTTTTTATTTTATTTTTACCTTTATTTAACCATGTAGTTGAGAACAAGTTCTCATTTACAACTGCGACCTGGCCAAGATAAAGCACAGCAGTTTGATACATACAACAACAAAGAGTTACACATGGAATACACAGACACAGCCAATAATACAGTAGAAAAAAAATAAAAATAAGTATGCACAGTGAGTGCAAATGAGGCAAGATAAGGGAGGTAGGGCAATAAATAGACCATGGTGGCGAGGTTATTACAATATAGCAATTAAACACTGGAATGGTATATGTGCAGAAGATAAATGTGCATATTACTGGGGTGCAAAGGAGCAAGATAAATAAATACAGAATGGGGATGAGGTAGTAGGATGGGCTGTTTACAGATGGGCTATGTGCAGGTGCAGAGCTCTTTGAGCTGCACTGACAGCTGGTGCTTAAAGCTAGTGAGGGAGATATGAGTCTCCAGCTTCAGTGATTTTTGTAGTTCCAGTCATTCGCAGAAGAGAACTGGAAGGAAAGGCGGCAAAAGGAGGAATTGGCTTTGGGGGTGACCAGTGAGATATACCGGCTGGAGAACGTGCTACGGGTGGGTGCTGCTATGGTGACCAGTGAGCTGAGATAAGGTGGGTCTTTACCTAGCAAAGACTTGTAGATGACCTGGAGCCAGTGGGATTGGCGACGAGTATGAAGCGTAGGCCAGCCAACGAGAGCGTACAGGTCGCAGTGGTGGGTAGTATATGGGGATTTGGTGACAAAACGGATGACACTGTGATAGACTGCATCCAATTTGTTGAGTAGAGTGTTGGAGTGTAGGTTAGAAAAATAGGTGAACCCCTAGGCTTATGACTTCTCCAAAAGTTAATTGGAGTCAGGAGTCCGCTAACCTGGAGTACAATCATTGAGGCGAGATTGGATATGTTGGTTAGAGCTGCCCTGCCCTATTAAAAACACACACAAAATGTTAGTTTGGTATTCACAAGAAGCATTGCCTGACGTGAACCATGCCTCGAACAAAAGAGATATCAGAAGACCCAAGATTAAGAATTGTTGACTTGCATAAAGCTGGAAAGGGTTACAAAAGTATCTCTAAAAGCCTTGATGTTCATCAGTCCACGGTAAGACAAAATGTCTATAAATGGAGAAAGTTCAACACTGTTGCTACTCTCTGTAGGAGTGGCCGTCCTGCTCAATGAGGTTAAGAGGAATCCTAGAGTGTCAGCTAAAGACTTACAGAAATCTCTGGAACATGCTAACATCTCTGTTGACGAGTCCAAGATATGTAAAACACTAAACAAGAATGGTGTTCATGGGAGGACACCATGGAAGAAGCCACTGCTGTCAAAAAAAACATTGCTGCACATCTGAAGTTCGCAAAAGAGCATCTGGATGTTCCACAGCGCTACTGGTAAAATATTCTGTGGACAGATGAAGCTAAAGTTGTGTTGTTTGGAAGGAACACACAACCCTATGTGTGGAGGAAAAAAGGCACAGCACACCAACATCAAAACCTCATCCCACTGTAAAGTATGGTGAAGGGAGCATCATGGTTTGGAGCTGCTATGCTGCCTCAGGGCCTGGACAGCTTGCTATCATCGACAGAAAAATGAATTCCCAAGTTTATTAAGACATTTTGCAGGAGTATGTAAGGCTATCTGTCCGTCAATTGAAGCTCAACAGAAGTTGGGTGATGTAACAGGACAATGACCCAAAACACAGAAGTAAATCAACAACAGAATGGATTCAACAGAAGAAAATACACCTTCTGGAGTGGCCCAGTCAGAGTCCTGACCTTAACCCGATTGAGATGCTGTGGTATGACCTCAAGCAGTTCACACTAGACATCCCAAGAATATTGCTGAACTGAAACAGTTTTGTAAAGAAGAAGGGTCTAAAATTCATCCTGACCGTTGTGCAGGTCGGATCTACAACTACAGAAAACGTTTGGTTGAGGTTATTGCTGCCAAAGGAGGGTCAACCAGGGTTCACATACTTCTTCCACCCTGCACTGTGAATGTTTACACGGTGTGTTCAATAAAGACATGAAAACGTAGAATTATTGTGTGTTTGTTTAAGCAGATTGTTTGTCTATTGTTGTGACTTAGAATTGTATGACCAATTTATGCAGAAGTCCATGTAATTCCAAAGGGTTCACATATTTTTCTTGCCACTGTAATTATTGAAGAACCCTGTTAATGACAGTATCACATTTTTTTATTATTAATCATGTTAAAGTTACTCTTTCTGTTAGATGCATTTGATTTTGCAATCGCATACATTATTTTGGATATGTGTGCCCATCAAAACTGTTTTCACACTGTAACATAGGGAGATACGAAATGTTACGAGGTGACAGTGCACTTCTGAGATCTCCATACAAAAAAGTGTCTGACATCAATATCCAGGACTTTTACAGGATCAAGTTCAATGTGTAATTAAATTGTTAAATGCTTAGTATATAATATAACAACAAACAGTATTATAAATATAAGAAAAATAAAAGTAGTGTTTTATCACAATTTTTGCAAAATCTATGAAAATTCCAAAGATGAGAAAGGGTTTAAACAGGTTTTGATTTTACTCATGAATTACACTGAACAGTTCATATAAGGGAATCAGTCAATTGAAATAAATAAATTAGGCCCTAATCTATGGATTTCACATGACTGGGAATACAGATACTGTATGTATCTGTTGGTCACAGATACTTCAAAAAAAGGTAGAGGTGTGGATCAGAAAACCAGTCAGTATCTGGTGTGACCACCGTTTGACTCATGCAGCGCGACACATCTCTTTTGCATCGAGTTGATCAGGCTGTTGATTGTGGCCTGTGGAATGTTGTTCCACTCCTCTTCAATGGCCGTGTGAAGTTGCTTGATATTGGCGGGAACTGGAACATGCTGTCGTAAATATCGATCCAGAGCATCCCAAACTTGCTCAATGGGTGAGTATGCAGGCCATAGAAGAACAAGGACATTTTCAGCTTCCAGGAATTGTGTACAGACCCTTGCGACATGGGGCCGTGCATTATCATGCTGAAACACAAGGTGATGGTGGCAGATGAATGGCACGACATTGGGCCTCAGGATCTCATCACGGTATCTCTGAGCATTCAAATTGCCATTGATAAATTGCAATTGTGTTCGTTGTCCTGTCAGTAGCTTATATCTGCGTACTTCCAAATTCTCTAAAATTATGTTTGAGGCAGCTTATGGTAGAGAAATGAACATTCAATTAGCTGCCAACAGCTCTGGTGGACATTCCTGCAGTCAGCATGCCAATTGCATGTGACATTGTGTTGTGTGAAAAAACTGCACATTTCAGGTGGATGGATTATCTTGGTAAAGGAGAAATGCTCACTAACAGGGATGTAAACAAATGTGTGCACAAAATTTGAGAGAAATAAGCTTTTTGTGGATATGGACAATTACTGGGATCTTTTATTTCAGCTCATGAAAAATGGGACCAACACTTTACATGTTGCGTTTATATATTTGTTCAGTGTAGATTGATAGGTAGCTCCTGTGATGTGTGATCACTTCCACATCCTATGTTTTGGCTGATGTGTTACCATGATTCCATCACATAATGCCATGACAGTTAGCACTGTCGCAGGCTGCATCGACTGTAGCTGTCATCTCGAAGTCATTGCATTCAATTATCCTATGAGGAAAGTAAAAAAAAAAAAACTTGAGTATTAAGCATGTCCATCTAATAGGATAAAAAGTGTTTGTTGTTGTCAGAGGTGTGCCAGGAAAACATTCCCTGCATCATTACACCACCGGCACTAGCCTTTGCTGTTGGCACCAGGCAGGATGGGCCCATGGACTCTGGACGACCCCAGGAGGCCGGACGTTTCTGAGATACTGGAACCGGCTCGCCTGGCACCGGCGGTCATACCACGCTCAAAATCTCTTAGGTCACTAGTTTTGCCCATTCTAACGTTCGTTCGAACAGTAACTGAATGCCTCGATGCCCATCTACCTGCTTTATATAGCAAGCCACGTTACTCACTGTCTGTAGGAGAAAACTATTTTCGTGAACGGGGTGGTGTACCCAATAAACTATCCACTGATTGTAAGTTCCCGTTTTATATCTTAATGTATTCACATGAAGAAAAAGCAGAGTATTATTCATGACTGTGTAACAGCTCCAAACAGTTGCCCACTACAAGAAATGCTCACTGGTACCCTAGTTTATAGAAAGACCCACATGCTGTCATAAGCTGAAAGATCAATAGAAGGGAAGATTATCATAGTTTGGGCTAGTTTGGGCCTTCCTGTGTGTGAGTGTGCTGCTCACACACACACACACACACACACACAGACACAGACACAGACACAGACACACACTCACAGACACAAACACACAGTCTGGTGGAAGAAGTGATGCAGTGGTGCCCACACTGTAAAATTCCACACATGCTTCCCCATCTGTTTTCATACTGTTGACATCACCTTGGAGACAAGTGTTTGGGCCTTCCTGTTATCCCAGGCCATATGGCTGCACACTGTGCGTTTGTGTGTGTGTGTGTGTGTGTGTGTGTGTGTGTGTGTGTGTGTGCGTGCGTGCGTGCGTGCGTGCGTGTGTGTGTGTTTCATCCATTTAGTTGTGTAATTATTCCCCAGTATTCTCTATGGTCCTATATTCAATTGGTGAGATGGGACAATGAAGTCAATTATTTTCATAACTACAATAAGTGATGGAAATTTTAGAAGGAGAAGTGAAGTATAAGTCTACTCAAACACTGCGTCAAAAGGGATATCAAATAATTTAGGGACTGGGCTTGGTTCACTTTAATGTATGAATAATACCCACAAAGGCATATCAGTATTGTCTGTTTTTTATTTAGATAAATATTTATTTTCTTTCCTTTCTAGTATTTATAAGAGTGTTTTACCCTATTGCTATTGCATGTAGCACATGAGGGCACACGATTAAAAATATCCAGAGAAATTAGTTCTGAATAAAAAATAGAACATTTACATTTTAGTCATTTAGCAGACTCTCTTATCCAGAGCGACTTACAGTTAATCTTAAGATAGCTAGGTGGGACAACCACATATCACAGGCATAGTAAGTACACTTTTCCTACTTTAAGTAATTGTCAGCTAAATCAGAGCTAGAAAGGGGGGCAGTCAAGTGCAAGTGTTGGTTCAGGAAGTTGTTTTTGTTGGGGGGTGGGTCGAGGTGAGGAGGGTTATTATTTAAGATTCTCTTTGAAGAGGTAGGGTTTTAGGTTATTTCGAAAGATGGGCTGGGACTCTGCTGTCCTCGCTTCAGGGGGAAGCTGGTTCCACCATTGGGGTGCCAGGACAGAGAAGAGCTTGGACTGGGCTGAGTGGGAGCTGCCCCCCTGTAGGGGTGGGAGGGCCGAGAGACCAGAGGTGGTCTTGTAGTGGATGTGAGCTTTGACTGGAAACCAGTGGAGGTTGCGAAAGAGTGGGGTGACATGGGAGAACTTGGGAAGATTGTCCAGGGTCACGCCAAGGTTCTTTTCACTCTGGGAGGGCGACACTGTGGAGTTGTCAACCGTAATGGAGAGGTCTTTGTGTGGGCAGGCCTTCCCCGAGAGGAAGAGCAGCTCCATCTTGTCGAGGTTGAGCTTGAGGTGATGGGCCAACATCCAATCTGAGATATCTGCAAGGCACGTAGAGTTGCGTGTCGCCATTTTACAACCTAAGTTTAGGTGGAAGGGGAATGGGAACTGGCAGCAGTGTCAATAAGGAGGCAAGCCATCTTGGCCAAGCTGTACGCGGCACTGTCTACGACCGTGGAGCTGAATCCATGATAAATGGTCGCGTCACAGTCCATAGTGCTGAATTGTTTAGGATTGTGCACAACTTGGGGTTCCCAAGATTATTCAGATGTCAACATCTAACCCTTGGCTTCCCTCCCAATTAAGTGGCAAACCCCATGATAGCCTAAGTCTTACTCAAGAAATGAAGTAAGAACATAGAATTACTCATCACTGGAAAACAAGGCACAGGGGTTGTTGCACAGAGCGCTCGTGGGACATCAATTATATGACCCAATGTCTAAATATGTACAATCAGGTCCAGAATTATTGGCACCCTTGATAAAGTTGAGCAAAAAACACTGTATAAAATAAATAATACAAATAATGAGCTATATTGCATGCTTAATTTTGGGGGGAATTTGTATAATTTTTCTAACAAGTAATATATTTTTTCTCAAACAGATAGGCATCTAAATTATTATCACCCCTGTTTTCAATAGCTTTCCATACCTTACCTTGCAAGGATAACTGCTCTGAGCGGCCGGAGCCTTTCCCTAAAATGTTTTATGAGATTGGAGAACACATTGGGACCTTAGACCATTCCTCCATACAGAATCTTTCCAGATCCTTGATATGCTTTGCCTGCGCTTATAGAATGCCCTCTTCAATTCAAACCACAGGTTTTCAATGGGTTTCAAGTCCGGAGACTGAGATGGATATTGCAAAATGTTGATTTTATGGTCAATTAACCATTTCTTTGTGGATTTTGATATGTGCTTGGGGAGGGAGTTTTTTTCAAGCAACAGTACCAGTGTCCGTCTTCATGTTTTAAGGTTGTTTTGGTATTGATAACTGTTATAGATTTTATGGTGATGACTAAATGTTTGTACATCTAAGAATATTCCATTCTGAAAATGTATGAGATAGAGATAGGGTTATAAGACAAAATGGTAGTCCAATTAATGTGTGTGTCTAGAAATGAATATTGTGGAGAATGGAACAGGTTGAAATGACTTCATTTAGGGAGTATCTGGGAGAACAAAGAATTCTTTGATTCTACCAGACACATGCGAGAGGCTCCTGTCCTTGAAGACAGGGGGGATAGTTAAAGAACCGCCCAAGTTTGACTTATGTTGCAAAGATTGTGATAAGGAATGAATGGGTACTGTGGGAAGACACTATTTCTTGGAAATGGTGGGGCCTTTGTATCTTTGTATTTCAACATTGTACCATATAAAAGACTGTGTACACCTTTTAGAGCT
>QNTS01000518.1:287491-360071 GCA_003317085.1 Hucho hucho | reverse complement strand
AGCACCTGTCATGGCAAAAACTAGTTGCTGTACACACACACACACACACACACACACACACACACACACACACACACACACACACACACACACACACACACACACACACACACACACACACACACTCTCTCTATGGGTACATTTGGACAGCTGGCAGATGAACAGCTTTTCTTATGACAATGTCTGTTACAGTAATTAATTCTCCCTCATCATTGTCCATATATCATAACATTGCCGCCATTAAAAAGTCCCATTCCCTGTTAACTGGCCACCGCAAGACTCAGTCAACCAACTGAAATATAGGCCAAGGTCCATTACCCATGGGAGTAATCACATTCTTATCATCAAAAGGGAATGACGACACTGTGAGGAGTGAGCTCACACGCTGCCTGCTATATGCCCTCGCTACACAGTTATAGCATACACACTCAGAAGATAAGAGTCTGTGCTGTGTGTAGAATATGGTGTCCGTATTAGGACAGATACCACCTTGAGATACGATCTCATTAGGAGTTAAAATAATGAGGATAATGTCCCTGTCCAGGTGTGCACCACATACACACAAGATCTCAGTAGAAGCAACACAGCATGTTATTGAGTTTGAAAATTGTCTGTAGTTTAAAGTATGATTAGGCAGATGAGTTGGCTATTTACCAGCTGTGCCCCTCAATATGACCCATGAGGGGTATGTACTCAAGAGTATGCAGTCTTTCAAGTACAGAGTACAGAATACACTCTACTTTTATACTATTAGTCCAAACAGATGTTTACAAACAGTACACCAGAATTATCTATTTTGCATAATCCCCCCCGTGTTAGTCCCCAGGGGTTAGAACGGACTCTTAAAGAGACCCCAATCCCCTTGACAGAGATTCTCATTATTTACCTATCAATGGATTAGCCCCACCCTCCAGCCAGCACTGCAGAGGAGGAGGATGGGGAGAGAAGAGGATTGAGGAGTGTTATAGCTATAGGATATAAGCAATGAAAACAGAGCTAACTGTTGTCCTTAGTTTACCTATAAACTTAGAAATGCAAACAGTACCGTCCTTGAACATTTTAATGGAATACATACTGTATCAAATATGAGAGCAAGAAGAACGCTGCAGGCCTAGTATTCAGTTTTCAGTAGATACAGACAGTCAATTGGGCCTGTCCAACATCCACTGGTGCACAGTGTTGGCGGCTAAAATTAGTTTATAGAATGTTCTATCACTCAGAGTAAATAAAAACCTTTGAGAAGGCCCCACTATCAACCAACCATCTTAAATTCAATTTCCTATCCGCTTTACTGTCAATTAGTTTTCTGTCCCACATCAGATTGGACGCAATCATGTTACACAGAGAAACTCAACATAATACCAATACAATCCTACAGGAATGACTTCTGACGACAACATCCATCATCCATCCCATTAGATGGACATGCTTAATACCACTAAGGTACAAAGCCTGTTACAGCAGCGACTCAAGGGCTTCTTTTAACTTTGCATTCAATTATCCTATGAGGAATTCCTTTGAAATGACAGCTGCAGTCGCTGCGGCCTGCTACAGTGCTGACTCATGGCATTATGTGAAGGAACCATGGTAACACATCAGCCAAGTCATAGGATGTGGAAGTGATCACACATCACAAGAGCTACCTATCAATCTACAAATACCAAATTTACATTTGGATGTCATGCTGACTTATACAGAGTTAAGTCTTGTAATGCAAAATGACAAAGAGGCTGCTATTTAATCAAGATCATTCTAAGATGATAAGACATTATAAAGGGGTTATTCATGCTTATGTCAAGTCTTACAATGCATAACAATGCTATACCTGCACACTATGAAAGGTTTTGCTGAAATAAATATTGGAAAGTAGCAGACAAAGTTAGTCTGCTGACACCTTGATCCAAGGACACAGCAGCGAACGCCTGTCTCGATTTATTGGTTCTTTAACCAATGTACAGTATATTGCCACAGAGAGAGATTAGTACTGATACTCACAAGTCTAGTGAGGTGTTCTGTTATAAGTTCAGAGCTCTAGTCATGGCAGAAAATACTCTCAAATAATGGGCGCTTGTTCCTCTTCTCCTTCTCGGACGAACAGGAGGCAGAATTCACCTCTTGTGCAGTCTGTGGTGTTATAGCGCTGCAGGCTGAAAACAGAATATTGTCTGCCCTACATATACAAACAAACAGCATTAGGATATCTTAAAGAATTTTGGAAATATAGATCTGTAAACACAGATACCATAGGAGGAAGTATCAACTATGAATAGTTATGAACTTCACTTTTTGGTTCAATACATAACTTTCCAAGTCAAATTTCCTCTCATTCAGTGCTGTGTGATCCTGCCTGACAAAAACGCATACAGTTACACATGTTTTTTGATGTTGTGGCTATTGTAATCGGCTCTAAGGAAAACAAGTTGGCTCAGACATCGAAAAAAAAGTATTGCAATTAAGTGGTGGTTTAATCACCTGAATATGTACACATTTTAAATTCAGAGACATTTTTCAGATTTGTGTATGACCTGTACTCAAGATTATTTTTGTCGTGACGTGATGATTATCATTTATCTGATGACTGTTATTTATTTTATCAACTAACTATATTTAATTGTTACTTAAAGATTTACATGACTTTACATGCCAGATGCAGACTGATATTATAAGGTCTAGTGAGTTCATCTTCTTGTGTAAAGGTTGAGCGCTTCAGAGTTTCTAACCATTTCAACGTGTGGACCACAGCCTCACGTCTTTTGGTCTTGTAGTGGTCTCAATGATTGATTATTCAGGATTCAGCTCCCAACCACTTTACACTCCAGTAGTAACCCGGCAATGTACTGGTATCAACATTTTCAGCCGTGTAGCCACCGCTCCACGCTTTCTGGTCTTGCAGTTTTAACCATTTGTGATGTCCGGCTTACACCGTCCGTCTACTTGGTCGCGCTGTACATCGGCTGGGCTTTAATCCTCAGGTAAAAAGGGGACGTTCCATCACGCCGACACAATGTCTGTGCTCACTTGGGCATGGTTACTGACTGGACACAAGTTTAAATGAAAAACAATTATCTAATTTAGAAGGCTAAAATCACATTGCTATCTTCACAAAAGTATTCTCATATTTAATAATATATTTTATACAACATTTAGATGTAAAGTTGATACACAGAATGTGTACACTTTCAGAGTTACAGTTACTTTGTAATACCATCCTTAATGACATCACAAAATTATCCTTTTGATCCCCACCGACGATTCATAACATTTGGATGTCAGGAATAATGTTCCAATGTTTCCCTTTTATTGATGTAAATGTTTTGGTGGCAAAGAGTCTCATTATTCCTCCTCAACCAAACGTTACAGTTGGCACTATGCGTTCTGGCATCCACCAAACCCAGATTTGTCCGTCGGACTGCTAGATGGTGAAGTGTGATTCATCACTACAGAGAACGTGTTTCCTCTGCTCCAGAGTTCAATGGCGCCGAGCTTTACACTACTCCACCCTAATGCTTAGCATTGCACATGGTGATCTTAGGCTGCTCAGCCATGTGCGGCCGCTCGGCCATGGAAACCCATTTTATGAAGCTCCCAACGAACAGTTCTTGTGTTGACGTTGCTTCCAGAGGCCGTTTGGAACTCAGTAGTGAGTGTTGCAACCAAGAACAGATGATTTTTAAGCGCTACGTGCTTCAGCACTCAGCAGTCCCGTTCTGTGAGCTTGTCTGGCCTACCACTTCGCGGCTGAACCGTTGTTGCTCCTAAACGTTCCCACTTCACAATAACAGCACTTACAGTTGACCGGGGACGGTCAAGCAGGGCAGATATTTTACCAACTGACTTGTTGGAAAGATGGCATCCTATGACGGTGTCACGTTGAAAGTCACTGAGCTCTTCAGTATGGGTCATTCTACTGCCAATGTTTGTCTATATAGATTGCATGGCTGTGTGCTCGATTTTATACACCTGTCAGCGATGGGTGTGGCTGAAATAGCCAAATCCCTTAATTTGAAGGATACTTCAACATACTTTTGGCCATGTAGTGTATGTTAAGAATCCAATATGCCCACCATAAACACTCAAACACCTTTACCTGGACATATAAAAAGGGAGCAGACTGCTTGGCATGGCAACACCAAGTATTCCAAGTCACAAGTCCTCTTTGAGGATCAATGAGGCAACAGGGAGGCTCCAACGAATGGAAAGAGATTCCAACCAAGACACCCTCTCCCTAGCTCTACAACTTGACCCCACTGTGGTATAACTTGCCCCTCCAGGATTGCTAACTCTTAAGTCACCTCCTTATCATTTAGAAGTGAGTTTTGATTCATTGCTAGTCCAATACGTCTGCCTGAATCCAACATGACCTTCTGCTGGCTCACTGCAATTATGATGCACATTTGCACAGATGCACTCATCTTGCTTGGGTTGAGCTAGCACATTGCTTCTGCCAGACATCCACCATCCTGGCTGTTTTATGCTGGGGTGACTCATACATTGGTCATGGAAACTGCAGTAATCCCAACATCCCTATAAGGACAAAAAAGAGGTAAAACTTGCTGTATGTTTATGTTGGCTGGGGATTGACTGTGAGATAGTGGTCTTTGGGCACCATGCTTGGTCAGCTCTACCTCCTCTGGAACCATTTTACTGTTCATTAAAGCCCAGGGATCATCTTCAAATGTATATATGTGTGGAGCTGTGCTTTGCCCTCACAACCAATGCTTCTTAGGTCATAGTCTTTGACCTAGCTACACTCTAACTAACTTCTAAGTAACCTGAGGTCACCCTCACAGGTTCTGTCACTCTCCACATCTCCTGCTGGGCGAGCCCCAGTCCATAATCAATGCCAACCACCCATAGTTCATATCATTATCATATGTAGGATGTGACCTGTAGGACTTTTTGCAACTTTCAACATTAAACAACTCTACCCACAGGCCAATTAGGTGTTGGAAAGATCTAAAGGTAAGTCTGTTTTGACAGCCCTTTCACATACTTTCCTTCACAACCAGACAACCAACCATTCCACCCCTGGAGTGTCCCCAGCATCATTCAGGCTTGGATAACATTCCAGTTAGTCAATGGGTCTCTTTGGTATGCAAGATGCATCTGCTGACTGCCTATAGTGAACTGTAGAAATGGAAACTGATCACCCCACAGCCCCCAATACCCTGCCTGTCATACTGGAAGGATATTACCCTTGTCGATGCAGCTTGCCCAGAATGACCAGTTAGCTGTGCAAGCTGGTCAGGCTCCAGAACTACAACCACCACTGGCTATTTAGTCTCTTCATCCTTTGAGGACACACTCATGTCCTGGTCGCCTAAAAGACCTTGAATCAACCTTGCACAATTCGTTTTAGTGGGGAAAAGAAGGCTGTACATATACACTACTATATTAGCTGACTGTTGTATTACAGGTTGCTTTCCTGTAACTTGGTTATGCTACTGTGTGCTTGTGTCGTGAAAGGCTTGTTATTACATTTTGTGGAATTGCCCATTGTTGATATGCTGTGTGTGAATGAGATTAAAACATGAACAACTAGTTGGCTTCGGCTATTCAAACACAACAGAGGCATGGCAGTGCCACTCATAGTCCTAGATATACCAAAAGCTGTATGAAACCATTATAAAGACGGAAAAACACAATAGAAAATGAACAAGGGCTAATTATATGCAGGCAAAGGTGTTGGAGGGTAATAACGTTGGCTGTATTGGATTCAGAATCAAATGTATTCACACCAACAGTCTTTATAGGCAAGAGTGTTGTACACAATTGCCTCATTTACTAAATTCATATTTACAGGTGATTTGACTTCATCAAATTATGGCAGTCATACTGGATTTTGGACGCCAAAATATAAAGATAATCTGTGATTATTATTAATTGCAAGACTAGGGGTTAAAGATGCAAAATCCTTTAACAAGGCAACCTTGGGGCTAATTTGAATGGTCTCCAACACCATATTTTGAGGGATTTTTACATTCGTACCCCAGTACAACCCACGTGACCGCAGTCAAACGTCACTCCGTGATAAGGTATAGTTCCTCACTAAATAAAGTTTCACTTTGGCAGAGGAGGCTCCTCAGAAGAGGAAGGGGAAGATCCTCCTCAGTGAATTTCATGATACAAATTTCAAAATATAATTACACTAAATATAATCACGTCACCAAATAATTGATTAAAACACTATTTTGCAACGCCTCAACAGCACTCTGTAGGGTAGCACCATGGTGTAGCCGAAAGACGACTAGCTTCAATCCTCCTCTGAGTACATTAGACGTTGTCATAATTACTGTGTAAGTCTATGAAGGGGGGTGACTTTAATTGCAAAACAGTGTGTTTTAATCAATAATTTAGTGACGTGAATATATTTAGTGTAGTTTTATCTAAAAATAATAACTTTTTTAATGTTTCACTATTTATGTTTTTGTTCAATTCACTGAGGTGGATGGTCCTCCCCTTCCTCCTCTGAGGAGCCTCCACTGGTGGCTTGATGGCAGCCTTGTTGTGAAACTGAAGGAGAGATGCTGCTTAAACATAGCGAGATGACCGGGGAAAATTGTATGGTTAAACAGTACAAATACGGCCTACGCAGATTGATCAAGATGGCGAAACACAAGTATAGGGACAAAATGGAGCAATTCAGCAGGTCGGACACGAGGCATATATGGCAGGGGCTTCTAACGATCATGGATTACAAAAAGAAAGCCAGTCACGTCGCAGACACCAACGCCGCCCTACCGGACGTGCTAAACACCTTTTTCTCATACGCCGAGCATAACGACAACTCTGAGCTGCCAAGGAGAGCCCTTGAGGACAACGAAGGCAACGTGCTTATGGTTTCCACGGAGGACATATGTAAGTCATTCAAACGTGTTAACCCTTGCCGGCCCAGACAGTAACCTAACCGCAAACCAGCTAGCTATTAAGTTTTCAGACATTTTCAATCAGTCTCCAACTCAAGACATTATCCCCACTTGCTTCAAGATGTCCACTATCATCCCCGTGCTCAAGGCCTTGGGTCTGAACTCCTCCCTATGCAACTGGGTCCTGGACTTCCTGACGGGCAGCCCCCAGGTGGGGAAGGTAGAGAACACTACCTCCTCCACACTGATCCTCAACACGGGGGCCCCACAAGGGTGAGTTCCCAGTCCCCTATTGTACTCCCTGTATACCAGGGGTGGGCAATTCCAGTCCTCGAGGGCCGGATTGGTTTCACAGTTTTGCCCCAGCCAGAACAATATCAGGACAAAATGGGTCTTTTGCACGTCCAGACCTGTCATTTAAAAGCAAACTCATGTGTTCAGATGACTCAGCTCGCATGTATTTGTCAGGTCTTAACATGCTCAATGTGCTGCTATTGTGGAATTATGCTTATCATTTTCAAAGGCATTGTACAAACACCAGTGTCTGTTGCTAGTAAGTCATTTCAGGGTTGTATAATAAAAAACATTTAACGAAACACTTATTTCTGACCAATAGTTTTGTATAGCAGCAATTATGCAATTTATGCTTTTCAGGTTAGCATGAAAATAAATTCAGACACCTTGAAATCCAGCATATAGGCTGACAGCTAACTGCTGTCTTGACCAAGCTTCCTTGATGCTACTCTACCCATGCGTCACAGAAAGCATTGGCAACAGTCAGAGATAGCATGTTCAGTAGATTATACGAGCTGGTTCAGCGGACCCTCTCTTGGGACATTCTGGACATTCCTGCTATTGTTATTTCATTAAGGGGCCACGGATGACCTCGGCCATTCACAGCAGCTGACCTCCAGAGTCCAAACTCATTGTGGCGGTGGACACTAGACTCCGTAGAATAGAGACCAGAACAGGTCTGTGGCCACTGCACTGCACCCTCTAAAACGAGTGCTCTCTCACTCACTTGCGCGCACGCACACACACACAGACACACACAGCTATTGGATTTTATTTATTTTTTTACAAAATGACAGCATTTTTTAACTATCTTCTGGCCAGGGTTGGGGATTAATTGATTTCATGTAATCAGTTACATGTAATCTGACCCCCAACTTTTTTTTACTGTAATCAGTTTCGTTACCAGTAAAAATATTGTAATTGGATTACAGATACTTTTGAAAAACTGCATAATTACTTTTTGGATAACTTTTAAATTCATAAAGGATGTTTGTGAAAAAATACGCTATGACACATTTCTCTTTCCTCAATGACATTCAATTCAGCATTGAAAAAAGGCACAAGTTTAAGTTTGTTCCACCTGACCACAAGTCAGAGATGACTATGATGACACACCAAATGCGTTTGTTGGAACCTTTTTGTCTTCTAGGTAATCCAAAAGTAACTGAAAGAAAAATTAAGTTATTAAGTTTGCGTAATCCTTTTTGTTCCGTTACTGATTACAATTTTGGACAGGTAACTAGTAACTGTAACAGATTACATTTAGAAAGTAACCTAACCAACCCTGCTTGTGGCCTATAGCTTTACCCATCAGGGACAACCATAGCCAATATGTTCAAAGAGTATAATGCTCAAAAGGGAACTGTACAAAGAAATAATCAGATCAGGCAAGTTTCGAGTGTTATCTGTCTGTAGATAAGTTATCTTGTGTGGCTTTCTTTCATTCTTTGTGGTATCAGTCGCTTTTCAGTCTCCCTGCAAAGGCTCCCCATAATTTCATGGCAAGATCTGTGATCTGTCTGTCTGCTATCATCATGTATCATCTGTATTTCCTCTGATTTTCTATAATTCTTTCTATTGTTTGTTTGTTGTTCATTTGTTTCCTCAGTGATAGTTTGAAAATCTCAGTGCCATTTATTTACACCCCTATTCCCCAATTTCCTTAATTAACTGCTGGGCCTCAGGCCTGCACCACTCAAAGCAATCAGTAGCAATTTAATGAGCGACGTGTGATTGCATGTGTGTGTTTCTGCTTGCTTACTGGCCTGCTTGCTTGTGCACTTGTTCCTATTAGGGACTATGAATGTGTCTGAGTTTGAGGGCCTCTCCTTCTCTCTTTGTGTGTTTAGGTGAAGAGAGTGCAGCTGCAACTCTCAGATCAAGCCCTTTGTTGAGCAGTGAGTGAATAAGTGAGGGATGAGAGAGGGGAGGGTGTGACCCCTCTTCGTGTGTGCAATGCAATGAAGTCTAAAGGCGGCTACATGGTTTACGTTACACCCAGAGAAGAAGTCTGCTTGTGTAGTATACATATCCACTAGGGGGCTTGGGGTAAGCCAGTGTAGCTTACCAAGCAAGAGGGGCCGAGGCACTCTTTTTGACTCTAGCTAGCGACAACATTTGAACTTCGGAACCTGGTGTCATATGTCTGTTTACGATAGCTAGCTAGCTACAGAAGCAAACATGTCTCTCTATGAATTGCAATTGCAAAATTTTGAATAGCAAGAGCTTGAACTGCTCTTATTACTCAGGAGGAGAATAAAAAAAACGGATTTGACAGCTTGCTTCAGCGGCTTGTCCCTCACATCGTGTATGTGAGAGAACTCACAGCTTGCCCGTAATTGATGCAGGAAGGCTGTCTGTGACCCTTCAGCTTTTGGTGATTGGCAACAAACAGCAAAGTATTGCTGTGAGTTATAAGCTAGGAATCTCAACAGTTTGTGTCATCGTCACGGAAGTGTGCCGTGCCATCTGGCATGTCCTGAAGGAGGATTTTGTTGCTTATCCCTCCTTGGCAAAATGGGCTTCACAATGATCGACGTTGCCGCATAGTCTGGAGCAAGTTCAGCCAGCTGCCGCTATCAAGGCCAGAGTGCATGCCGACGGACCCAAACACTGAGCCCATATGTCTTCGTGGGAGACGAAGCACTCCCTCTGATGGTAAACCTAATGCGACCATATCAAAGTAAGATATGCTAAATACATGTGACCATACATACAGTATGATGTGAAAATTATACCATTATAGATGTTGTAATTATATGCCTCACATAAAAGTAATCTGACATCCCAGTAAGAGGATAAAGGCCTATGTCCAAAGCATAGGCCACACGGTTGTTACAGTACACATTTGATAGCCTTCATGTCGTTGTTCAATACTAATAGAAATGCTTATTTTATTCAAAGGTTCTTCTGGCCTTGATGACGCCAAGAATATCTACAACTACCTCCACTCTCAATTTCAAAGAACTGCTTTGGGATCCTTGCTGCAAGATGGAGGATCCTGGAACGAGCCCTTGAGGTTACCCCAGAGAAAGCTGTGACCATTGTGAAGGCCTGCGTGGCACTCCACAATTACCTTTGCACTACAGACACTGACAACACAGTCATCAACACGGTACATTCACCGCACGCTTGTTGACCACTCCACACCCACTTGGGACCTGCGTCCAGGAGATTGGAGACAACTGGTACAAGGGGACAACAGCTTCCTAGTCCCAAGAAACATGTCGGCATACAGGGCAACCAGAATTGCTATAGACGTGCTCAACAACGGTCAAGTGTCTTTCCAGGATGCTGCTGCTGTCACGCGTGGCACCCTACAGTAAATGTTGGAATGTGGTTTGGAAAATATGTGCACACGTGTTCTCTTCCTCTGCTTGATGACTGTTTATATATCATGTTGTGAGCTACACACTTGGTTTATCTGTTTTTCTTATTCACACTTTACAAATCACAATAAAGATTACCGTAATGACAGTCCCTTCATCCTTGTTGTTTTAGTTTGTCATATTCTTTGGAGGCTAGGACCTCAAAACATTTACCTAACATTGTGTTGTGTAGTGGCCTTTCAATGAGGACTTTATTTCTATGGCACAGCGGTGAGAATGAGTGTCCAACTGTAGGCAATAAGGACAGACCCCCAATACTTTAACCTCAACATAGCTCATTTACAAACCAGTACAAGTTTACTGAGTGACTGATTCAGAACAGTAATAGTTTAGTGTAAATAACCAGACAAATACATTTGCAGACCTTTTCGATATTTATTTAGGAAAATAGTTCAACGTAAAACAATGTAATACACAGGTGAAAAGTGTGATGAAAGGGGAAATGAGAGAAAAAACTGAGTAAACACCAGTAACATGAATTAGGAAAAAAAAACATGCCACTTTTTGCGGTGAAACATACTCGAGATTGGACAGAGCACTGATTGATGGTCCTGTGAAAGTACATTGTCATGTCCCTGACAAACGGGAGACATTGATCAGCAGGAATAGACACCATCCATGGTACCTTGACATCATAGACGGCCTTTGCTGGACACCGCTGCTGTTTGTAACTCCTGCTGCCGTTTCTTTATGCTGGTGCATTTTTAATATGCCTCGCCTGTTTTGCTTATGGCATGTTTATTTGTATTTACACGTTTAGCGTTTTGCATGTATATTTGTTTGAGTAAAGTTTTTTGCTCACTCAGTACTGTTCTCCTGCGCCTGACTATGCACCAGCTACACAAGAGCCTGACAGAATCACACACCCGCCATGGAGTCAGCAGGAGCAGGTACCCCGGTCAGAGGATCCGAGGAACGCGTCCAGGAACACTCGGCTATGTTACATCATCTCGATGCCATGATGGATCACGTTGTCCAGACCATGGACCGCTGGGAGAGACAGGAAGTCTCTCCAGCGCCTCGACCAACGCAACCGGGGTTACCTCTACCTGTCCCGTCCGGATGCAGCTCCAGTGGGATGCATCTCTCCCTTCCCAGGGAGTATGATGGGACGGCCGCACAGTGGCAGGGGATCCTCCTACAACTGGACCTATACCTGGCTACCGTTCACCTAGCTCCCTCAGGAAGGGAGAGAGTCTCTGCCCTCGTCTCCTGCCTCTCGGGGAGAGCTCTGGAGTGGGGCAACGCCGTGTGGGGAGATGAAGACGCGGTGTTGGACCACTTTGAATAGTTCACCTGTCGCTTCCGGGCCGTATTTGACCATCCGCCTTTAGGTAGAGTGGCAGGGGAACGACTTTTTCATTTGAGGCAGGGGACGAGGAGCGCACAGGAGTTCGCGCTGGAGATCCGGACTTTGGCCGCCGGAGCAGGATGGAACGACAGGGCCCTCATTGACTATTATAGATGCAGCCTGCGCGAGGACGTCCGATGGGAGTTGGCCAACTAGTAGATCTGTCCATCCGGTTGGATAACCTGCTGGTTACCCGTGGACGTCCTGAGGGGGCTCTGTCGGTTCCATCTCCCAGTACTCCCGCTCCGGTGCCCATGGAGTTGGGAGGGGCTGCACGTAGGGAGGCTGGAGGAGGGGCCTTCACGTGCACCATCTGTGGCCGCAGAGGACACACTGCCGGTCGGTGCCGGGTTGGTCCTTCTGGGAATCGAGACAGCAGGCAGGGCACTCTGGCGTCACCCCAGGGGAGTATGCACCACTCTCATCCAGAGTCCTCTGTTGTTCACCTGTTTGTACCTGTCTGTTTCCCTGAGTTTTCCTCGCATTCTCAGTATAAGGCGCTAGTCGATTCAGGCGCAGCTGGGAATTTTATTTACAGAGCATTAGCCCTTAGTTTAGGGATCCCCATTATACCTGTGGTTAGACCTTTCCCGGTTCACGCTCTGGATAGTCGACCATTAGGGTCAGGGCTAATGAAGGAGGCCACCATCTCCCTGTTCATGGAGACGCAGGTGGGTCACGAGGAGAGAATCAGTCTCTTTCTCATTAATTCTCCTGCGTTTCCCGTGGTACTAGGCTTTCCTTGGTTGGCTCGTCATAACCCCACCATTTCCTGCAACAGAGGGCTCTCACGGGGTGGTCGCAAGAGTGCTCGGGGAGGTGTGTAGGAGTTTCCATTGGTGCTACCACGGGGGAAAGTCCAGACCAGGTCTCCACCGTGCACATCCCCCCAGAATATGCCGATTTTGGCTCTCGCCTTCTGTAAAAGGAAGGCGACTCAATTACCACCCCATCGACGGGGGGATTGTGCGATAAATTTCCTGGTAGACGCTGCACTTCCCAGGAGTCACGTGTATCCACTGTCGCAAGAGGAGACGGCAGGTATGGAAACATATGTCTCCGAATCCCTGGGACAGGGGTACATTCGTCCCTCCATTTCACTTGCCTCCTCGAGTTTCTTTTTTGTGAAGAAGGATGGAGGTCTGCACCCGTGCATTGACTATAGAGGTCTCAATCAAATCACGGTGAGGTACAGCTACCCGCTACCTCTTATCGCCACGGCGATTGAGTCAATGCACGGGGCGCGCTTCTTCACTAAACTGGATCTCAGGAGTGCGCGCAACCTGATGCATATTCGGGAGGGAGACGAGTGGAAAACAACGTTTAGTACCCCCTCAGGTCATTATGAATACCTCGTCATGCTGTACAGGTTGATGAATGCTCCATCAGTCTTCCAATCCTTTGTAGACAAGATTTTCAGGGATCTGCACGGGCAGGGTGTAGTGGTGTATATCTATGACATTCTGATATAGTCCGCTACACGCGCTGAGCATGTGTCCTTGGTGGGCAAGGTACTTGGACGACTGTTGGAGCATGACCTGTACGTCAAGGCTGAGAAATGCCTATTCTTTCAGCAGGCCGTCTCCTTCCTAGGGTATCGATTTCCACATCAGGGGTGGAGATGGAGAGTGATCGCATTGCAGTCGTGCATAATTGGCCGACTCTCACCACGGTAAAGGAGGTGCAGCGACAATTTTTAGGGTTTGTCAATTACTACCGGAGATTTATCTGGGGTTTTGGCCAGGTGGCTGCTCCCATTACCTCACTGCTGAAGGGGGGTCCTGTACGTCTGCAGTGGTCTGTGGAGGCGGACAGGGCTTTTGGGCAACTAAGAGCTCTGTTTACCTCGGCTCCAGTGCTGGCCCATCCGGATCCTTCTTTGGCATTCAAAGTGGAGGTGGAGGTGTCCGAGGCTGGGATCGGAGCCATTCTCTCTCAGTGCTCGGGCACGCCACTGAAGCTCCGCCCCTGTGCTTTCTTCTCGAAGAAGCTCAGCCCGGTGGAGCAGAACTATGATGTGGGGGACCGGGAGTTGTTGGCTGTGGTTAAGGCTTTGAAGGCGTGGAGACATTCACTTGAGGGGGCTAAACACCCTTTTCTCATCTGGACTGACCACCGCAACCTGGAGTACATCCGGGCAGCTAGGAGACTGAATCCTCGTCAGTTCTTTACCCGTTTGGTGTTTACCCTGTCTTACAGACCAGGTTCCCGGAATGTAAAGGCAGACGCACTGTCCCGACTGTATGACACAGAGGAGCGGCCCATGGATCAGACTCCCATTATCCCGGCTTCCTGCCTGGTAGTGCCTGTCGTGTGGGATTGGACACGGACATAGAACAGGCGTTGCATACAGAGCCCGCTCCACCTCAGTGTCCCGTCGGGCGTCAGTACGTTCCGTCCGTTGTCCGTGACAGGTTGATCTATTGGGCCCACAGATCACCCTCTTCTGGTCATCCAGGGATCGGGCAGGCATTGCGCTGTCTGACAGGGAAGTACTGGTGGCCCACCCTGGCTCGGGATGTGAGGGTTTATGTTTTCTCCTGCTCGGTGTGCGCTCAGTGTAAGGCTCCTAGACACCTGCCCAGAGGTAAGCTACATCCCTTACCCGTTCCACAACGGCCTTGGTCACACCTGTTGGTGGATTTTCTTACGGATCTTCCTCACTCACAGGGTAAAACCACGATCCTGGTCGTTGTGGATCGTTTCTCTAAGTCCTGTCGTCTCATCCCTATGCCCGGTCTTCCTACAGCCCTACAAACTGCGAAGGCCCTGTTTACCCACGTCTTCCGGCACTACGGGGTGCTTGAGGATATAGTGTCTGATCGGGGTTCCCAGTTCACTTCGAGAGTCTGGAGGGCGTTTATGGAACGTCTGGGGGTCTCGATCAGCCTTACCTCGGGTTTCCACGCCGAGAGTAATGGGCAGGTGGAAAGAGTGAACCAGGATGTGGGCAGGTTTCTGCGGTCCTATTGCCAGGACCGGCCGGGGGAGTGGGCGGCGTTCGTACCCTGGGCAGAGATGGCGCAGAACTCGCTCCGCCACTCCGCCACTCCTCCACGAACCTTTCCCCTTTTCAGTGTGTTTTGGGGTACCAGCCGGTTCTGGCACCGTGGCATCAGAGTCAGACCGAGGCTCCTGCGGTAGACGATTGGTTCAGGCGCGCGGAGGAGACCTGGGAAGCCGCCCATGGTCACCTCCAGCAGGCCGAGCTGCGCCAAAAGACCAGCACGGACCGTCACCGCAGTGAGTTCCCGGTGTTTGCACCGGGGGACAAGGTCTGGCTCTCGACCTAAAACCTGCCCCTCCGCCTGCCCTGCTGGATGCTGAGTCCGCGGTTTGTGGGGCCATTTAAAGTCTTGAGGAGAGTGAACGAGGTTTGTTACAGGTTACAGCTTCCCCCCGATTACCATATTAACCCCTCCTTCCATGCGTCTCTCCTCAGGCCGGTGGTGATTGGTCCGCTCCAGGTGTCTGAGGTGCGGGAGGTTCCTCCACCCCCTCTGGACATCGAGGGGGGCCTGGCATACTCCGTCCGTTCCATCCTGGATTCGAGGCGTTGGGCAAGGGGCCTTCAGTACCTCATGGAGTGGGAGGGGTACGGTCCGGAGGAGAGGTGCTGGGTTCCGACGGCAGATGTATTTGACCCTGCTGCGGGAGTTCCACCGTCGCCGGCCAGATCGCCCTGCGCCTCGTCCTCTGGGTCGGCCTCGAGGCCGGTGTCGGCGCGCTGCTAGAGCCGCGCGTCAAGTAGGGGGTACTGTCACGACTTCGACTGAAGTCGGTTCCCCTCCTCGTTCGGGTGGCATTCGGCGGTCGACGTCACCGGTCTTCTAATCATCACCGATCTACTTTTCATTTTCCATTTGTCTTGTTTTTCACACACCTGGTTTGCATTCTCCTTCATTATCTGTTGTGTATTTAACCCTATAGTTTCCCCCATGTCCTTGTGTGTGATTGTTTATTGTGAAGCCGTTTCTTTCCGGCTGGTGCATTTCTTATATGCCTCTCCTGTTTTGCGTATGGCATGTTTATTTGTATTTATGCATTTAGCGTTTTGCATGTATATTTGAGTAAAGTTTTTTGCTCACTCAGTACTATTCTCCTGCGCCTGACTTTATGCACCAGCTACACAAGAGCCTGACATCATGTCAGGCCATTTTCTCCTCTCTTCCCCCACCTTGTTTCTAATGGCTCGCTTTCTAGAAGAATATAGGCCTCTTGACTCCTCCAACCGTGTGCTTTCTTCTGGGCCCTTTCATTTTCCTATCACGCTGTCAGCTCAGGCAAATAAAGAGAGAGCACGCCAGAAGTATACTGCTTTATAGAATGGAACATGGATGAGACTACCTTTAAAAGTACAGTGAGGGTGTTCCACCAAAATAAGGTGAGTCAACTCAGTGTAATTCAACCATGTAATTAATTTAGCTTAATTGTTCAAAGCTACTTTCATAGGCCAACTTGTTTTTCTGTTTTACAGGTGTTCTGGAACAATCAGGTGGCTTCACTGTTCAGTAGTTGAACTTCTCAAACAGTGTTTTGTCTTCTTTACCCCGAGATAAATAAGAAGACAATTAATTGAATGGGACGGTGTCTAATCATAATTTGTACTTAATCAATTAATCAAATGTTTCTTCCTCAGAGAAGAATCTTGCTTTTTACACACAGTTGGGAATGTGTTGTTTTTAAAATATTGCACAAGACAACTCTTTATTCACTTGTTATTAATGTACAGTACCAATCAAAAGTTTGGACACTCCTACTCATTCAAGGGTTTTTATTTATTTGTACTATTTTCTACATTGTAGAATAACTATGAAATAACACATATGGAATCATGAAGTAACCAAAAAAGTGTTAAACAAATCAAAATATATTTGAGATTCTTCAAAGTAGCCACCCTTTGCCTTGATGAGAGCTTAGCACACTCTTGGCATTCTCTCAACCAGCTTCACCTGGAATGCTTTTCCAACAGTCTTGAACCCACATATGCTAAGCACTTGTTGGCTGCAAAGCACCCCCACAACATCACACCTCCTCCTCCATGCTTCACTGTGGGAATCACACATGCAGAGATCATCCGTTCACCTACTCACTGTCTCACAAAGACACAGCAGTTGGAACCAAAAAGCTCACATTTAAACTCATCAGATCAAAGTACAGATTTCCACCAGTCTAATGTGACTCACCACCTGAATTCGGTCTTATGTAGAAACATTTTGTTTTTTACATTGGATAAAAGTAGAGACTCAGAGCTTCAAAATGGTATATGATACACTGCATTTGAGGAGCAATGGGAAAGTAATTCTGCTTTGAAAGTTGATCATCTTGTAAACTCATTTTTGAGAAAATCGCCTTTGAATGTTTTGGTATCTAGTGAAGAGCTCTTCTTTGTCTACACCCATTCAGCATCGTTCACACCCTCTTAAGCTTTAGCCCCACCCCTCTCGTTTCGCTCTCGGAGCACACACTTGACGCTCTGGCTGAGGATTTGTTTACATCTGGATAACATGAAAACAGCCTAACCAGCTCTGCTGGCAACAATTTCATTACGCTTTTTTTGCAGATGTTTACTGACACCGGTCATATTCAACGGGTGTTGTACACACGTCACGTAACGTTAGCTAACGAGTCAGCCAGCTAACGTTAGCTAGTTAAATAACAATGAACAAAGTGCCAACAATGTCACAGTGCTGGGAGCTAACCAACCACGTTCAATGTTCGCTAGCTAACATTAGGCTCTGACTAGAAAAGCAAACATCTCTGGGAAACGAATAATAACGTCAGCCAGGGAGCCAGCCAGCTAACCTTAGCTAGATAGCTATGAGTACACTTTAGCTTGAAATGAAACCACTTTCTGTCAAAATTAGAAACGTGTAATATCTGAAAAGGTAGCTAGGTAACGCTAGACTATCTTACCTGTATACATCATCATGCATGATGGATATGTCTCCCTGTCAGGAATGCCATACCATGGTTGCCCTTAGTTTGAGGTCATCAGACACTGATTTCAAAACTTGATCCTCCAGAAAGTGGAGAGCAACACAAAACAAAATGGAATGAGTAGGTGTCCAAACTTTTGACTGGTACTGTATTTTTGGAGGCCAACTTTATAACAAGTGTCACTGACTCCTTTGTGTGGCCTTATCACCATCCATTACTTCAGCGCATAGATAAACAGTCATACCCATATTTCTTAAGATAGGATGAGGACTTAGAGCCACTGCACACCCAGTGCATGACGCAATCAAGATAATTCAGTTGCAATAAGTTCACTGGCACTTCAGGCTTTAGCAAATGTGTGTTTTTCAAAAGATGTATCCACAATATTAAGCCTGTGTGTGACTGCATGTGTGGGGTCATTGAGAGACAGATGAAAGGATGGTGGTAGGGTGCGGGGGAGGGGGGTATTGAATACCTTAGAAAGAGGGGGTACAAAAGATTAGGTGCATTTGCAGATCTCTTGAAAAGGGGGTTTAAAAAGAAGTGTGCTCCAGCACACAGAATGAAAGGGTGCAAGACTGCTTTTCTCCCTCAAGGCAGTAGAAAAAGGCTCTTGAAATTAAAAGCTTAATCAGTAACTTCCAGGTAAGAGACCATCTAAAGCATGTATATTACTTTTATTGTCATTGTCACAGTTATATATTATGAGCCTATAGAAGGGCCCAATCTACAAACCTTTCTTTAAAAGCGTGTTTTTCTTGTCATCAGAACTGAGATAAAAATGTGTGATCAAACCAATGAGTTACATTTAGCCTGGTCTCAGATCTGTTTGTGCTGTATAGCCTTGATAACAAACATAAGAGTTGGTTATACAGCACAAACAGATCTGGGACCAGATTTCCTTTGCTTCCTCTGCAAAGATTGACACATTTGAAATGGCATAAACACAATGTTGTTCTGTGTGCTAAATTTCTACACTGATCCTTTAATCTTCTCCTTTTTTTTTTAAATCTTTTTTTTCTTCTACTATTCCTCTTTTTTTTCTCTGCATTGTTGGGAAGGGCCCGTTAGTAACCATTTCACTGTTAGTCTACACCTGTTGTTTACAAAGCATGTGACAAATAAAAGTTTGCATTTGTTCAGCTACAGTCCATGTGAAACGTTCAAGGATGTTAAAAGGTTTCTCAAGTTAAATAAACAGGATGAAATAAGCAAAGAGTGCTTTTGTATTGTTGATCAAATTATTATTCACAAGTATGAAGAGTAGTTTATCACGGAGAGGGCTAATTGAGAAAAGAATTGTTCCTCATTAAATTACCCATGGCAAGTTGCTCTTCACTGTTCTGTGTGAGTACTGCAACATTGGTAGATTGGCAGAAACATTGGGATTACAATGACAAAGAAAGGAGCTCGAAAGAGGTAGTGAATAAACCTTTTAAACCGTTGCACTAAACCCCCAAATCTCTCCAAATACTGCATGCAGGGAAGTCATGCTGAAAGGTCTAACTGTACAATGTTCTAGGACTCCAGCTTGTAGCACTCACAGTAGCACATTCTAGTATTCAGAAAGAGAACATTCGAAGTCAACCTGTTTTGCCAACACAGTTGTTAGGTTATTGCACTATGCAACATTGAGCTATGAGCATATCCAACCCAATCTATGTAACATGTGCTTTTATGTTATATCAAATTGATAACACCAAATGTAAAGTATTTCCCCAATTTTTTATAGTAATCTCACATGTTTATAAGCTTATTGCTCTCTACTGTACATGAATCTATGCCTGACTGCAAGGCAGCTACTTTACTCAGTTTAATTTACTCTTCATCTACTGAAAATGAAACTTCATGCTCTTCCCTCCATCCTATTAGAAGTTTTTTTTCCACATCAGTCTTGTGGTAAAGACCTCCACAGCAATAGAAAGTGCTTCATTTGCTCCTATTCATCTCCTATCTTTGTAAAAGGCTCTTGGGTATACTACTGGGACCAAATCATAAAATGAATAAAAGATTGTTGAATAGGTTTTTGGATTCATCCCAAGCCAAATCCAACTGAATATCTCGGTATCCTCCGTTTTCATTTGAAATTCCCTCTTCAAAAAATTAAGTGTCAGATATGCAAACTAACAATCAAGCATGTGCACAGACACACACAAGGCCCCTGCTCCCCAGCACACACACAGACCCCCTGCTCCCCAGCACACACACACAGACCCCCCCTCTCTGCCCCTCTCCTTTCTAGTTGCAGTGACAGGTGGCTCTTGGGGATTTGTGCTAAAATGGCTGAACAGCTGCACAAAGGAGCCCCACTGAGGCTTTTTTGGGGGTGGGGGTGGGGGGGGGGCCTCTCAAGCGTGCCGATTACCCCCCATCGCAGCCCCCTCCTTGGCAGATGCTCCTTGGGATCCACAGGTGGGGGATAGCGTGCTTCAGTTGGAATGAGTAGAGAGATCCATTATGGAGAAGCTTGCACATTTGTATCTTTTTCAGTGCATGATGAACTAATGAAATCAAGAAATATAAACATGGATTTCTACTCTGCCTCTATTTGGCAGTTGCCGTTTGCTAAATGACCTTATAAGGCCCATTAGACTGCGTAAAAAATATTATTGGAATATCATTGTGAAGAAGTTTCATTTTGTTATACTTTTCCAACATTGTTTTGGCACAGATTGGCATGCTGTTTCTGTAAGCATAAACATTGCAGTAAAAACTCTTATCTTGGGTGGAACATGGCTTGTTTAACAAATGAATCCATCACAGCAAAACAAAAGGTCAGATTCACACACAAGAACACTGAGTAGAGTTTTCTCTCTACAAAGAATATATCTAAACTCAGCAAAAAAAGAAATGTCTTCTCACTGCCAACTGCGTTTATTTACAGCAAACTTAACATGTGTAAATATTTGTATGAACATAACAAGATTCAACAATTGAGACATAAACTGAAAAGGTTCCACAGACATATGACTAACAGAAATTGAATAATGTGTCCCTGAACAAAGGGGTGGTCAAAATCAAAAGTAACAGTCGGTATCTGGTGTGGCCACCAGCTGCATTAAGTCCTGCAGTGCATCTCTTCCTCATGGACTGCACCAGATTTGCCAGTTCTGTGAGATGTTACCCCACCCTTCCACCAAGGCACCTGCAAGTTCCCGGACATTTTTGGGGGGAATGGTCCTAGCCCTCACCTGATCCAACAGCAGTATGGCTGGTGGCATTGTCATGCTGGAGCGTCATGTCAAGATGAGCCTGCAGGAAGGGTACCACATGAGGGAGGAGGATGTCTTCCCTGTAACGCACAGCGTTGAGATTGACTGCAATTACAACAAGCTCAGTACGATGATGCTGTGACACACCGCCCCAGACCATGACAGACCCTCCACCTCCAAATCGATCCCGCTCCAGAGTACAGGCCTTGGTGTAACGCTCATTCCCTCGATGATGAATGCGAATCTGACCATCACCCCTGGTGAGACAAAACCGCGACTCGTCAGTGAAGAGCACTTTTTGCCAGTCCTGTCTGGTCCAGCGACGGGGGGTTTGTGCCCATAGGCAACGTTGTTGCCGGTGATGTCTGGTGAGGACCTGCCTTACAACAGGCCTACAAGCCCTCAGTCCAGCCTCTTTCAGCCTATTGCGGACAGTCTGAGCACTGATGGAGGGATTGTGCGTTCCTGGTGTAACTCTGGCAGTTGTTGTTGCCATCCTGTACCTGTCCCGCAGGTGTGATGTTCGGATGTACCGATCCTGTGCAGGTGTTGTTACACGTGTTCTGCCACTGCGAGGACGATCACCTGTCCATCCTGTCTCCCTGTAGCACTGTCTTAGGCGTCTCAGAGTATGGACATTGCAATTTATTGCCCTGGCCACATCTGTAGTCCTCATGCCTCCTTGCAGCATGCCTAAGGTACGTTCACGCAGATGAGCAGGGACCCAGGGCATCTTTCTTTTGGTGTTTTTCAGAGTCAGTAGAAAAGCCTCTTCAGTGTCCTAAGTTTTCATGACTGTGACCTTAATTGCCTACCATCTGTAAGCTGTTAGTGTCTTAACGACCGTTCCACATGTGCATGTTCATTAACTGTTTATGGTCCATTGAACAAGCATGGGAAACAGTGTTTAGACCCTTTACAATAAAGATCTGTGAAGTTATTTGGATATTTACGAATTATCTTTGAAAGACAGGGTCCTGAAAAAGGGACGTTTCTTTTTTTGCTGAGTTTGTATATATGGTAGCAATGTATGCAGGATAACTTTATCACATAATTTGCTGAAATTGTCCATTATTTTACTATAAAGGAGAAACATGTTTCATGCCAATTATTGTGTTTGGTATGCCAAACCATGTGCCAATAACTGTGCTGTTGTGCACCCTCTTCTCTTGTTTTCACTGTATGCGCCCTCACAGGTAAAATCCCCAGCTAATTTCTAATCCCTCAGACTGGAACGGTCGACGGAATCAGCATATTTTACACTCTGTGATGACAATCCTAATTAAAGTGAGTGTACATCCCACTCCTGAGTCAAAGGTCAAGAGATTTCGGGGTGAAAGATTGTGCATGTTGGTAACCTAATTCCTAGGGACTAGGTTCAGTCTAGGCCTACCTGAGATGCACACATGAGAGTTTTGAACAGTACATGTGTTCAGAGAATATCATTCTCACATAGTACAATGTTGCATTTTATATGGTCAGTTACCATCGATGATGGCCTTGAACTGGTGGGGCCTTTCACAAACTTCTACAAACATGTAGTCCCAGAGAGTGTGGTCACCGTGGTGTCTTGATGTTGTGTTGAAATTGTCTAAGGCAAAGACTAAGGCATTAATCATAGGGCAAAACCCTGGCCTGACTTTTGGCCATGCCAACATAAAGTAACAACTGAATTTAGACAGCAGTCTCATTTTAATTTCTGCCAGAGACAGGGGCGCAACTTTCACTGGGGACGGGGGGACATGTCCCTCCCACGTTGTGAAATTGCATTTTTGTCCCCCCCCCAGTTTTTTTATTGGAATATGATACAAAACGAGGCAATGGTGTGCTTTAGGCCCATGCCGACGCCTCCGAGTGGTCGGGTAGTCTGTTTGGAGTGTTTATCCGACTGGATAAAAAATAATAATAATTATGTCCCCCCCACTTCTGAAACCAAAGTTGCACCCCTGGCGAGAGATAATACAATTTAAACACTTGGGGAGAGTGAATTATACTTCAGGTTATACTTTTTTCATGGTCAATAGCAGGACAATTTTTATTTTTCCATTATTTTACCAGGTAAATTGACTGAGAACACATTCTCATTTACAGCAACAACCTGGGGAATAGTTACAGGGGAGAGGAGGGGGATGAATGAGTCAATTGTAAACTGGGGATGATTAGGTGACCATGATGGTATGAAGGACAGCTTGGGAATTTAGCCAGGACACCAGGGTTAACACCCCTACTCTTACGATAAGTGCCATGGGATCTTTAATGACCTCAGAGAGTCAGGACACCTGTTTAACGTCCCATCCGAAAGACAGCACCCTACACAGGGCAATGTCCCCAATCACTGCCCTGGGGCATTGGGATATTTTTTTTAGACCTGAGGAAAGAGTGCCTCCTACTGGCCCTCCAACACCACTTCCAGCAGCATCTGGTCTCCCATCCAGGGACTGACCAAGACCAACCCTGTTTAGCTTCAGAAGCAAGCCAGTAGTGGGATGCAGGGTGGTATGCTGCTGGCACAATATGTGTGCCAAAATATACTGAACAAAAATATAAACGCAACATGCAACAATTGCAAAGATTTGACTGAGTTACAGTTCATAGAAGGAAATCAGTCAATTTAAATAAATTCATTAGGCCCTAATCTATGGATTTCACCCACTTGGGAGCCAGGCCCAGCCACTGGGGAGCCAGACCCAGCCAATTGGAATTAGTTTTTCCCCTTTAAAAGGGCTTTATTACAGACAGAAATACTCCTCCTATGCTATATTAGAGTGAGCTATGTCAATAATCCATTACATTAATACATATGTGGTGTGCATAAACAATGTAACTGAATACAAAGTACAGTAGTATAAATATTAGAATGAGCTATGTCGCAAATACAGTTTATAAATACTCAGTGTGAAACGGGAAGTGACCAGTGGTTCAATGTCTCTCTATATGACATGGGACAGCAGCGTTAGCTGTGTGTGTGTGCGCATGTGATAGTTTGTGTTTTTTTGTGTTAGTCAGTGTGCATCACCTGGTAGGCTAGTCTACCAGGTGATGGATGCACTACTAATTAGGCTACCATATGTGACTTCAAAAAAATGGCTTTGAAAACATTTGTTTTCAATGTTGTTTGGGTGATAGCATCGTTGAAGCAGTTGTCAGGCATTCAACACACGAAAAGCATTGAATTACTTTACACTGGAATGGACCAGAGGTTGTATTATTTTATAGACGGATGGCTCCATTTGGAATGAAATATACATTTGTATCATATGTGAAGTATTTGATTAAACGCGTTTAAACATGTACATATTCAAATATAAGTAATTACAACATAATAATACAAATATGTTATTCGTTGTGAATTAGATAATGCGGTATAAAGATTGAAAATAAATGTGCTCCATAACATATTCACACCCCTACTGGCTATGGAACAGTCCGATCCGGAGGCCAGCATCCGACTGTCCGTACAATGAGCATACCGTCAGCTGTTGTGTCGGTTTTACTTATTTCCCCTTTCCTCCCCCTCAATATATTTCTTATCCTAAGCAATTTGGGAACGTTGATGGTATTGCAGCCAAAATAGTTTCCAACCAAACACATTGTTGTTCTGTGTGTGGCACCGTTTTTATTTTTGAAAGAGCGCTACCTACCCGGTG
The DNA here is from genome assembly GCA_003317085.1 of Hucho hucho. Lineage (NCBI taxonomy): Eukaryota > Metazoa > Chordata > Actinopteri > Salmoniformes > Salmonidae > Hucho > Hucho hucho. The sequence continues at coordinate 335,372 of QNTS01000518.1, read as the reverse complement.
CGTTTCCAGCGTTTTCCATTTGGAAATAGGGGTAGACTGCGCGCGCTGGTGAGAAACTAGTGACTCAACCAAGTTTCCCTTCTGTCTGAGGAATGAGTATACATACGGTCGGGAGAGGACGAGCCGAAAAGCGCACGATTGAATGAATACAATGGAAAGCAAAGACCTCGACACCGATTTGGTGGGAAATGTGTTGCCTGAAGCAACATGTAAGTTACCTATTATTTTATTGACACTCGTAAACATTTCACACGCGTTGAAACGTTTGTTGTTCGATCTGTCAATGCATTCGATTATTTTCTGGTGGCCTTTCTCACGTATCTCCCGACAAACTTTTTATCGAATGATCATCATACCGGTAATTTGCACGGTCGTTGTGCGTGTGAAATTGTTTGAGATCAAACGAGCTTCATTTCTTCTTATCTGTATCATTGTTAGGCTATGTGTGGAGTAGTCTAATAAGGGTTATTTCCACGCTATAAACGTGTAACAATACATGTCGATTATTTGTCTAAATGTTGATTAATAGCCTAGTCAAAATGAAAGAACTAGAGGAAGCAGAGCTATACATTCACCACATTCACAAACAATTCATAATAGCATAGGCTTGTCCGGATTGACTTCCGTCCAAAAAGCCTCCACAATACAGCCTAGTCTACTGCCACACTGCGAATTCTTCTCTAATCCGTATGACAACAACAACAACACATGGGAATATGCTGGGTTTAAATCATTGGATTTTCATCAACAGGTTTCTCAACAAATGTGTGACGAGTGTCTCTAATAGCCTGACCCAAACATTGCCCATTCGATCAAAACTGAATTAATAATAATTAATACAGCTGCGCTTGATGAGATAATCTCTGTCCCCTCCCCCTCCCATGTTTACATTATACAGTCACCGGTCTGGCATTCGTTCCGTTTCCCCCTCAACCGACTTATCACATGAGCACCCATCAACCAGATAATGAATGGCTTCTGTTCTGTGCCATTTGATCTTGACTAGCCTAGTTCTAATGCAGGGATTCATGGTTCATATATCTTTAATCCAGGTGCCTTCTGATCTGTAAATGGATACACAGATGAGGACTGTGATTTAGCCTACTGAGATCAGATGTCCTTCAATCAGAAGTGCAGTGCCAAAATGCAGGCAGGAGCCAACTTCATCATCTGGCCAGATTGATTGATTTACCCTTGAAGTGCTATGATTTTATATGTGCAATTACAATCTGTGACTGTGTTGTCCCGGAGAGCTAGTGTTCAAGGACAAAGTTATCCACTGGATATCATAAGCAGTATTCTGTCAGTGGGCTTTTGCATAAGAGTGTTTAACAGTGACCAGTCAAAACGGATGTGGCAGGAGTATGAGTGCAGTTGTGCATTCCCTTCAGGCACAAGTGTCGTACACACACACCATAACCCTGTATTTGTCAGATGAGAGATGATCAGAGTAGCATGGATTGTCGCATTGTTCAGGATATGCCTCCTCGCCTCGATGGCTTTTCATGTGCCATCACAATGCATAAGGACTATTAGGAAGTATAGTTATGAGTGAGTGAAGGACTTTTTGTCATCCAGTTAAGAGTGTCAATGGCTATTTTAATGTTCCACTTCACACAGCCAGATAAGCAGCTCTATTTGAATACATGAAGATGTATTCAATTGGGAAATAGAGGACAATGCACTTTCTCTCTGAATCAGAAATACCTGATAATCAACAGGCCTATTTTGTGTAATAGCCTGTTGGCCAATTACCTCTGTGTGAGTAATAATACTCCCAGTAATGAATAGGGCGGCTGGGGGCGGATAACGAAGATCCTCAAAACAAAACCTCCCCAGAAGGAAGATGGAATTACTCAGATTCTCAGGCAATTCATGAGAGGAGGTAGTTGTGTCATAATGCAGGTGAGGTGGTGTTCACTGGTTTGAACTGAGGTTGTCTAAGAGAGAGAACCATTGCATTGACCCATTACCCCGCTCTGCTAGTAGGACACACCCACACACCATGGACAACAATGTCCAACCAAGAGCTTCCTTCCTACTTCTTGTGGGCTGCTGGATGGGTGGGTTGTTACTTGTTTTGGCTGAGATTCATAAGAATGGAGCTCCACCCTGTTGACCGTGGGAACCTTGACCAGTCTCCGCTGTATCTATCGAGCAGCTATGTCATTGATAGCCTGGTCCCAGATCTGTTTGTGTGGTCTTGCCAACTCATATGGTCATTGGATGACAATGACAATAGGAGTTGGCTACAGCACATACCAATCTGGAACCGGGCTATGTCATTGAAGGCTGTGTCCAGGAAACGGGCCATCCTCATTATGTGCACTGTAGCCTACAGTATTCTTCTTCTATGATCTCCACCACTTGACAATGATCAGAAGCTGTTTCTGAAGCTGCCTGGAAGGATTCATGAGGAACATGTTACATGAGCTAAAAATGGAACAAAGCGACGACTCATGCACGCAGCCCTCTCTGACTGACAGGTCCTGTTAAAGATCTTAGTCAATCTTCATCGTCGCATTCCTCAAGCATGAAGGGTGACCTATTTGTCAAGCCTTAGCGGAACTCTGTTGTCATGTGAGAACATTTTATAGAAGGGATTTTCTCAACTTCAGTAGGACACTTAATCAATATTTTAATTTCATTGTTGTTTAAATTTGTCTGGTTGGAGAATCTTTCGATATCTAAGGATTTTGAATAGGTTATTGGGGAAGTCATTCATTCACAGCTTGGAGGACATACCACCTTTTGTTGCTAACCAAAGCCAGACATGTTTTTCTGTGTCATCACTTCAGAAGAATCAGGGAGTTACCCATTCGTGTTAGCAGAGTGTTCCTCTGAAGTGCATTGTTTATGATTGCTAATGCTACTACGTTCAACTAGCAAGTAGCGTAGAATACTGTTGATAGGATCCACTCATTGGTGTGAACTGTGAATCAGAGGCCCTTGCAGTGGGGCTGCTGTAGTATTCTCTTTAGTCCGGCCCAGGCATTGTGTAATTCTGCCTCCGTCAGGACTTTTGAAGAACATCTTCTAATCCTTATTTTCTTTAGGGCTGTGTCCCAAATGGCACCCCATTTCCTATGTAGTGCACTATAGGGCTCTGGTCAAAAGTAGGGTACTATACAGGGAGTATTTGGGACGCAACCTAGATTTGCATTCAGGCACTCGCCCCTCTGAGCTCTCCTTCTCTCTGCACCACCAGTCCGCCACTCGTTCCATGCCCTTGGAGTCAGCAACCATTTGGTCTTTCTAATCTGTTCTCTGTTGTTAACCTGCAAATCTGAGGCAGGCTGACTGGAATCAAGAGCTTTCTTTCTCTTTCGAGGCTAGCTATACCATTGCTAGTGCACTCTAACCATCACACACACACAAACGTATGCGAACGCACTCACGTGTATGCACTCAAGTGTACTCACTCACGTGTACGCACGAACACGTGCACACACACACACACACAGAGTATGCTCTACCCATCAGAGAGGGCTATAAAAATAACACTTGTCTGAAATGGTTACTGTAGTCACAGACAGTACAGGATATATCATATAGAATTCAGGCCTTCTGAATAACTTGTCAGGTACCTGTGAGGAGCAAAGTGAAGAGAAGCCATCGTGACATGTACAGGATAATGTGAATATTGATGTGTTTCGTACTGGCTTGTTCTGATATTTACTGTAGATGTCAAGTGTGTAACTGCACAGCTAATGGTAACAGCCTTTAAACTAATTGAGGGTCGGCCATAGTATCACAGTTTAGGCCAACTTTAAATCTTGACAACGTGTAATATTGGGTCACGCACTTGCTGATGCACTGTAATGGTCAATAGATCTAACCAACAGATCAATGAACATCAAGGTCAATACTGTTTGTTGTGCGTTTATTCAAAATGGCACTATACATGTAAGTTGCCTCATTAATCAATAGCGAATATTGCTGTGACTGTACTTGCATTGTTATGGAGATATTAAAGCCTAGCTGAGCGAGAGTGTCTTCTGCCTAAAGATTCATAGCTTGTTCACTGAGTTCCATGTTGTAGCCTACCCTAGTTTGTACAAACACGCTTGTCATCCGGAGGATAAAGAGTCTTAGCAGACTGACAGGGAAACACATTGTAGCGTCTGACAGGACTTTTTCTATTGTGTAACCCAGTCAGAGAGCCCAAGCACCACCACCCCTGTCAGGCTATCAGGCTATCAGGTCTGCAGTGAACAGGATCACTCAGCTAGCTACGCAGGCACAGATTCAGCTGCAGGAGCTGCTCTTACATAATTAGGAGAATTGTGAAGCCAGTGTCCCGTTTTCTGGAGAGAAAGCTGCATTAGTGAGTATATTTGTGAATTAGTGCTAGGAGTCTCACGTTTTTATTTATTTATTTTATTTAACCTTCATTTAACTAGGCAAGCCAGTTAAGAACAAATTCTTATTTACAATGGCGGCCTACCCGGGCCAAACCTGGACGACGCTGGGCCAATTGTGCACCTACCTATGGGACTCCCAATCATGACCGGATGCCTCTGGCACTGAGATGCAGTGTCTTAGACCACTGCACCACTCGGGAGCCCCCCAAGTTGGAAAGTTGCCACACTTTCCAGGCTCAGCTATTTCAGAACGAATGTGAGAAAGACGGAAATTGAGGTTTGTGTACTGGAGACAAATGGCGTCTAAGATTTGGCAAATGTGCAGGTTTACATGTAAGAAAAGTCCACATGTGGAATCGCATGTTCACAAAAATCAAATATTAAACTTGCAATTCCACATGTGAAAGTGATATTTTCATGTGAAAGTTTTTCACATATGAAACTGCAAGTTAGATTTTTACACGTGATTGTTTTTCAAATGTGAACTTGCAATTCCACATGAGAAAGTGAAAATCCAATTTGCCGTTTCACATGTAACAAACTCCAATGTTTGTAAACAAAGTAAATGTAAACAGACACTGTATAGTATAGCAAGGAACTACTTTTTAAATGCGAGAGCAAATTAATTGTAAATGGATGCAATTTTTTTTATTTCAGTTAAAAGAAAAATTATGCACAACTAAATACAACACCTCCCTCTTTCCTGCAATTTGACTTATCTTTGGTTATGTTAACCTGGCCTTTGCTTTCCGTGTTTTGGAACATTCCTTCCAGTAACATAGCACCCTGCATCCCACTACTGGTTTGCTTCTGAAGCTAAACAGGGTTGGTTCTGGTCAGCCCTGGACCAGAGACCAGATGTTTTTATTTGATTTATTTCACCTTTATTTAACCAGGTAAGTTAGTTGAGAACATGTTCTCATTTACAACTGCAACCTGGCCAAGATAAAGCAAAGCATTGCTGACACAAACAACAACACAAAGTTACTTATGGACTAAACAAACATACAGTCAATAATACAATATAAAAAGTCTATATTCAGTGTGTGCAAATGAGGTAGGATAAGAGAGATAAGGCAATAAATAGGCCATAGTGGCGAAATAATTACAATATAGCAATTAAACACTGGAGTGATAGATGTGCAGCAGATGAGTGTGCGAGTAGAGATACTGGGGTGCAAAGGAGCAAAATAAATAACAGTATGGGGATGAGGTAGTTGGATGGGCTATTTACAGATGGGCTATGTACAGGTGCAGTGATCTGTGACCTGCTCTGAAAGCTGGTGCTTAAAGTGGTGAAAATGTGAAAAATAAACGTGTGGGGAAAAAGAAATCCACAGAAAATTTAAATGTGAAACTTCACACATTTACGAAAACCATTGTTTTTTTTCACGTGATTTAAAAAAAATGTATTGTAAGGGTGATCACAACTGTAAACATTGCTGTCGTATAGAGATGTAGCCTAAGATTGGTCTTCTAGACAAATTTTAGTTGTCAGATTTGATATATGGGGTAATATTTGTGGGGATGTGATCATCTTAACAATCATCTTGAGTTTCTAACAATATCATTGTTGGATCAACTTGTTTTGCATAACCTTCTTCAGAAAATACTTAATTTCAACTGGACATATGGATATTACCATACACTTTGTCTCCACAGTTGTGAATGAGTCAGTGAGTGGATGAGACTATGTAGGCTGTACATCCTACTATAGCCTAGTTGTTGCATTGTTCCTTCGCTTCATCAACATCAAAGCTGGCCTAGAACAGACGTGTTGTTGCTGCTGTGTGTGTCGATGAGCTTCCAGCTAGCACAGAAATAATTTGTCCTCTGAAGATTTCAATTTGCTTGCAGAGTGAGATTTCAAAAGGGGGCCCATTTTCAATCTCTTGATTTGAGGGAGGACAGGAGAGATGGCGAGCAAATAGAAAGTCTTGTTCATTATATAATCTAATTCATAATTTCACTCCTCTCTTTTATAGTCTAGTTTATTTATTACCGGTTACAGTGCAGAAGGAAGACCCACCAGAAGGATGAAGGCTCTATACCCAGTATAATCCACTTAATTCCATATGTATGGTTCTTCTACCCAAGATTATGTTGCCAATCAAATGCCCTGTTTCCCAACATATTAATCCGGTTTCCTTTTTGGGAAGAATTAAAAAGCATTTGCATGGTTAAAAGGATTAGGCAAATCCTAAATCCCCTATAGAATTTGGAAATAAAATCAGCAGAATAAGGAGAAGGCTTTACTTTGCTATTCTATTTAAGAGGTATGGCTCGTTGTTCGAATACTGATGGAATGGGTTACCCTTCTAAGTTTGTAGTATAGGAACAGGAGTTTTCCAGACCACTCAACCTAACCAGTGAAACCTCTGGGCCCTAGTAATGCTGGTATGTTGCTGGTGCAGAAGGGAAGATGATTTAGAAGGATAGGGTTAGGAAGTAGTCCTCCTCTCCCACATGTTCAAAAAGTCCATGCTCAGCATATTGCACAGCGGAGGTGGGTTTTGAATGAGGACCGGAGAGAAAGAAGAAAAGAGAGGGAGAGGCCACAGAGTGACAGAAGTCATGCCAGATTCGTAGTGTTTGGAGTCAGGTCTTTAAACAACAGACAAGTCTGTGTCGCTAGAGAGGCTGTCCTTCCAATGCTAACAATGTTTGGGTGGCATTTCTCTCTTTCTTCCGGTGCAGGGGCCTCCCTATTTGTGTGTGTGCATGCTAGCGCTTATGTGTATGTTTTCAGCGTGGTGTTTCTCCCTCAGAGGCAGAGTTTCAATGAGTGTGAAGAAGAAGTAAAGACGAGCCAAAGAGATGGGGAGAAGAGGTAAAGAGATGAAGGAGAGCTCAGTGAAAAGATATCTTCCCCAGGGATAAACTTCCGAATCCCCACACACAGAGATAGCATCATGTCAGCTATGGTCCCCTCTACAGCACACAGCTGGTGTAATTCACACCACTCACACTTACCTCAGACACTGACTTCTCACAGGGGAGTGGAGGTAGACCTCCAACCCACCTCACTGGATACCGGCACTCAAAGTGTGCAAACTCTAAGGTTCCATAATATTTCATCAGGCTAGGTGTGGATGTTGAAATGTTTTGACTGAATTAATCAGATGCAGTTTCTGTTTATTTTTGTGAACTTTTGACCCCACTTAAGGTAATGACTAACCGTTGTTAAATTTAGCTGATAATAGGTTTTATTGAAGCACTTTTGTGGAATTCCGCCTCAGACACGCTCAAAGGTAAACAAAAACATAAATGTTTAGACTGAAAACGGGGGAAATAGTTACCTTTCAACCTTTTATGCTCAGAATTTTGCTGCCAGAACTATAACCAGTCATTGTTTATGTTACTTAGGGAGCAAGATCATTGCTTTTAAATGTATTGTGATCGCTTTTGTCGCCCATGCTTATGATGTTAATTTGATCTCTTAAGCACTTAAGTTGTATGCATATTCATGCTCATTCACAGCTCCATTAAATATGTTATTAGTCACGCTTTCAACAGGGCTTGGCAGTTGGGGTAACCTCTTAAATCTCTTTGGTCTTCCCCACGTAATATTAGCCTTCTGAAAGAGGAGACCATTGATGTTTCAGATGGTTCCAGACCTATAATTCCTTTATGTGGACCTGTAACTCCAAAGCTCCAGGTATAGTGATTAAAGGCTAATAGCAGATGACAACGAAGTGCTTTGAAGTAAGTTGAGTGTTTGAGTTAAATGTACCATATAATATAATACCAACAGCTAATTTATGGCGGAGTGGTTCCCTATAAAGTAATGGTCATTGCTGTATACATCCAGGTTTGTAAAAGTATATCGTCTGAAGAGCTCATGCATTCATGAATTTGTCATCCAAAACATTGGACGAACACTGTAGTAGGGTCTCGACAGAGTGCTACACAGGAATCTAAAACCAAAATGACACAGAGAGGAAGTGACCGAATACCAGAGCCACATGCTGTCTAATAGCTGACCGCCTGACCCCTCACTCTCAAAACACGAGGGGCCCTGAAACGCACACATCAGCTATTTACAAACCTTCCTCTTTTTTTATTCTCTCTTCCCACCCCCCCCATTCTCTCTATCTTTCTTTATCTCTGTCACTCCTCTGTAACTTCAGAATAACTCTGAGTCCATGGCATGGTGCCGTGCCCTAATTATATCACCAAACAGCTGTACCCCACTTCCCTGACTAGGTCGTTGCTGAATGTGAAGGGCTATGGTAGGAAACTACCTCTGAACTCCATAGCTGCTTCCTATCCTGCCATTTCCACTCCTCTCAAAATAGCCCAGACAGGCTGCTCTATGCTCTCTTGGTCTTCTTAAAGTTCCAGTCACAAGACCCATCAGCTAATATTAGACCCAGGCCCTGTTCAGCTAAAGGAATTGGTACTGTTCCTATAGGCCACCTCAATGTGTTCTCCCCTCTGCACCGATCAGAAAGATAATTTGATGATGGTGGCCATCTTGTCAGAAATATCTTGAACCAAATGTTGTGGTAGTCATTTATTGGTTTATAAAGCACTTTGAACTAAACCTCTGACTGTCCACCAAGTGTCCTGTTGTATTATTGATCCATAAGTTCATAGTCCTGAACCTTGGCTCCATGGAAGATAGTTGCCAAGCTTGTCATTGCAGTAAAATGTCTTAAAATAGTTACGAGTTTCACTAGCCTCTCATGTTGTGGTTGATGGAGGCTGTACACCAGTGCTATTCAACCATATTCTTACAGGGGCAAGATTTGAAAAAGTTTTTTTACAAGGGGACCAGATATTCCCATTGGAGAATATTGAACAAGGGCTCCTTTTTAGTGATGCACCGATATGACATTTTTGGCCGATGCTGATATCCGATATTTTCCTTGCCAAAAAAAAACGATACCGATATTGAACATTTTAGCGGCATTTTAAGCATTCTAGTATAGTTAAATAGTTAACACACACATGGACGCAGCGGTTTAAAGCACTGCATCTCAGTGCAAGAGGCGTCACTACAGTCTCTGGTTTGAATCCAGGCTGTATCACATCCGGCCGTGATCTGGAGTTCAATAGGGCGGCGCACAATTGGCCCAGCGTCGTCCTGGTTTGGCCTGTTGACCAATCAGGACCTGAATATAACTACACGTCAGATAATAATTTAACACGTTCATACATTTTTTACGTAGCTATTACACATTGATTACACTATCGCTCGTATTTAATATGTCACAACGTTTCATTGATACGTATGCTATGATGCTGGTAAAGTTGTCTCGCGCACCTACAGTGCTGGTCATAAAAAAAGCTAGTTAGCTAATGGATGCAAACAATGTTCTTCCCCAAAAACATAGCAAAACAACAACATCTGTTTCGGTAGCTATAGTTAGCTAGCTAACTATATAGCTAGGTGTCATCAGCTAAAATAACCCTAATTTATAAGACCGTTCTTGTTTGATTAATGGTGGTCGGACCCATCTATGTGAAGCTAGCCACAATAAGGATTAGCCACAATAGTGGACTTTGCGGTTAGCCTTCAAAATTCAAGTATGGCATAATTCTACAATTTGTATTCATTTGCATCACTGTCACATACTTTTATTTTGAAGGCAAACCACAAATTCCACTTTAGTGCCTAATCCTTATTGTGGCTAGCTTCACAACACATAACCCGTTCCGGTCGAGCCTCACTAGCCAGATGAAGCTAGCTGGCTGCTTATAACGTTAACCCTGTTTCCCAAAGCTAAGTAGCTGGCTAGCTATTTATTTTCATGAACTGAAGTTCAATTTCAATAAGCGAACAACAAGTGGCAGCCTAGCTAATACTTGCTCACAAGGATTCCTAAATCATTGCTAAGAATAATGAAAATGACTGCAGTTTTTACTGGTCATTGTTTTCAGGCTGGTTGTATTGGTGCTAGTTAGGTACCAAGCTAAAGCTAGCTACCCCAGAAGTTGCGGTCGAACAAATGATGCTTTATTACCAACTCGGTATTGTAAACACATTGTTCGTGGCCTGTGTTTGCTTGTTTGCTGACTTTTTTGTACAGCTTTGACAGTGCTACTGTATCTTTTTTGACACGCAAAGACCCAAACGGTGTTCCATAGTATGTATGTCGTGAAGCTAATAGCAGTGAAGCTATTACTGTGTAACTCCGGAAGGGCAACATTGGAAAAAATTGCGCACTTGGTAGTGTTAACCGGTGCTCGACCAGTTGGCGAAAGCCAACATCACCCACGACAGAGAACGGTTGATTGTCAAGGGCAATGAATTCCATTATCTTGGCTTTAATGTATTTCCCCTTTGAGTTGACTCGCTGAAATGTTGTTACTCTTTCAAATGACTGCTTGACTTGTTGACTGCTCGATCCACACAGCAGACATTGTGGGCTAGTTTAGGAATGCTGTGTTGCAAGTATAGCGCAACGTGGCGTCATTACATCATGTACCTTTGTTATATAGGTATGCACGTCAGATTTGCACTCCGGTCGTTAAACTAGACATCAGCCGATACCGATGTTGGCATTTTTAGATAATATCGCCCGATTCCGATATGTTCACCGATATATCGTGCATCCCTACTACTTTTGGCACTAAACCTCACATTTTTGCAAACATTTTGAAGAAACCTTTTTGGTTCCAAGTTGAACCCTTTTGTTTCCCGTTAGAACCCTTTTGAGTTCCATGTAAAACCCTTTCCAAGGAGGGTTCTTAACATAAAATGGTTTCTACCTGGAACCAAAAAGGGTTCTCCTATTGGGACTGCCAAATAACCCCTTTGGAACCATTTTTTAAGAGTCTAGGCCTTGAGAGATTACACATTACTCTTATGGTCTGTTGTGTTCTTGTAGAAGCTATAATTAGAGCTCTTGTCATTATGCAGAGAATCTCTGAATGGTTGGGTGAGACCTTAAAAACCCAAACACTATACAGTAACGAACAAGGACTTTTGAACTCTCCTTAATTGTATGTTTGTTGTTGAGACTGTTCACATGATTACTGCTGGAACCTGATGTTGTTTGCCTGAAGTAATGGCCCTGAAAATGACTATGTTTGAACGAAACAACCTCCATCATCCTCCCACCTACAGTACCTCATGCAGGAACACACACAGTCCCAGATATCCCTATCTCCAGCAACTGTCAACAAAGTCATAATGACACAAAATGACACCAATAGTGGTGCCTGGTTTTCATCAATGTATGATCTAGCTACAGTATATTTAAGCTTGTGGAATTTGGCGTTGTAGTTCAGTTTTCCACTGAGAAACAGTTTGAACCAGCTCTTTTGTTCATCTCTCAGTCTGCTGGCTCCAAATCACTGCTGATTTAGAAACCTAACCCTCTGGGAGACTATAGGAATTTTGGTTGTGTCACTCGTTGGGGATGTACAGAGAGAAGAGGAATAGCAGATAGCAGAGAAGTTCAATGCGGTTTTGTCATGACTAACCAGCCATCCAGGCACAGCTGTGTTTTGTAATGGGCATCTGGCCAACAACAAGGTCAAGAAATTGAAATCTCTCTATTGTAAGCATGACTGTAAACTGTATCTGATTATCGGATGTAAACCTCCTCTATCTACCAGTTTAGTCTCTTCTAGGGCTATGTTGGTCTTGGAATGTGATGTTACGGTAATTTCACTATTTCATTGCACTTTGTTACTGGTTTTTCCTTTTCTTTCCATTTTCATTTATTTTTCATATTGTTTTTGATAAGTCCATTTTGTATCTTACCCAGCCAGTCACTACTCACTTCCTAGAACAGTGAAGTTGTCAATGAAATCCCTGCTAGTCAGAAACATCTTGAGGACTGTTTTCAAATGCTACATTAAATATTGATTGTTCAATTAAGGGGACTTTGGCACAATCAGTTGAGTTTGTTTGTAGAGGGTTTGTACACATCGAAACTTAAATCCACACCATTTACAGCTACTAATCAGTTACTCCTCCTAGCTAATGCCCCGTCCTGCCGCTGTGTAAACACGTTGTGACAGGGGTGTATGTAGTGCCATGAGGCCACCTCGCATAGACCAGTGGAGGATTAAACTGGGCTGCTGCTCCCAACCCCCAAGGGGAGGTGGAGCAGGTTGCCACGGCTGACTGGTCGGTATGCCGGATAGAGTGCTCAGTTATGAATGGATGGCAGCCAAGCTGTATGGCCCAGATATCCAGTTGAGGGTGGCTTGAGTGTGAAGGTCCTATCACTCCCTATTACTGCTGGGTGTCTCAACCAATCAAATACTGGTGTGTGTGTGTGTGTGTGTGTGTGTGTGTGTGTGTGTGTGTGTGTGTGTGTGTGTGTGTGTGTGTGTGTGTGTGTGTGTGTGTGTGTGTGTGTGTCTGTCTGTCTGCTGGGCATTTCATCACCACTATGGCTTTGAAAAGGATGACAGCGCTTGGGAGGAAAGCGGCTAGCAAAATGCCAGGCATTGTTCCACATCCAGGCCAGGTGACAGTAGAAAAGCCATGGCAGAGACCCTAACAGAGACATGACTATTAACAGGCAAATTTATATGCTATGAGAGACTGTAACGATGTGCGCTGAGAGTCGGGAAGCAAGTTCAGGGAGTGAGTGTTTTTGAAACGTAACATAATACAAAACACAAACAACGCACAGACATGACACAGAAACAACGACGCCTGGGGAAGGAACCAAAGGGAGTGACATATATAGGGAAGATAATCAGGGAAGATATGGAGTCCAGGTGAGTCTAATGACGCACAGATGCGCATAACGATGGTGACAGGTGTGCGCCATAACGAGCAGACTAGTGACCTAGAGGCCGGAGAGGCAGCACACGTGACACCGCCTTTAAAAGTTGTTTTCGGCCCCAAATCAGCATTAACTAGGCCATGAATGGCAATTTCTAGATGTTGGATGCCCAATAATGTTTCAACCTCAGTTTAGTTACATTGTAAACTCTACACACATCTCTTCTCTCATTTGTTGTATGTATAATGCTCACAAGCAAGCAATTATATTTTGTGGAGTTAAAACCTGCAATGTTGTGTTGATTGTGCTAATGCAGAGTGAAATTGTGTATATGTCAATTAGTGTTTTATCTATTTCTCTCTCACACCCGTCATCACTTGAACTCTAGGAACTTGAAAACAAAGTACAAATACACTAGATTCGCAGGCTGGCAAGCCCGATAGTTGGAACTTTTAAACCCCGGCATGAGTACGCGCACACACACACACACGCACTCACTCACACAAATACACACAGTGAGAGCCTTTTGGCGCAGAATTTGTGGTTGTTGTTTACACTGCGCTTCCAGTGTGTCTGGGGCCCCACCATAGCCCCTTACATCACCCCATCCGGGGTGAGAGTGTCAGGGCCGAGAGAGGAGCGAGGGGGGTGACGGTGAGGTAATTCATTAGTTCCCTGTCCCGCTCAAATGAGATGCAGACCTATTCTCTTTCGGCCTCCCGAGTTCCTCTTTACTCTTTTTCGGAGCAGCCCTTTTCCCTTTCCACTCTCTGATTTCACGGCTTGGGACCCGATGCTATTTTCTAGCCTGTTGTTTGCCTCATTTCCATTTTGCAAGAGAACCAAGAGAGAGTTCCCACCCTGTTTACTCAGTGCTCTTTTTCTGGCAAGTTCAGTTTGAAGTCTATTTTTATGCTTGGGCTTCTATTTTACAAGTCAGTTCCAAGTCCACGTATCACTAGCCACTATTAACGGTGGTTGTCTTGCTGTGCTCGGTCCTTTTTTGCCTGGTTTGGCAGGAGACGGGAAGAGAGATGTGCTTGAGAGAGAAATACTTGGATCTATGAATATTTCATTCCTTCCCTGTCCTATATTTCCATCATGTCCTGGTCCATGCCACTGCCCATGACAATACCCGGGATTTTATGTTTGGGTGCAGTTGAGTGACTCACTGTGTTTGTATCTGATCTAATTGGTTGATGTCCTGGGACCAGGATCTACATGGGTTTTACCCATGTGCTTTGCTGTGGGTAGTAGGAATCCAAGCCTGGTCCGATATCTGTTTTCTTGCTAAATCCTATGGTCATTGTTTGGCGTGAAAATGACCATAGGAGTTGGCAAGGCACTAAAGACTGCACAAACAGATCTGGGACCAGGTTACGGGATTTCTTAGTTTCACATTCCCATTGCCTTAGTTGATGGTTGGCTTCCAAAGACAAAATCCCTTCTCAGGTGTAATTGAGTAATGTTTAGTCATACTTTGGAGTTTGAGTCATATGTTTGCGTTGTGGATGAGACAACCTCATCGCTTTTTGTTCTTCAATGCCTGTATGATGACACCGCCTCACAATCACATGAGCCGGAGTTTGAAGAACAGGTAGCCAACAGAAAGGAAAGAAACACACACACACACGCACAGTCCGAATTCCCCACTTTTTACAACTGCCAGGGCCTCAGGCAACCAGACTGGCACAGCACATTTAGGCAGTTACTTAAGGCCTGAGTGAACAGTGCTGAGATATGAAATACCTTACATTCTAATGGGATCAAGGACACAATCATAACATGTTTTTTTTCCGGTTTGATGGCATTTACAGCATTCATATGTATTTGGGGATTTGAAAATAGAAGGATGCATGCATATTTTTTTAAATATTTTTTGATTTTCAGGCTGCCAGAAAAATGTGATAATACAAATATATTTTCATTTTTGTCAGGCCTTGGGGCTTTTTGTGTATTTTTTTAATCAAAGATATCATATCAGTCATTTTTATGTAAAGTGCTTTGATTTGATACATTTATTTGGTATGGCTCACCAGACCCCAGGAAGCAAGTTGGGAGCAGCACAATTGATTACGAAAAAGCAGTGGTTTCTCCTCTGAGAAACAAAACACTAATGTTGTGTACTGACATTACTGACATTTTCAGTTGCAATGTTGCCATTTGCACTTATCTCAGTGGCCTCCTCAGCTACTATATGCAGCCCTATTTCCATTCAGACCATGATATGGAAAGCCACTTAGAAGAGCTAGAGCAGCGAATTTACAGTTTACCTTTGGACCTGGAAAAGATTCAGTGCAGCAAATCCCTGATGTCCTCAGCCTCTTTAAACAGACCATATCTCTGTATTCTGATACCAGAGGCGGCGCTCCTAGTGGCCAGTGATTTTAATGTAGGTAAATTGAAATCTGTCTTACATAATTTTTTACCAGCATGTCACCTGTGCAACTACAGACTAAAAAACTCTAGATCACCTTTACTCCACACATAGAAACGCATACAAAGCTCTCCCTTGCCCTCCATTTGGCAAATCTGATCATAACTCTATCTGACTACTTCTTACAAGCAAAAACTCAAACAGGAAGTACTAGTTACGTGCTCTATATGGAAGTGGTCCGATGAACCAGATGCTAAGCTACAGGACTGTTTCGCTAGCACAGACTGGAATATGTTCCGGTAACATTGAGGAGTTTATCACATCAGTCAGCGGCTTCATTAATAAGTGCAACGACGACATCGTCCCCACAGTGACCGTACATACATATCCCAATCAGAAGCCATGTATTACAGGTAACATCAGCACTGAGCTAAACGCTACAGCTGCCGCTTTCAAGGAGCGGGACGCTATTCCCGGGCTCTTATAAGAAATCCAACCTCCGACGAACCATCAAACAGTCAAAATGTCAGTACGGGACTAAGATCTAATCCTACTACGCTTGCTCTAATGCCCGTCGGATGTGGCAGGGCTTGCTAACCATCACGGATTATGAAGGGAAACCCAGCCGCGAGATGCTCAGTGAAGCGAGCCTGCCAGATGAGCTAAATTCCTTCTAGGCTCGCTTTGAGGCAAGCAATACTGAACCATGCATGAGTGCAACAGCTGTTCTGGACGACTGTGTGATCTCACTCTCCGTAGCCGATGTGAGTAAAACCTTTAAAAAGGTTAACATTCACAAGGCAGTGGGGCCAGACGGATTACCAGGACGCGTACTTGGGGCATGCGCTGACCAGCTGGCAATTGTTTTCACTGACATTTTCAACCTTGCCCTAACCCAGTCTGTAAAACCTACATGTTTCAAGCAGACCACTATAGTCCCTGTTTCCAAGAACACCATGGTAACCTGTCTAAATGACTATCGCCCCATAGCACTCACATCTGTAGCCATGAAATGCTTTCAAAGGCTGGTCATGGCTCACATCAACACCATCATCCCAGACACTGTGGACCCACTCCAATTTGCATGTCGCCCCAACAGATCCACAGATGACGCAATCTCTCTTGCACTCCATACTGCCCTCTCCCACCTGGACAAAAGGAACACCTATGTAAGAATGCTATTAATTGAATATAGCTCAGCGTTCAACACCATGGTGCCCTCCAAGCTAATCACTAAGCTAAGGACCCTGGGTCTGAACACCTCCCTCTGCACAACTCCAACACCATCATTGAGTTTGCTGATGACACAACGGTGGTTGGCCTGATCACCAACGACGATGAGACAGCCTATAGGGAGGAGGTCAGTGGCCTGGCAGTGTGGTGCCAAGACAACAACCTCTCCCTCAATGTGAGCAAGACAAAGGAGCTGATCGTGGACTACAGAAAATGGAGGGTCGAGCACACCTCCATCCACATCGATGGGGCTGTAGTGGAGCAGGTCGAGAGCTTCTAGTTCCTCGGTGTCCACATCACTAAGGACTTATCATGGTCCACACACCTACACAGTCGTGAAGAAGGAATGACAACGCCACTTCCCCTCAGGAGGCTGAAAAGATTTGGCATGGGCCTTCAGATCCTCAAAAGGTTCTACAACTGCACCATTAAGAGTATCTTGACTGGCTGCATCACCGCTTGGTATGGCAACTGGTTGGCATCTGACTGCAAGGTGCTACAGAGCAATATTCCCTCAAAAAAATGTAGGCACTGAGCAAATTTCAGGTCTGCTGAGCGCAAAAACTTGAACGTTGTGAAAATTCTGTGCAACTTCCAGCGTGCTTTTACTGTGAACACCTGAGGCTGTATAAGTTACAGTTTTAACAGTGGCCAAGTAGGCTACTGTGGCTATTCGAAAATACCTCCCATAACATTTTTCACATTTTAACATCCCGTATCATTCTATCATTCAGCCTACAGCAGCAGCCAATGTGTGGTGTTCAATATTGGCCTACATTCCTTAAGACTTAAAAAAAAACTTGCAGGGCTTGACATTAACCTGTTTATCCACTTGTCCTTCAGATTTGTTGTTGTGTTGTTTGATGCAACAACAAAAAAATTACTAAATAAAATGCATTATTATTCCCATACCATTATTATTCCCATACCAAGTAGCCTAATGGCTACTTAGCTTATTCAAGCCTGTCTTAAAATACTACACTGCCCCTTTAAGACAAAAAAAAGCTCTTTACCTGACTCACTTTTCAAAGATGTCTAGAAATGTACACATTTTGTACAGTCACTCCCCTATTGCTGACTGCAAATGATCTATAACTGGGCTAATAACTCACTAACTAGCAAAGCATATGAACACAATGTGCACACGTGGCTACATGCAGCTTTCACTTTGATCACAAAACAAGCTCATCTACTCACGACCGCTCATGCTGTCAACACAGTCCAGTTCAAAGTAAATGGCACAGATCCATATATGGCAATGGGCTATTTGCATATAGGCCTACTGCAGCACAGATCTGTGTAGAGTACAGGCTGAGTAGTGCGTGTCAATGCAGTATAGAATCCTACTCCGATGCGTTCTGCCTACAACACATTTTTTGCATAGTTTGTTTTGTTTCGGTAGGTTGCATTAAAAATGGCTAATATTGCATTGATTCGATCACAATTGCCACAGTGAAGGGAAACGTTGATAGAGTTAACAGGTAACTCTAGAACAGTGGTCACCAACCTTTTCTGAGGTAAGATCACTTTCTGAGTCAAAATTGGTGTGTTTGAACCATGATAGTTTGTTGGTGATTTGGACACTCAACCCGCTCCACTTCAGCCCCGTCGATGTTAATGGGGGCCTGTTCGGCCCTCCTTTTCCAATAGTCCACGATCAGCTCCGATCTTGCACGATCTTGCTCACATTGAGGGAGAGGTTGTTGTCTTGGCACCACACTGCCAGGTCTCTGACCTCCTCCCTATAGGCTGTCTCATTGTTGTCGGTGATCAGGCTTACCACTGTTGTGTCGTCAGCAAACTTAATGATTGTGTTGGAGTCGTGCTTGGCCACGCAGTCGTGGGTGAACAGGGAGTACAGGAGGGGACTAAGCACGCACCTCTGAGGGGCCCCAGTGTTGAGGATCAGCGTGGCAGATGTGTTGTTGCCTACCCTTACCACCTGGGGGTGGCCCGTCAGGAAGTCCAGGATCCAGTTGCAGATGGAAGTGTTTAGTCCCAGGGTCCTTAGCTTAGTGATGAGCTTTGAGGCCTTTATGGTGTTGAACTCTGAGCTGTAGTCAATGAACAGCATATGTGTTCCTTTTGTCCAGGTGGGAAAGGGCAGTGTGGAGTGCGATTGAGTTTGCTGGCGAAAAACCCTTCGCTTGCTATAGTTTTCCATAAGCAAAGTGGACATTAGAATGCAGTTTAAACCAACTCCAAGCGAATGTATCTAATGCGCTCTAGACTGCCTAAAGTCCTTTCCCTGTGCTTTGTTTCCATTATTTATTGATGTGCATTAGTTCTAGCGCGTTAATGTTTTATGGAGAAATGGTTGGAAATAAGTCTCAATAATGACAAACTAAATAAGCCTACATGCATCGATGTGCGTGTGCTGCTCTCTCTCCTATCACTCACGTGATTCAGCTGCCTGCCGCAGCGCTCAGTCTCAACACACACACCCTCTGGCCCTGGCCCTCACTCAACACAGCAACAGGTTGCCTCACTGCCTGATGGCGGCCGCGGTGCAAATGAGTGTAGTCCAAAAACCTGCGTTCCACGTCCAATACGTTTTCACCCGCGATCGTTTTCAAAGTAGCCCGATTTTCAGAGACAATCTCAGACATGGCAACCCTGCCACTATCCCCAACAAACCCATCACCCCTTCCCACTACTTTGGCCCTAACCGTCGGCCTGGGAGGATGGAACCACTTCTCTCAAAACCCCCTGTAGTTCTGCACTAAAATCTCTGACACCCAAAACCTTCTCTGCTGCTGCTATCACCAAATCAATCTTCTGAGATTTATGTTTTATTTGTGTAGTACAATTAATGACCATAGCAATATACAAAAGAAATCCTACCTTACTAAAATCCATCCTCTCTTAGCATGGGCAACGCCATTTCTAAATAGTTAACTTGGTGGGATTTCCTATGGGTTAAGGAAGGATCACATGTTCCATCCAGTTCATCAGGAGGGATTAGCCAATTTAATTATACTCGTGTCATGAGCAAACATAACTGTAGGTGACAGTAAATCGACAAACTTATAACTGTTTAAACAATTCACTCAAGGTGGCAGTATGCTCCCTTTCAGGTTGTTTACCAACTCATAGAAGTATTAGAAGAAAATTGACTACTTCAAAATGGAGATGGCCTGAATGGCTCTGCCCATGCTCTCACAGACACCATAATGGGAAAGATACGACTAAGATTTTTACAACTAACCGAAGATAGACCACAGCATGGCGTTTCCAATGGGAACAAGTGAATCATAGTGGGGTGAACAAGCAAAGAGGTGGGCAGAGATCCTATTGGCACGTTCTAGCGTGCATGTGCATATTTCCGTCAGGGAACACCTACTCTATGAAGTGCCAGTGTGCAATAACTCAATTCGCCTTTGCACTCCTTCTAAACAACGCAATTTAAAAGAAACTTTGGCAAAGTGTAAAGTCCACAAATCTTTGTCCACTCTGTTCATAACGGATTCTAGTTTTGGTAACAGAACTTTATCGAGATCAAATGCTTCATCAATGAGAAAATATGCAGAATGTCGCCCAAACTCCATCTCGTTCCATCTTCTCCCACTGCCGGCCACTGGGCTTCCTCACTACCATCCGTTTAAATATCTGTCTCATCTATGGATATGACTTTTGGTCCTCTAGCTCTAGGCTTTATCATTGGGTTTTTTACAGAAATATTTAGCAATCGACTAGGAATGCTTTGCAGATCGCGATCGACCAGTTGGTGACCACTGCTCTAGAAAGTTGAGTGAAGTTCAGTGCTTCCCTCTGTGGGCTGATATTTCTTCTGCATGGCAGTCCCCGGGCAGCAGTCTCGGGGCTACTGTGAGGTTGTTTGTGTGTATTACAAATCAAATCAAATGTTAGTTGTCACATGCGCCAAATACAACAGGTGTAGACCTTACAGTGAAATGCTTACTTCCAAGCCCTTAACCAACAATGCAGTTTTAGGAAAAATAAGCGTTAACTTCTTAGGGAGCGGCTCCTGAGGCGACGGTTTTGGAGAGTCTGGCGTGCCCAAAGTAAAATGCCTCCCACTCAGGCCCAGAAAATAGGATATGCACATAATTAGTACTATTGGATAGGAAACACTCTGAAGTTTCTAAGAGTGTTAAAATATTGTCTGTGAGTATAACAGAACTGATATAACAGGCGAAAAGCTGAGGAATCTCTGTCCTGGAAAAAGTGTTTTTGACACATTGCCTCATTTTGAACCCCTCCCTATTGAAAACAGATCTATATATATATATATATAGGAGTAAGATTGCAGTACCTATTGCTTCCACTGGATGTCAACAGTCTCTAGACAGTGTTTGATGATGTTTAGTTGCTCTGGATGGTAATAGAAGAAGAATTTCGAAGTGGTCATCGGATGTAAACAGAAGAGGATGCGCGTTCACGGGCTCGCGCGTGCTGTGGTTTTTTCCTTTCCTATCGTCCAGTTTATAATCCGGTTGAAATATTATAGTAAATATACATAAAAGTGTTCCTAAGGATACATTATCAATGATGTTTGTTTGTTTGTTCTTGGACAAGTGTATAGGTTGAACGAGTTCTCTTCACGGTTCAATGGGCGAGTGGACGCTGTATTTTATGAACATAATGCGCCAATCAAACAGAGATTTATGGATATAATAAATGACTTTTTCTAACAAAAGAACCATTGGATGTCTTCGTTGGACACTTGGGAAGCCCTCAGCAGAAGTTCTTCAAAAGGTAAGGGATTTGTTTTTGCTGTGAAATGTGTTTTGTGTGAACTGCGATGGTTTATGAATTTATGCTAATGGAAATTTTGGAGGTGCTACCCTCAAACAATCAAATGTTGTGCTTTCGCCGTAAAGCCTTTTTAAATCTGATAACGCTGTGATATTGCCAAGAAGCAGAGGTTTTGATGACTATGCAACACTTGTATATTGATGAATGTTTAATAATTCAACTTTTGGATTTTGAATTTGGCGCCTTGCATTTCACCGGGTAGCGCCCCACTGCTCCCTAAGTAGTTAAGAAAGTATTTACTAAATAAACTGAAGTAAAAAATAAATAAATAAAAATGAAAAAAATAAGAAAATATACAAATTTCTAATAATTAAAGAGCAACAATAAAATAACAGTAACGATGCTATATACAGGGAGTACCGTGACAGAGTCAATGTGCGGGGACACAGGTTAGTCGAGGTAATTGAGGTAATATGTACATGTAGGGAGATGTAATACAAGTGTGCCTGTGTGAATTTTGCCGTGTTTATATTGGGTTGTGAGTGTTACAGTAGCTTTCCTGTCTTCAGTGTCTTGCAGGGATATACACACATAAGATCGCATACACTGGTTGACACATGCAGGGCATGGGGGACACAGAGGGCCTAGATAGATAGGTCATGGAGTACAGGACAGACGGCATGAACTGGACACCCCAGTGTACAGGACCAGCATGCTTCAGATTCCTGAAGTTTGTCTGTCCCACTTTCTGGGCCCCGCCCTGGCCTGCTCAACCCTCTGCTTTTCACTGTTTGTCTCTATATACCCATAGCAGACCTGGGCTCAAATACTATTCGAAAGCATTTCAAATACTTTATCCATGTTTTATTGAGCTTTTCTGGTACAATGGGACCATTAGAATAGTCGCAAACGCTGCCCATCTTTCACTACAGGCAGGCTGAAGTAAATTCTCAAAGTATTTGAACAATTTCAAATAGTATGTGAACCCAGGTTTGATAGAAAGTAGCAACCCTTCAACATGGAAATCTGCAGTGTCATAGTGTTCATTATTTAGACTGTCTGTGCAAGGCGGCATTTAGAGTGGTATGAACACTCAAAGAAGCATAAAAACGCATTAAGTCAGTGTGTGTGCTTGCGTGTGTATATGCACACTCTTCAAAATGTAGAGACCAAACAAAGAACGTGCCTACTGCTCACTCAACAGAGTTCCAGTTTATTCTGTGAGTAATAATGTGACTGAATGATTGTGAAACAGTTATTTCTAAGACAATTCGCACTTGAATATACACAAAGCTGGACAGCAGTGTCTACCTCATAACATGCCCATTGCATTCACTTTTTGAATGAAGTTGTTTTTAGACGTTTTTACCCTTAGATGACTTGGGTCGCTGTCCAACGCCAGAAGGCAGTATTTGATTGGTTACTCGACAGTAAGTCGAGTAATGGTTATGTTGGAATTCATTGAGTACATCTGTGCAAATATCTGATTAGCATTTTGAAAAGCTCAGTGTGTTAAATTGCAGCTAACGTGTTAACATTTTGTTGCTGTGCTGTGCCCCAATCCTGTCAGGGTAACTGGCATGGGGTTTCCAGGCTTGTTGCTCAGTGCCCGTATTCATAAAGCATCTCAGAGTAGGAGTGCTGATCTAGGATCAGGTCCTGTTTGTCCATGTCATCTTATTCATTATTATATTAAAGTCCAAACCGGTCCTAGATCAGCACTCTTACTCTGAGAGTACGTGCACAGATGACTAAATGTCAATAACCCATAGAATATTATTCAGTGAGACAAATAGTGTCTATTTTCTTGGTCTTTGTATCAGCCATCCCTTCTCTGTTGTCCGAAAGTGCATGGCTGCAGGCAGCCAGAATATCACATCCATAATGACCCTCGTTTCTCTCCACTGCACCAAAACACCATGGAATATGAATCAGCCAAACCTCCCCTGGCCTGCAGCACAACACAAAACAACACCTCTTCTCATTTCCTCCAACTCTTACACTTAGTAGTGTAAGGTTTCATTTGTATTCAGCCTACACACAGCCTCCAGACCGGGCTTTCTTGCACATTTATATCATAGACACTACACAGTGTATATCATGCAGATTATCAGAGCGGTTGCACTCAGCACTGCTACCCAATGTGTTCTTTATGACCATAGTCTTCAGGTGTTAATGAGTATGGTATGATATGCTCCCTCAGACTACAGCTCAGCGTTCAACACCATAGTGCCCTCAAAGCTCATCACTAAGCTAAGGACCCTGGGACTAAACACCTCCCTCTGCAACTGGATCCTGGACTTCCTGATGGGCTACCCCCAGGTGGTAAGGGTAGGTAACAACACATCCGCCACACTGATCCTCAACACGAGGGCTCCTCAGGGGTGCGTGCTCAGTCCCCTCCTGTACTCCCTGTTCACTCATGACTGCACGTCCAGGCACGACTCCAACACACAACAGTGGAGGGCCTGATCACCGACAATGATGAGACAGCCTATAGGGAGGAGGTCAGAGACCTGACCGTGTGGTGCAAAGACAACAACCTCTCCTTCAATGTGACCAAGACAAAGGAGATGATTGTGGACCACAGGAAAAGGAGGACCTTTTACTACACCCCCATTCTCTTCGACGGGGCTAAAGTGGAGCAGGTTGAGAGCTTCAAGTTCCTTGGCGTCCACATCACCAACAAACTAACATGGTCCAAGCACAAGACAGTCATGAAGAGGGCACGACAAAACCTATTCCCCCTCTGGAGACTGAAAAGATTTGGCATGGGTCCTCAGATCTTCAAAAGGTTTTACAGCTGCACCATCGAGAGCATCCTGACGGGTTGCCTCACTGCCTGGTATGGCAACTGCTCGGCCTCTGACCGAAGGGCACTACAGAGGGTGGTGCGTACGGCCCAGTACATCACCGGGGCCAAGCTTCTTGCCATCCAGGACCTCTATTACCAGGCGGTGTCAGAGGAAGGCCCTTAAATTTGTCAAAGACTCCAGCCACCCTAGTCATAGACTGTTCTCTCTGCTACCGCATGGCAAGTGGTACCGGAGCACCAAGTCTAGGTCCAAGAGGCTTCTAAACAGCTTCTACCCCCAAGCCATAAGATTCCTGAACAGCTAATCAAATGGCTACCCAGACTATTTGCATTGCCCCCCCCCCCCCACCCCCTACGCTGCTGCTACTCTCTGTTATTATCTTTAATAACTTTAATAACTCTACCTACATGTACATATTACCTCAATTACCTTGACACCGGTACCCCCGCACATTGACTCTGTACCGGTACCCCCTGTATATATCCCCGCTATTGTTATTTACTGCTGCTCTTTAATTATTTGTTATTCTTATCTCTTACTTTTTTTTTAAGGTATTTTCTTAAAACTGCATTGTTGGTTAAGGGCTTGTAAGTAAGCATTTCACTGTGGTATTCGGCGCATGTGACAAATATAATTAGATTTAATTTGTTATGAGAGCAACACAATACCTATCTGTCAAGACTGCGCTGGCTGTGACCTTTGGATTCTACCTTGCCATATCTAGCCCAGGGAATGTAACATGTATGTGTGTGACTGTATGTCAAGTAGGGTAAAATGGTAATAAAGAGGGGAAAATAAGTTTGAGTGTACTTTTTTCGTCTACCATTGTTGTGTGATGTGTTGGCTGGGGTTCACAATGTAATAACTTTGCTAACCTGGCTATTAGATCACTGAGAAAGGCAGGGACTTTCTTGAATAGGTTGATTGCTTTGCGTTTTATCTTTTAATATAAAAAGCAATCATAGCTATTGTTAAAGTGGATTGGTGCTCTCTCGTCCACTCTAAAGGGCACATCAGGAGTTGGTTTTGTGGCATTGTGATATTGTCTCTGGGGCATGTTGTCTCCTCCTTGTGAGTCTTTGTCTGCAGTCTGTGGCGGAGCCAGGGTGGAAAGAGGGTTAGGTTGATCATCACATAGTTCCAGATTTCTCACTGTCCCATGTTGATGACATCACAACCTTCCACATTGTCAGAGAGGGAGGAAGAGGGGGAAGGAAAAGGAAGCCCAGTGGTGGTCATTTGGGGTGGTGGAGACTGGAGAGTGATTTCACCCATTTGGCTTTAGCCAAAATAGTCTCAAACCCTCAACTATATATGGGCTCTGCCATTTATTTTTGCTCTCGAATGGGGAAGCTGTGTGATTCCTTCACTCTATGTTCTTCTGTCAGTACATGCAGTTCTGTTTTTATTCTGTGTATGCTAGGCTTTGTGTTTTGGTTGAACTTTTTTTCACTTATTTGTTTGGTTTCACATGGGTTTGTGATATGCAACCAAGTTGGCCAACGCCCATGATCACCTACTAAATCCCCTTATGATGAGGGATTCTAGTTGCCATCCTCGGCACACTCTCTCTCTGTCCCTCTTTCTGTTTCTCTCTCCCTTTCTCCATATATCCCCCCTTTTATTTATATCTCTCTCTCTCTTTCTCCATATATCCCCCTCTCTCTCTCTCTCTGTTTCCCCCTCTCTATATATCTTCCCCTCTGACACTTCTCCCTGTCATTGCAGTGTGTTTGGCAGCAGGCCCGTTGCCATACAGAGACCCCAACAATGGCTCCTCTCTCTCTGAGTACATCACTGAGCTCATCCACATTGCTGGCCCAGTACTTATTTAACAGTGGCAGGCTTTGAGGAGGGGACCGCTGTGTATCTGTCTCGTCTCAGCTGAGCTCCCTCATAGACTCGTCTCAGCTCATTTCGCATGCCAGCACTCTCTCTCTCTCTCTCTTTCCATCGATGTTTCTGTCGCTGTCTCTCTCTCGCCTCAGTCTCACCTCTCAGGCAGCAACTGGCTCCGATGTCCAACTAAGAGTCATCAGAGTAAATGCTCTCATTCCAGAACTGATAATATGAGCTTTTCCATGAGCTGAGCTCTGGCTTGTCTTTTCCATGAGGTCTGATGTCTATGTCAACAGAGGGATGCAGGAGAGCTCAGTCAGTTATGACTAGAGGAGTAGCTAAGAGTGACTAGAATGCTTCTCATAAAACCTCAGTACGTTTTTGCTTAACGTAACATAAATACATGTAGCACTCTCGGATGATGTGAATCAATTCAAATTAAAAGTTTAAATGTCAAATGGTGTTGATATTGATATACAATATGCTTCATGGAGTGAGTACTTCTTCTTTTTTGTGGTAATAATGCATTGGTCCTCCCTGTTGACTTGGTTGGCCACCCATGTCCACCCACTCTCTCTTCTTTGCGGAGGTAAGCAGCAGGTTGCCTGAATTATTTTCATCACTACCTCAAGCAGACCATAACATGTATAATTCACACAGGTTTCGCTCTGCCAGGTGCCTGCCAGCTTCCCACAAAAATACATAGTGTATGTGATGGAGGAGGTCTGGTTATCTGTGTGTGTCTCTATGTGCCAGGTAGACTACAACAGATGGCAGGTGACTGAGAACGACAATGTCAATATGGAGGAGACCTGTTCCCATAGAAATAGAATGACTACATGGGCATGTCCGTTCTAGTCATTCAATTTCTTAACACACCTACTGTTCAGTATCAGAGTACAATTCAAAACAATATAGCTATACTGTATAGGCTACATGCAGCTAGATTCGATACTAAGTACATCATAATGACTTTCCTAAGTCATACACTATTTGCTTCTTCCAGCATTGCTGCTCTGTGTGGCATTATCATACTTGCCACTGCGTTGCACAGAAAATAGTAAATCTCCTGTCAATGGTCCTTTGTGACATACCTGCTCCACCATCATTTGTTTTTAGCCCTGGATGAATAATTTAAAGCACGTTGCCCCAGTGTTTACCCTGAGAGACAATGTGGAAGAAACTCTGCTCAATGCTGAATGTTGCATAGGGAATGTAGGGCGACAGTGCTCAGTGGACAAAGGAGCCAAATATTTCTCCCTAGGCCTTTGTGAGGCCTCCAAAGCCTGGGCAAAGTTATGTTTGAGCAGGGAGCTTCAGGCTCAAGCTGCCAAGTGTGAGTCACACTGCCACTGAGGCACTGACCCAGCCGAAGAGCTCTCGTAACCAACACCCTATTTCTAAAGGTTTTTGCAAGTGCAACCTGTAATTCCATTGTCTTATGTGGTCACAGGATGAAATGCACACACTGTACAGTCGTAGCCAAAGGTTTTGAGAATGACACAAATATACATTTTCACAAAATCTGCTGCCTCAGTTTGTATGATGGCAATTTGCATATACTCCAGAATGTCATGAAGAGTGATGAGATGAATTGCAATTAATTGCAAAGTCCCTCTTTGCCATGCAAAGAAACTGAATCCCCCCAAAACATTTCCACTGCATTTCAGCCCTGCTACAAAAGGACCAGCTGACATCATGTCAGTGATTCTCTCGTTAACACAGGTGTGAGTGTTGACGAGGACAAGGCTGGAGATCACTCTGTCATGCTGATTGAGTTCGAATAACAGACGGGAAGATTCAAAAGGAGGGTGGTGCTTGGAATCATTGTTCTTCCTCTGTCAACCATGGTTACCTGCAAGGAAACACGTGCCATCATCATTGCTTTGCACAAAAAGAGCTTCACAGGCAAGGATATTGCTGCCAGTAAGATTGCACTTAAATCAAGCATTTATCGGATCATCAAGAACTTCAAGGATAACTTCATGTAATTGTCAATAAAAGCCTTTGACACTTATGAAATGCTTGTAATTATACTTCAGTATTCCATAGTATTCCATATCTAAAGACACTGAAGCAGCAAACTTTGTGGAAATTAATATTTGTGTCATTCTCAAAACTTTTGGCCACGACTGTACACACACAATGACAAACGTAGTGCCACGTAAGCCAGTGTTCAATATACTCAAAAAGATCATCAAAAAGACCAGACAATACTTTTTTTGTATGAAACTACAGATTACACCTTTAAAATGTTCTTTGGCAAAATTAATGATGACCTTTGTCATAAAGAAAGGAACCTGCAAGTATTTGTTCCCCCTCCTCTCCCTAAATCAATCCGTTCCTCCCCGGTAGAATCATCAAGAGGCAGAGAGGCAATTACCTTGTTTTGTTCTGCCAGGGAGAGAATTCACTCAGCCCTGACTGTCGATAAATCAGCCGGTCGTTCTGGGAGAGGAGTGTGGGGTAAAGTTAGAGAACCAGACCAGAGAACCGAGATCTTGTATTAGCGTGCCAGTGGACTAAGCATATCTTGAGTCATTTAGACTTTAAGGTTTGCCAGGGGGTGAGATGTATCATATCGTTCTTGTCATGTTGTGCTTTATCATTCTTGTGTGTTTATTTTACATTATTGAGGCTGAGAGTTAATTGAGTAGCTCAACAGAGACCACAATGCACAATGCCTGTGTTTTCTGTTGATCTCATACTATGACTTGCTGGTACAGTAGGTATGTACAGTATACCGCAGGTACGCGAATTACGATCATTAGCATGTTATGATCCTAAGCATTTTATGATCATAAGTATTGTGCTATATAAAGTTCTTCCATGGAGAAGGGGTTTCTTAATAGACCTTGATTCCACCTGTTGCACCTGTTACATTCTAGACTAAAAAGTAGAGCAATACAACATCACTCAGACCCACCACCAGACAAGCAGTTGCTTTGGAATGAGGACAGGTTGAATTCCATCTCTATACTGTGGTGTGTTATGCTTCTCACTCTGCCATTTTCTCACCTGGCTTCTTTTTGTCTCTTTCTCCGACCAGCTCCCCACCCGGCTCAGGACCCAAACCCCACAAAGGAAGACACTGAGGGGTTGACAAGCCACCCTAAAACAGGCCCAGCCCAGATAATGGAAACCTACACGAAAAAAGACAAAGAAAGGAGAGTGGGGACCCCCACGAAACTGGACGTCATCCCGAAGTCACCTGCTACACCGACATTGCCCATGTCTGGCTCAAGTCCTAGCCCCAAATGTAATAAAGGTAAGTCTCCCTATACTCCCTACACCCCCAAAGCCAATTCCTCTTTTGGCCGCCTTTCCTTCCAGTTCTCTGCTGCCAATCACTGGAACGAACTACAAAAATCACTGAAACTGGAGACACTTATCTCCCTCACTAGATTTAAGCACCAGCTGCCAGAGCAGCTCACAGATCACTGCACCTGTACATAGCCCAACCAACTACCTCATCCCCTACCGTATTCATTTATTTATCTTGCTCATTTGCACCCCAGTATTTTTACTTTGCACATTCATCTACTGCACATTTACCATTCCAGTGTTTAATTGCTATACTGTAATTACTTCGCCACCATGGCCTATTTATTGCCTTACGTTCCTTATCTTACCTCATTTGCACACATTGTATATAGAATTATTATTTTTTTCCTACTGTATTATTGACTGTGTGTTTGTTTACTCCAATGTGTAACTATGTGTTGTTGTATGTGTTGAACTGCTTTGCTTTATCTTGGCCAGGTCGCAGTTGAAAATGAGAACTTGTTCTCAACTTGCTTACCTGGTTAAATAAAGGTGAAAAAAAATATAATAATAAATAAAACTGTGGTGTTACCGGTAATAAAGGAAATGGTGTGAAAATGGCTACCCGTTAGTATGTGTTTCTATCTACCATAGAGCATTTTAAGTAGTTTATGACCATTTTCAGGGGTAGGAACACAGCATTAGATAGCCTTTATTACACAACCATGGATATCTTCAGCAGTGCCCTGTGATTATTGAGCAATTACCTCTGCGCTCACATGATGTCATCCGACCCCTTGGGAAAACAAAATGGTTCAGTCCAGAATTATCCTGACCACAGGCTTTCAGTGCTGGGGGTAAATACAATAGCAATGGTGCAGGTGGTTAGTTACAGCGCTTAAGCTAGAATTGTGTTGCTATGGGTTTATAGAATTTAGCCAAAATGTTGTTTTTGGGGTAATTTCTGATGTAATGTTGAGTGGATGGCTAATGCTATTTGCTAACAGGCTAGTTGCTTACGGGCTAAAGCTAGCCTGCTTGCTAATCACATCCGGTCTCTAATGAAAGTTGAAGGAATTAACCAGACTGGGCATCACTTTTTACTGAGTGATGCCAGGGGGTCATTTAGACTAGCTTGACCCGCTGTTGCACCACCACCACGTTTGTTTCCACAATGCCACTACTTGTCCTGCCCCGAGCGCTGGCTAATGCAAACACTAAGAAATGTGTTTGGGGGGTTTTGTGAGCATAATCTTATTTTCTCTCTGCCCATTTTATTCTTTGCCCAGTAATCTATTGACTGTGGTCATGGTCTATTTAACAGTAGCGTGAGGTGGCAGAGCTGAACCAAAATAGTTCTACTGACTGATTTCCCGAAATGATCACAGTAACGCCAACGTAGAAGACTGGTTTTGGTGTGCCAGATCAGATCAAGGAGCTCATTTCAGTGACGTTCTAATTGAACTGCACGATCCCTCAGTAGACAATAGATCTCAGATCAGCTTTTGTAATGTAAAAGATATTGGTGACACTTTACTTAAAGCCTGCAGGTATAATAACAAGGCTTATAATGTTATGTCTCTGGAAGGTCTGTTCGAAGCATTTGAGCACCAATAAGTCAACAAACCTCTGAGACAGCACATTCTCAAACAACTTCTGTCACTTCCTCTCCTTCAGGTTGCCTTTCTGCTCAGTCATGCAAGCTTACCTCTGTGTTTTATCTTACCCTGAGGGTAGGAGGAAGAGGAAAGGGACGAGAAACAGCTCTTAATTAGCTAAATTAAATGGCAAGTCATGCATTTGGCAGCACTACCTCCATAATGTCCGCTTTAATTAAACTTTGGCTCATCTCAGCCTCGGGTCTGACAGCTCATGGCACTTGGCCACCGGCGGTCCCTTGCCTCCTGGGAGGTTTTCAGGGTCCCTGTGTTTTCAAGAGATCTTTAAAAGACCAGGGATTTTACTCTTCACTGTCAGGGGGCCCTGCTGCTTCAGTTCAGCCAACCACATACACACGCATGTCGCACACGCACAGCTCCCCCAAACCCCTTTTCCATGGCACTTGTTATTTGTTGCTATGGAGACTTGGTTTTTACTGTAACACTTTCTTGTGGATTTCCCATGGACATAAATACAGTGCCTTCAGAAAGTATTTACACCCCTTGACTTTTTCCACATTTTGTTGTTACAGCCTGAATTTAATTGATTAAATTGAGATTTTGTATCACTGGCCTACACACAATATCCCATAATGTCAAAGAAGAATTATGTTTTTTGAAATGTTTACAAATGAATTTAAAATGAAAAGCTGAAATAAGTCAATAAGTATTCATTCCCTTTGTTATGGCAAGCCTAAATAAGTTCAGGAGTAAACATTTGCTTAACAAGTCACATAATAAGTTGCATGAACTCCCTCTGTGTGAAATAATAGTGTTTTACATGATTTTTACAATGACAACATCAACTCTGTACCACACACATACAAATATCTGTATGGTCCCTCATTCAAGCAGTGATTTTCAAACACAGATTCAACCACAAAGACCAGGGAGGTTTTCGAATGCCTAGCAAAGAAGGGCACCTATTGGTAGATGGGTAAAAATAAAAAAGGAGACACTGAATATTCATTTGAGCAAGTTATTAATTACAATTTGGATGGTGTATCAATACACCCAGTCACTACAAAGATCTACATTCTACACTCTACAAAGGCGTCATTCCTAACTCAGTTGCTGGAGAGGAAGGAAACCTCTCAGGGATTTCACCATGAGGTCAATGGTGACTTTAAAACAGTTACAGAGATTAATAGCTGTGATAGGAGAAACCTGAGGATGGATGAACAACATTGTAGTTACTCCACGATACTAACTGACCTAATTGACAGAGTGAAAAGAAGGAAGCCTGTACACAAGACAATGACCTAGGCCACATCTACACTGGATTTGCTTACCAAGAAGACAGTGAATGGCCGTGTTACAGTTTTGACTTAAATCTGCTTGAAATATATGGTAAGACTTGAAAATGGTTGTCTAGCAATGATCAACAACCAATTAGACAGAGCTTGAAGAATTTTGCAAAGAATTACACTACCATTCAAAAGTTTGGGGTCACTTATACATTTCCTTGTTTTTGAAAGACAAGCAAAAAAAAATTGCCCATTTTAAAATAACATAAAATTTATCAGAAATACAGTGTAGACATTGTTAATGTTGTAAATGACTATTGTAGCTGGAAACGTCTGATTTTTAATATCTAGAGGCCCATTATCAGCAACCATCACTCCTGTGTTCCAATGGCACGTTGTGTTAGCTAATCCAAGTTTATCATTTTAAAAGACTAATTGATCATTAAAAAAAACTTTTGCAATTGTTAGCACAGCTGAAAACTGTTGTTCTGATTTAAAGAAGCAATAAAACTGGCCTTCTTTAGACTAGTTGAGTATCTGGAGCATCAGCATTTGTGGGTTCGATGACAGGCCCAAAATGGCCAGAAACAAATATCTTTCTTCTTGTTCTGAGAAATGAAGGCTATTCCATGCGAGAAATTGCCAAGAAACTGAAGATCATAAAATTGCTACTCTATTCCTTTCAAAAAGGCAAGTAAAACAGATGAGAGAGAACCATATTGTTGAGATTTGAGGAGTGTGCTGCTAACAGTCTGGATCCCAAACACGCTGCAGTGTTTCTGGGTCAACTTGATTCTGTTTCTGTCTCTGAGGCTCCTGTGGGGGACTCATCGTGATGGTCAGGGCCCACACACACACACACACACACACACACACACACACACACACAGAGACAAACACACACACACGAACGCTAGAGCTTTTTACAGCACTATACATAATCAGACGTAGTGTCAAAGTGGGTCAGAGGATGTTATAGGGAGGCTGCTGTTTTTCTTCCGTATCTGGTGTATTGTTTCAGCACTGTGATGATATTGTTATAATGTGTTAGAATCCACTGAAGCATGAATCAGGACATGGATGTAGAACGTATGGTGTGTGTGTATCGAAGGAAAGGATGAAATATGATGCTCGAAACCTTCACGCATACAGTAGAATTCAACTTGGCCAGTTAAATGCAGATCAATTGTCATGAAAAGGTAGTTAATGGTGCTTGGCATTTGAGAATTACATCGTAATAATTACAGTATGGTGTTTTCATTCAGGGAGTTTTGCCTAGGTCATAATTATGCAATGAATCATATACAACATTATCATCTAATTATATAAATACTTAAAAAAAATATATCATTCAGAAGCAATTGGGGTTAAATTGATAATTGGTTATGGGTCAGGGGCAATGTTACACAAAGAATCTATACCAAAAAACCCAAAGGGGTGCTGTAGAATTCTTGTAACAGTAGGACTATGTTTTCCAGGCATGAGTTAAGGTGCTCAGAGGAATGCTCAGAGGAATGCAGACGCCAGAGATGTTACAGTAGGAAAAGATAAATCAACACTCCTCTCCCTTTTTTTCAGTAATGTAACAGGTACACACACATTTTTCCAGTCAGCACCATCAGGGACTTTGAACATATACTTAACTTCTTAGGGAGCGGCAGCAGAGGTGACGGTTTTGGAGAGTCTGGCGTGCCCAAAGTTAAATGCCTGCCACTCAGGCCCAGAAAATAGGATATGCACATAATTAGTACTATTGGATAGGAAACACTCTGAAGTTTCTAAAAGTGTTAAAATAATGTCTGAGTATAACAGAACTGATATAGCAGGCGAAAACCCGAGGAATTTCTGTCCAGAATTTTTTTGTTGTTGTGACATTTCCTCTGTTTGAAAGTCTTCCTATTGAATTACATGGGATCCAGCTCCTAGACTGCAGTACCTATGGCTTCCACTAGATGCCAACAGTCTCTGGACAGTGTTTGGAGGCTTTAGCACTAAGCAGAACAGATAGGAAGAGGAAATAGTCAAAGGACCTCAGATGTCAACAACGTTTCACGGGCGCGAGATTGTGAGCGCGCCCCACTTTATTTTCCTTTTATATCGTTTATGGTATCATCCGAGTGAAATATTATCGCTAATATTCATAATAGGATACCTAAGGATACATTAAAAATGATGTTTGATTTGTTTGGAGAAAGTTTATAGGTATAATTTGAACGTGTTCTCTTCACAGTTCAATGGGCGACTCGACGGTGGATTTTCTGATCATAACGCGCCAACCAAACATAGATTTATGGATATAATAAATGACTTTTTCTAACAAAAGAACCATTGGATGTCTTCGTTGGACACTTGGGAAGCCCTCAGCAGAAGTTCTTCGAAAGGTAAGTGATTTATTTTAGCTCTTATATGGGTTTTGTGTGACCTGCGCTGGATATGAATTTATGCTAATGCACAAATATTGGAGGTGCTACCCTCAAACAATCAAATGTTGTGCTTTCGCCGTTATGCCTTTTTGAAATCTGACAACGCTGTGATATTGCCAAGAATCAGAGCTTTTGATGACTATGCAACACTTGTATATTGATGAATGTTTAATAATTCAACTTTTGGATTTTGAATTTGGCGCCTTACATTTCACCGGGTAGTGTCGGGAGTTAACTTGCAAGACAGCTCTGCTTGAAGATCGATGAGGACCTCTATAGAAACTGATTGTTCTGATGTTCAATGTTTTTGTCTCGAGGTTGGACAAAGACCATCTCTACCTTCCAAACATGAATGTTTATCTGGTATGCATTTCCTCATAAGTAAATAACAGCTAAATTGAATGCTGAAAGAACATAAACCTTGTTTATAGCCATATCCTGTCTAGGATTAGCTGCATTACTTAACTGAATTCAATTATATGTTCACTCGTGAATCCTCACCAGGACACAGTAGCCAAGGTGTGCCATGTTGTGACTAATCACCAGTCCTAATCAGAGTGTTTTCCACATTGCTCATTCACTTCTATTAGATACTAGAGTGGAGTCTATCTGGCTCTGATATAGTTGCCAGATTTGACTGCCAGCTTCCAGCGTTTCATCGCTCTGCCGATGTGGGGCTGGATTGGTGCTTCTCTCTGTGTCCAGTCACATTGACTTCCTCTCTCTCGCTCTTTCTCTTGTTCTCTCATTCTCACCCTAGACGCAGTGAAGTCAGAGGACAGACAGAAGCTGGCCAAGGAGCGGAGAGAGGAGAAGGCCAAATACCTGGGTAAGCTGAGAATGGGGGTTGAGAGGAGGAAACTCTGTACACAGGGAGAGGATGCCCCCTAGTGTTGGGGGGTAAGGGGTAGTGGCAGATTTAGTTTTAGGTTGTGTCGGCATTGGCTTTGTTTTCAGGCCTACAGATGGTGTACACATGTATCACAGAAACATTTAGAAAACACTGAATAAACGTCAAACCAACCTAGGCTGTGGCTCAAGCTCAAGCTGATCACTTCAATGAGAACGAAAACCAAGCCAATTATGATTTAGTATTTGGCTTTCAAGACAGTTTTCAACATGCATGCTCCAAATAAATGTTCATGTGCTTTTTATTAAAACAATAGCCTAGCCAACCCCTTTTTGTTTGAACTCACAAATGCTTTCAAGATCCCCAGCTCTGAACTTATATGTTTAACCCAATGTCAATTGATAAAGAATCGTTTTCAATTGATAGTAGCATATGTCAATGCCCTGCTTCCAGTTGCCTTAACAATTCTCTGGCTCTATTTCTTTTGTCAGTCAAGATGGCTGCCTGTCACCTGCTTGAGTTTTTTTGTTTGTTTATTTCACAAGCCACGCTGTCCTTGGCGCTAGTGACACACTGGCGATGTGCACTGCTTTGCATGATTGACAGTTGCTCTTGTCTTCTCTTTCGCCCATCCCCCCCTCCAGACAAGCTCGGCCAGATACAAGGTAAGCCACGACCTATGTGTCCATGGTAGTAGTGGTGGTGGTAGTGGTGGGGATTCTTGTTGTCATGACTTGCAGTTTTGACCTGTTGCCTTGATTGATTTTACAATTGTGTCTGTTTGTCGCTCAATCACCCTCTCTACAAAAAATCTTTTGAATTAACTTTCTACATTACCATGGAAATGATTGCATCACAGTACCAGGCAGCCATTGTGAGTGTACCAATGAGTTTATCAGTCAAATTGCCAGGGTTAGAGGATCCAAGCCTGTTCTAATCATTCTATTTCTATGTGTGCTGCTGCTGCAGGGAGGGGGGCATTGCCTAGGCAACTGATGACTCGTTTTCTACAAGACCTTGCTTGTTTCAACAAAGAGCAACAAAGTTTCATCACGTTGTAAAGAGTCCATGTTACCGCATAAAGGGACTCAACTGCATGAATGCCCGGCCGTTCGGTCTTCAGTCAGCTGTTCGTTCCACAAATTATGACGGTTATTTCATTTTCATGACTGTCTTCATCCGTAACC
The DNA here is from genome assembly GCA_003317085.1 of Hucho hucho. Taxonomy (NCBI): domain Eukaryota; kingdom Metazoa; phylum Chordata; class Actinopteri; order Salmoniformes; family Salmonidae; genus Hucho; species Hucho hucho. Next base: position 298,699 of record QNTS01000518.1, on the reverse strand, counting down.
GTTGGTTACACAGATATACGTTAATTTTACCAGCCCCACATTGCGTGTGTGCACATTTTTTTCATAGGACGTCAGCCCAGTGTCTACTTCCATCACATGTTTTCCTTCCATGTTGAGTAAATTATACAAAGTATATTGAAAGCAGGTGCTTCCACACAGGTGTTGTCCCTGAGTTAATTAAGCATTAAAGCATCCCATCATGTATAAAAATGCTGGGCAGGCCATTATTTTTGCTGTCATTTTGGCTACCACGGCTATGCCCCCATAGGATTACTATCCAGAGGGCACGAGTGGTCACTGAATGGTTTGATGAGCATGAAAACAATGTAAAACATATGCCATGGCCGTTTCTGTCACCAGATTTCAACCCAATTGAACACTTATGGGAGATTATGTAACGGCGCCTGAGACAACATTTTCCACCACCATCAACAAAACACCAAGTTATGGAATTCCTGTTGAAGAGTGGTGTCGCATCCCTCCAAAATAGTTCCAGACACTTGTAGAATCTATGCCAAGGTGCATTGAAGATGTTCTGGCTCGTGGTGGCCCAACGCCCTATTAATACACTTTATGTTGGTGTTTCCTTTATTTTGTCAGTTACCTGTATAATCATATAATATATCATTTTTTACCACTAAAGGCAGTTTGTATGCCATTTTATACAGGAATTATAAAGAGAGGATAGGAATCGAAAGTCACATCACCCTTGCTGAATGGCAAATGTGTTTATACTTAATCTCGGAACCCAGATCCAATTCTCACATTCCCTGGCCAGCTACTTCATTTGTAAGCATTTATGTCAACAGTCTGTCATGAGAGACTAGTTTTTACTATAAAGGTCATGTTCATTGTCCCATATGTTCCATTGTCACAATTGGAGTACAAAGCTGGAAGCTGCTTAAGTAAAGAACCTCATAGAAGTAATATATATGCCTTCTGGTAAATCCAGCCTTCATCATCATAGTAAAGTGTAGTGAATCTGTGATAAATGGGTTATACCATCATGGATCAGTGTAATTGTCATTCCACTGGGGCAGGAGTCCAGACAGAGGGTTTCTCCCTGATCGAATTCCTTCATTCACTGAGATTCAATCTATATTTGTGTTTGCAATCCCAGTTATGAAGGAAAACCCAGCTAAGAAGGCCAGTCTTTTTAAGTATCAAAAGCTGGAGCGTACTGTGTCTTCTTCAAATGTTGGCTATATTGTTCCATTGTTTTCCTTTTTTTTTCTCAAATAAGATTGGATTTTCTCCCTGTATGTTTTAGTATTTTGATAGGCCTCTGCTGAGTATTGCATGAAATGTCCAATTTGGCCCAAGAAGACGTGTTTGGCCCTGTGACCAAATGAGTTGTCCATTCTTGGCTCTCTGTAGAGTGTAATGCATACTTAATGTGGACAGGGTGGGAACATGACTCCGTTAATGATTATTTAATGTCTCTAGTTGCTGCCTAGCAGACCTCGATGTTGAGTGTCAACGCAGGAAAACATTAGGGGAGATGAAGGGAAGGAGGACCATATTTAAGTCACATCCACAAGGGGAATGTAGTGCCGTTGATCTCTTCAATATGCACACATACACACACACACACACACTCTTTTTAATTGGCTCAACTGGCACTACGCCATCCTATTCAAACGATGACAGATGTCAAAACTGAATTCAGATCACTGGGGACATTATTAAATGATCTACGATCAGTTATTAACTGAAAGTATGCATTTATTGCACAAAATAATTGTCTATTTGAAACCAGCATTATAAAAGTTCCCTATAGCATTATCTTTTTCCTACTCCTCAATGCTATACATGTTCTAGATTAGCATGGCCACTGTGCTGTTCCCCGCCAATGTGCCAAGATCTCATGTGGGCCTTGTCAGTGTCACACTCACACTGTCATATATTTGATGTGTGAGGGCAGTGTGCAGTCTGTCATGCTCTCACTGTGACAAGTCGGTGTGCCTTTGAGTCAGTGGAGGCGAGAGCTGTAGAATTCTCCATCCATAGCCAGCCCTTACATGTAGCCTCTGTGGACACTGGAAGCCTTGCTTCTCCTTCCTCTTCCCTTCGCCCACACTCTCTCCTTCTCACTCCCCATACTTCAGATTTCCACAAGCTTGAAACCCGAGACAGTCTGCATGCAATTACCTCTACTGCTATACCTCAAAGCTTTGCCTCGACAGAAGTTAATAATATGCCCTTACCTTACTGGAGTCAAAGTACTGTTATTAAAAGTAATTACGTTGAACCGAAATGCACACTCACTATAGCAGATAAAACGTAGGAACTCGTTTTGTTAGTGCTGGGGCCCTCTGGCCTGCTGTGGCATGGTGTAATTTTGTTTCCTGGTGCTTTTTGAGCCTACTTCTCTCAAAAAAAAGCACAGCTGTGCGCCTTGCGATAAATCTTATCGTTTGCCTCCAATGTTACCCCAGTATTCCCCTAACGTAATCTGATAACCACCAAATAACCAGTCGTTTTTGTTGCAGAAAGCACCCCCCCCCCAAATGGCACCCTGTTGCCTATTTAGTGCCCTATTTCCCTATTTCCATTGGTCATAAAGTAGTGCACTATGTAGGGAATAAGATGCCATTTGAGACACAGCAGCAGTCATAGAGGTGGTGGCATAATACAACCTTATACACACTCTTTGAATGGCACAGGGGGTGGGGACGCTTACCATATCAAAGCGTGCAGTTTATTGAAACCGGCGCTTGATGCGATTAATGTGGTAAAGTGTCAGTCCAGGGGAACCTTGCATAATGCTGCCTGTGTCACTCTGTGCAAAGTGAAGTAATTTAATTTATATCTGAAAGTGGAATTTCCCTGTTGAAAATAAACACTGCTTCACACACCCGCACTTTAGAGGGATTTAAGATTTTAAAGCACAGTCAACATCAGAGTGAAGAGGCATTTGTGTTTTATTTAAAAGTACATAAAATACTGTTTACCACAGCTTTGCTTTTGGAAGAAGTACTGTTTTTTACTGAAACAGATTAAAACACAAGGGACTACATTTTTGTTCATAGCAAAACAACGTTAAAATGTTGGTCAACATCTAACAATGCAACTGCCTATCAGCTGCAAGGGTACTGTATTCAAAGAGAGAATAGAAGATTCCCACATAAGTGGGACAGGAAGAAAGAGAGGGCTCCCCCACATGGCTTTCACTTGTCTAGTCATTTCCAATCAGTGATTGTCTCAAGGAAGGGAGAAATGAAGGATACACTTTTGAAACATTTGAACAGGGCCTCAAAGAGAGAGAGGGAGAGTTCTCTCTTGATCCCAATTTTGTTATCTTGCCTCTCTAACCCTCCTGATGTGTTTTTTCCGTAGCGGCGAAGAAGTCCCAATGGCTGGAGAAAGAGGAAAAGGCCCGGCAGCTGAGGGAGAGCCAGCTGGACGAGCGGCGCAGGAAGCTGGAGGAGCAGCGGATCAAGACAGAGAAACGTCGCGCTGCCCTGGAGGAAAGGCAGAAACAGAAACTAGAGAAGAACAAGGTAGGTTGTGAGGGAGAAGGGTGAAGTACCCCTAGACGCTAATCTTAGGTCAGTTTAGCATTTTCTTCACTAATGACAAAGGTTAGTATTTGCAGAGGGGCAGCTGATCCTAGATCTGTACCTAGGGGAAACTTCACCCCAGAACGGGTGGTAAAACTCCTCACAGCAAATCAATATTAGAGCCCTGATGATCGTGTGTTCAATTCCCACGTCCGCATTTCCTGCTTTCCCTGCAAGATGGCGCCGACAGAGATGGTCGCCTCGCTTCAGGTCCTTAGGAAACTATGCAGCATTTTTTTTTTTATGTATTATTTCTTACATTGTTAGCCCATAAAGTCTCAAATGTTATTCCGTACATCTGGGAAGAATTATTGGATATAAAAGCGACTTCAACTTACCAACATTACGACCAGGAATACGACTTTCCTTTGTTCGGACCACCACCCTGGACATGGGATCTAATCCCAGAGGCAGACCCAAAACAACGCGGTCACCGCAGGAGAGGCAGACGGAGCGGCCTACTGGTCAGACTTAGAAGACGAGCACACCATCCAGCACTTCTGAGCATATTACTCGCCAATGTCCAATCTCTAGACAACAAGGTGTACGAAATTAGGGCACGAGTTGCCTTCCAGAGAGACATCAGAGATTGTAACATTCTCTGTTTCACGGAAACATGGCTCACTTGGGATAGGTTGTCAGAGTCGGTACAGCCACCTGGTTTCTTCATGCATTGCTAAGACAGAAACAAACATCTCTCTGGCAAAAAGGGCGGGACTGTATGCCTTATGATTAACGACTCATGGTGTAATCATAACAACATACAGGAACTCAAGTCCTTTTGTTCACCTGACCTAGAGTTCCTTACAATCAAATGCCGAACGCATTATCTCCCAAGAGAATTCTCTTCGATTATAGTCACAGCCGTGTATACGCCCCCGTTCTCAGCCCTCTCCTGTACTCCCTGTTCACCCATGACTGCGTGGCCATGCACACCTCCAACTCAATCATCAAGTTTGCAGACTACACTACAGTGGTAGGCTTGATTACCGACAACGACGAGACGGCCTACAGGGAGGAGTTGAGGGCCCTCGGAGTGTGGTGTCAGGAAAATAACCTCTCACTCAACGTCAACAAAACAAACGAGATGATCATGGACTTCAGGAAACAGCAGAGGGAGCACCCCCCATCCACATCGATGGGACAGTAGTGGAGAAGGTGGAACATGTTTAGTTCCTGGCGTACACAGACAAACTGAAATGGTCCACCCACACAGACAGCGTGGTGAAGAAGGCGTAACAGCGCCTCTTCAAACTCAGGAGGCTGAAGAAATTTGGCTTGTCACCTAAAACACTCACAAACTTTTACAGATGCACAATCGAGAGCATGCTGTTGGGCTGTATCACCGCCTGGTACAGAAACTGCACCGCCCTCAACCATAAGGCTCTCCAGAGGGTGGTGCGGTCTGCACAACGCATTACTGGGGGCAAACTACCTGCCCTCCAGGACACCTACAGCACCCGATGTCATAGGAAGGCCAAAGATATCAACAAGGACAACAACCACCCGAGCCACTGCCAGTACAGGTGCATCAAAGCTGGAACCGAGAGACTGAAAAACAGCTTCTATCTCAAGGTCATCAGACTGTTTAACAGACATCACTAACATAGAGAGGCTGCTGCCAACATACAGACTCAAATCTTTGGCCACTTTAATAAATGTATCACTAGTCACTTTATAAAACGGCACTTTAATAATGTTTAGATATCCTACATTACTCATCTCATATGTATATACTGTATTTATACCATCTACTGCATCTTGCCTTTGCCGCACGGCCATCGCTCATCCATATATTTATATGTACATATTCTTATTCATCCCTTTACATTTGTGTGTATAAGGTAGTTGTTGTGGAATTGTTAGATTACTTGTTAGATATTACTGCACTGTCAGAACTAGAAGCACAAGCATTTCGCTACACTCGCATGAACATCTGCTAACCATGTGTATGTGACCAATAAAATTTGATTTGATTTGATTATGCTAACCTGTCTCCCATATCTATTTCCACACTGTCTTAATGAAGGTCAGAAAATACTAATACTAACTTTAACAAAACAAGAGAATAAGGTGTATGGGTAAGAGAATTAGTAACTTGTGCTAACCTAGCATTTCTCCATGTTTGGTATGAAGGAGCGGTATGAGGCTGCCCTCCAGCGGTCCACTAAGAAGACCTGGGCTGAGATCCGTCAGCAGAGATTATCCTGGGCCGGAGGCCTCAGCCAGAACTCCAGCCAGAGAGAAAGTGAGTACCTACCGCTGAAACAGAAACCCAGAACCAGAGCTCACTGACCCAGACACTGCCAAAGCCTCTCCTTCCTTCAAAGACAACTGCCTCATCTATACACATTTGACACTATCTTGCCGAGCCAAACGACTGTTTTTGGCTTGGATCATTTATTTTCACATGGTCCTTCCCAGCACAGTTCCAGCAACTATGGGGATGCGTTATCAGGCCAGTGCAGTACAGCTCGTTTTGGCTCGCTTCAGTAGTGTGAAAAGGGTACTACTGTGCAGACATTCACATTCTACATATTTTCACAATCTTACGGTTGTTTTGCACTTAAGCAAACCATAAACTAGGTCACTCACTTTACAGTATATAGTCAATTAGTGACAGTCCAACTTGAATTCCAGTCACCTTCAACCCTATTAAGCAGAGGTGGTTCTCCATGATTCAGTCTGGCATCAATCAGCCTACACTGCTGAACAGCTCCTTTCAACCTCATCACAGATACATAGTTATCTCGAATTAAATCACTCTGAGATATCACACACACACACACACATACACACACATGACAGGTGGGTTGATGTCCCTATCTGCTCTTGCTGGGATGTGCTACACTACAGTAGTCTAATTTCCTTGCAGAGAGAGGGAACATTGGCTTCATTCCGTGAGGAAATAGATGGGTAATGACAAGGCTGAGGTGAATATGAGATGTTCAGGCATGGTTGAAGTGTGTATGTGTGGTGTGGGGAGTGGGGTTGTGATGGTGTCAGATATGTAGTGATGCCCTGCGAGACACAAACAATTCTGACCAATGTTTTCCGGTCTGCGTTTGTGCGACATACTCAAAAGTCGTCCCCTTATTTTCTTTCCCTCTGTTTTTGTAGGGTCTCTGGTGATTCTACAGTGTACCATTTTTTTAAGGATTTTATATGATTCATATTTTATTGAAAGGAATGAAGGGGAGACAGAATTAATATAAGTAGTGTGAAGAAGAGTCCTGGGTTTGACCGGGATTTGAACCCACGCAAGCAGGGTTATGGCCTTATCCGTGCAACCAACCTCAGGTTGTTGTTGGTTGTTTAATTCAGGGTCATTAGCTGTTCTCCACCTTTGCAAGTCTAAATCTCAGGGGGTCTCATATACAATATATCACAATGACCATAGACGTTGGCAAGACAGATAAACAGATCTGGGACCAGACTACGTCCCTTATGAGCCATGAGTAATGGAAAATGTTGTCTGCCAAATCAACCTGCCCCCCAGCCTCCTATTTCAGACCCAGTGCTGTCAAAGACTGAAAGGTAGAAAAAAAAGAAGGAAAAGAAAGACTGAACGGTAACAAGCGTAAACAAACAGGATGCAGTGGACTACTGAGAATCCATCCGAGTTATATTTAGGAAAAGGCAGCAGAGCACTATTTTGGCCTGCAGACAAAGAACCTCTCCCTGCTCATCTCTAACAACAACAGACCCATATCTGAGGAGGGACATCAATGACAGAGACATCCAATTCCCCCATTAACATCAGACTTTACTTTCGTATGTCTGGTGGCATTTAATAAAGGGCACAATGTTCACATGATTAGTCTCTAGAGGGTCTGGAGGGGAATGGTGTTTATTCAGTGGGGTGTCTCAGTAGTTCACTCCACTAGTTGTCAGTTGTGTTACATTTGTGTCAGTTGTGTTGACTGACATTGTTATTAGTTTGTAGTACAGCAGGTTGTGGTAACAAAAACACTTACTACTTTGTGTACAGCAGGCTCAGGTTGGGACAAGGACGGGAAGTATACTCTTTTACATTTACATTCTAATCACATCAATGCAGGTTAGACATACAGTACCAGTCAAAAGTTTGGACACACCTACTCATTCCAGGGTTGTTCTTTATTTGTACTATTTTCTACATTGTAGAATAATAGTGAAGACATCAACACTATGAAATAACACATATGGAATCATGTAGTTACCAAAAAAGTGTTAAAACAAATCAAAATATATTTTAGATTCTTCAATGTAGCCACCCTTTGCCTTGATGACAGCTTTGCACACTCTTGGCATTCTCTCAACCAGCTTCATGAGGTAGTGTTAAAAGTGAATTTGTGGAATTTCTTTCCTTAATGTGTTTGAGCCAATCAGTTGTGTTGTGACAATGTAGGGGTGGTATTCAGAAGATAGCCCTGTTTGGGGGTAAAAGACCAAGTCCATATTATGGCAAGAACAGTTCAAATAAGCAAAGAGAAACAACAGTCCATCATTACTTTAAGACATGAAGGTCAGTCAATAACGGAAAATTTCAAGAACTTTGAAAGTTTCTTCAAGTGCAGTCACAAAAAACATAAATCACTATGATGAAACTGGCTCTCATGAGGACTGCCACAGGAAAGGAAGACTCGGAATTACCTCTGCTGCAGAGGATAAGTTCATTAGAGTTACCAGCTTCAGAAATTGCAGACCAAATACTTCAGAGTTCAAGTAACAGACATATCTCAACATCAACTGTTCAGAGACTGCGTGAATCAAGCTTTCATGGTCGAATTGCTGCAAAGAAACCACTACTAAAGGACACCAATAAGAAGAAAAGACTTGCTTGGGGCAAGAAACATGAACAATGGACATTAGACCGGTGGAAATCTGTCCTTTGGTCTGATGAGTCCAAATTTGAGCTTTTTGGTTCCAACCACCGTGTCTTTGTGAAACGCAGAGTAGGTGAACGGATGATTGTGGTGGTTATTTCTTTATTATCAAATGAGGAGTGACAAACTTATCACACAAGTCAGTTATACTTAAACTAAATATTTATTCACTTATTAATAAGGAAAGCATGTCACACCACACACATAAGTGAATGATGTGAGTGCTCTGCAATAACGATGGCTAGTGACACAACACTCTCGACTGTTGTGTTGAGAGCCCTGACACAAAGAATACCAATATCTTTTATATGGCAAAGATACACCCCCTTAGTCTACATGACAAACAACAGATGTGTGGAATGGGTCACAAGGTTAGGATTCGTATGAAATAAATGTATAATTCACAGCAGCCAGTGTCTGCCGTAAAGACTTTTCTCATTGTGTGGAAACCAGGGTCTGGCCCCCAAAACAAGGTTCCCCTCATCATTATCCATACTCGAGCCATCTCTACCCTGGTACCTCCCAGTACACAAACACCAACTCATGCTATGGAATGCGGTCTTTAGGTTTTTATCACCAGTGGCATCGTAAATCCACTGTCAGCATTAAGCCCCAGAGGCCCAACTCAGAAGGCCACGCGCAGATGAGAGTGTTCTAAGAACCCTATTCTATTCCATAAAACAACCATTTGATGCAATATCAGTATTATAATATAATCTTGTAATTTTGCTTCACAATGATCTCCACATGTGTGGTTCCCACCGTGAAGCATGGAGGAGGAAGTCTAATAGTGTGGGGGTGCTTTGCTGGTGACACTGTCTGCACACTTAACCAGCATGGCTACCACAGAATTATGCAGCAATACGCCATCCCATCTGGTTTGCGCTTAGTGGGACTATCATTTGTTTTTCAACAGGACAATGACCCAACACACCTCCAGGCTGTGTAAGGGCTATTTGACCAAGAAGGAGAGTGATGGAGTGCTGCATCAGATGAACTGGCCTCCACAATCACCCAACCTCAACCCAATTGAGATGGTTAGGGATGAGTTGGACCGCAGAGTGAAGGAAAAGCAGCCAACTTGTGCTCAGCATATGTGGGAACTTCTTCAAGACTGTTGGAAAATAATTCCAGGTGAAGCTGATTGAGAGAATGTCAAGAGTTTGTCTTCAAGGCAAAGGGTGGCTACTTTGAAGAGTATCAAATCTAAAATATATTTTCATTTGTTTATCACTTTTTCTACATGATTCCATACAGTGGGGCAAAAAAGTATTTAGTCAGCCACCAATTGTGCAAGTTCTCTCACAAAAAAATCCAGAAAATCACATTGTAGGATTTTTTATGAATTTATTTGCAAATTATGGTGGAAAATAAGTATTTGGTCACATACAAACAAGCAAGATTTCTGGCTCTCACAGACCTGTAACTTCTTCTTTAAGAGGCTCCTCTGTCCTCCACTCGTTACCTGTATTAATGGCACCTGTTTGAACTTGTTATCAGTATAAAAGACACCTGTCCACAACCTCAAACAGTCACACTCCAAACTCCACTATGGCCAAGACCAAAGAGCTGTCAAAGGACACCAGAAACAAAATTGTAGACCTGCACCAGGTTGGGAAGACTGAATCTGCAATAGGTAAGCAGCTTGGTTTGAAGAAATCAACTGTGGGAGCAATTATTAGGAAATGGAAGACATACAAGACCACTGATAATCTTCCTCGATCTGGGGCTCCACGCAAGATCTCACCCCGTGGGGTCAAAATGATCACAATCCCAGAACCACACGGGGGGACCTAGTGAATGACCTGCAGAGAGCTGGGACCAAAGTAACAAAGCCTACCATCAGTAACACACTACGCCGCCAGGGACTCAAATCCTGCAGTGCCAGACGTGTCCCCCTGCTTAAGCCAGTACATGTTCAGGCCCGTCTGAAGTTTGCTAGAGAGCATTTGGATGATCCAGATGAGGATTGGGAGAATGTCATATGGTCAGATGAAACCAAAATAGAACTTTTTGGTAAAAACTCAACTCGTCGTGTTTGGAGGACAAAGAATGCTGAGTTGCATCCAAAGAACACCATACCTACTGTGAAGCATGGGGGTGGAAACATCATGCTTTGGGGCTGTTTTTCTGCAAAGGGACCAGGACGACTGATCCGTGTAAAGGAAAGAATGAATGGGGCCATGTATCGTGAGATTTTGAGTGAAAACCTCCTTCCATCAGCAAGGGCATTGAAGATGAAATGTGGCTGGGTCTTTCAGCATGACAATGATCCCAAACACACCGCCCGGGCAACGAAGGAGTGGCTTCGTAAGAAGCATTTCAAGGTCCTGGAGTGGCCTAGCCAGTCTCCAGATCTCAACCCCATAGAAAATCTTTGGAGGGAGTTGAAAGTCCGTGTTGCCCAGCGACAGCCCCAAAACATCACTGCTCTAGAGGAGATCTGCATGGAGGAATGGGCCAAAATACCAGCAACAGTGTGTGAAAACCTTGTGAAGACTTACAGAAAACGTTTGACCTCTGTCATTGCCAACAAAGGGTATATAACAAAGTATTGAGATAAACTTTTGTTATTGACCAAATACTTATTTTCCACCATAATTTGCAAATAAATAAATTAAAAATCCTACAATGTGATTTTCTGGATTTCTTTTTCTCATTTCGTCTGTCATAGTTGAAGTGTACCTATGATGAAAATTACAGGCCTCTCTCATCTTTTTAAGTTGGAGAACTTGCACAATTGGTGGCTGACTAAATACTTTTTTGCCCCACTGTAT